>OZ012686.1:12075304-12307804 GCA_963942565.1 Maea johnstoni | reverse complement strand
CCAAGTTTAATTTTCCTAGGGTTGGGAATCGGTTGCAATTTCATGATCGATAATCAGTTACAGCCAACCGATCGATTATCGATCATAATCAGTTTATCGCACTTTTGCAGTAATTGGGTACTAGAGGTCTAGAGCCTAATAATAAGTGATAGTCTATGACAATTACTTGCTATTAGCACCTACCTTAACTTCGTTTTGAAGTGTTTTTGGAGCTTAGTTTCCGAGCTAGAAAGCTGACAACTTGTCTGTCATTTAGTTCTATATTTTGCCACTAGGTGTCACCTTTTCCGATTATTATCGTTTGCCAGTTTAGTAATCAATTAATCAGAATCAGAGAGGTAAACGATTGATTATCGATTATAATCGATGATCGTCCCAACACTAAATTTTCCAATATACAAATATGATACCCCAGTGGGGGTAGCAGGTTGGAATGGATCCCCGAGGGAGGATGGTTTTCCTGAAGGTAAAGCGCATCCACTGGGATGTCATATTTGTATTATCATACCGAACAAACCCCACGATAGTAAAATATTAAAGTTCTCGATGACCATATTAAACCACTACCGGTCGCTAATGCAGGTAAGAGACCATCTGCTGTTTTGGATGAGGTCAAGGTCACGACGACTGAGGACTCAGAGAATGTGTACCGCAGGGGTGTCACATTGCCTCATGAGCATAACAGCATGTAATGGTGAACCTCAGTTAGCCAATCACAGCTTATGATCTTTACGTGAGATATAATACTGTAAAAGTATTGTATGCTAGGACAGGACCTACCTTGATTGTGTGTTCTCTGACCACGGGGTTGGTATCCATGAAGCCTTGCATCACGTGTGGACAGATCTGGTCATTGACAACGTTAGGCTGGAGGTGCTCCACGAAATACTCCATCTAAACACAACACAAACACACAACTTAGCATTCTCATCATACACAATACTGCTTAAACCTGTAAGTTAAGCGTCCAAATCCCTTTATAAATCAGACATTAGACCTCTAACCATATCCCCCAATTCCACAAGAATTCCCAATGGGTTATCTAAATATTTGCCTATGATGCCTTGCTGGCTTGCAATAAGAAAACTGACGACCTATAAACCCATGATTATCTGTGGAATATCATAAATACGATCAGTTGTAAAGGAAAGCAGGTCGCCTTATCCATTCTACAGCATAGTTCCATGATTAAATATATATATATATTTTTTTTACAAGCCTAAAAAAAGGAACAGGCCTTTTTTGTTTATTTTCCTCAACAAAATAAAATGTAATGAATTTTCACATTTCAACATTGATTTAGGGAAAGGACACTAAGAAGTGTGATTATTAAAGCTACAGATTTTGGCAGCAGAGGTACAGCACTATGGGCCCAATTTCTTTTGCGAAAATACATATCTTCTAATGACTCATCTTCATCAAAAATTTAAAATCTGATAAAGTGCTTGTTCATACCTGTCAAGTTCTCAAACCTTAAATGGCAGAATGTAAGGATTTTCCAAAATGTCTTTTATTTGCAAAACTCCAAATTTTCTACAAAACTCCAAATATTATGACACTAAAATCTGATAAAATGCTTTTTAATATCCATCCAAATTATATAGTGCGGATCTATACCCCCCCCCCCCCCCCCCCTTTTGCCCTGAAGACTTTGCCTGCCAAGTTCTAAAACCTTAAATGGCAGAATATAAGGATTTTCTAATGTATTTTGATTTGCAAAACTTTATATTTTCTTAAAACTCATCTTTATCTAAGGCATAATAACACTAAAATATGATAAAATGCTGGTTTAATATCCATCCAAATTATAAACAATACAGATCTAAATTGTTCTATTGTGCCTACCTGTTGTAGAAGTTTAACCCTTGTTGCTCTGTCAGTGGAAGAAAACAGTTTGACCACACAAGGCACAATCTTCTTCTGGTATTCCTCAGTTTCCAGCAGCTTTCCAAGCTAAAAGAGATGAAGAAACATCCAACATCAATAACACAAATGAAGTTAACCCATTTACACTCAGAGCAGCCAAAACAGGCTGATAATATTTGTCTAACAAAAGCACTATTTAAAAAATATTTGAAGGAGAAATGTTAATCAGAAGCCAAGGTACAACTCTCCTTCAAATATTTTGTGAACTTTTGCTTTATTCTCAAGTTATTTTCAAAAGTATGAGAGTAGCAGACGATACTTTCAAGAGAAACTCTGAGTGTGAATGGGTTAAGATAATGCTCTATGATTAAATCTCAAGTGGAGTCCAAGCTAAAAGAGAGAAAGAATGACACAAATGTATTTGAGTTATTGCATTGTAAAAAAATCTCAAGTGGAGTCAGACCTGTTAAGAACAACGAGAGAGGATTACTCAACATTGGTTTTTGGACAGGGGTGGTTTTGAAAGGCAGGTGCAAGAAATAATGTTCACCCTAGGAAAGTTTGAAACTGGTTCTCAAAGACAGGTTGTCTCTTTATACAGGTGCTGTTATGGAGAGGTGGAAATCATGGCAAAACTTTTATTTTATTTTCAAGAAGAGTGCAATCATGTACGACACAGAGTTATGATATCTTCTTATTTCAAATCATGATGAAAGGAAGAATTAATCGTTCTAAAACAATAACTTCTCAATAAGTGAGAAACTTTCAATGGAATCAGAGACCAAATGCAATAATGTCCCATTATCATTTTCAGTTTCTCCAGTCCAGTGCAATCTCTTTCCTGCATTAGTATTATAGCAATGCAACACCAAAAACTGTGATTGTATTGTATTCTGCCATTGTTTCACATTAACACAGAGATTTATAAGTGCACTTTACAGTGGGTTTTACTGCAGATTAATTCTGGCTGGTGATGGCAAGCTTTTACCAGCAAACATTTGCTGGGCTAGTTTATGCTTATTTGGTAGAATTCTTATCACTTGGTTAACCAAGCAAGTTTCCCCAGCTATAACTCATCTTGTAAACGGAAATTATTTGACAAGCGCAAGACCACAAGTACGGACGTTAAATGCAAAAGTAATGAGGCAGAAAAGATGTGGGAGAGTGTTCTAGTAATTTTACACCTGGGGCTAAAACAAACATTGTAGAATCTCGTTAGTTTCATGATCAAAGAAGTCTCTTTCAGGTAGCGCAGTTCTGTACTGTAGAATTCTCTGTATGGATTCCCCTGTAGTTTCGTGATCACCACCCCCGTTGGCCGGGCTTGCTTAAAATAACATTCAACCTGTAATTGACACCGGTTCACACAGCTTATGATTTGAAATGTACACTACGGTGCCTTGAAATTCTGCTATTCATTGTTCTATTGATTTCATCTTCACAGGGGGAATATTTTGTAGAAGCTGGAGAGTTCATGACACTGCACAGAGAAAAAAGCTATAGCAAGATTCCTAGTTCTTCAAATGTCTATAACGGAGTTGAACATGGTGGAATCTATACTAGATACTCCATGAAGAATGCATTATTTCTTTAAGGGATGTGGTATAGGTTGTTTATAACATATAAAACCATACCTTCTGTTATCTGTAGTGGCCAAAAAAGCATGCTTAATTTGGGGATATCATACGTAAGAACGTTTATTTTGGAAAATATGATATAAAAATTGTAACCAGATGCAATTCAAATCTTGCTTTTAAAATTCTTACAAATGTATGCTTAGTTCTGATAATATATTCAAAATTGACCTAACTCCAGCAGCGACTGCTTGCAACATAACCGCTCTCCCAATAGCAAGTGATGGCGGGGCAAGCAATCTTTAGGGGCAGTTTGCCACCCACGGCAAGTAATATTTTGGAACCTATGTTGCACCCTGTCCAGGTACTATCTTTAAAAGTAAATATATTCTCTCTCACTCTTATTTTCTAAGATGGAAAAAATTGTAGTATCTATAGTATTGAGATTCAATTGTGGATTGCTACAGATCAATGCCATTGCTGACGATCGTGAGTGCAGGTAATCACTAGCTCTCAATCACACACCTTTAATCAATTACCTGCCCTATCCCAGCCTCAGTAGCTGCGTACCTGTTCAGCAAGACAATTAAAGCCTAACAACAGGCCAGCGTGCCATAATTGACACGTCGCTCACATCACGGCGAGATTCATTCGGCACTCATCTAATAATGCAACTCACGGCTATCAAAACGACAATTACTAGCTGGGGTTGTAATTAGTTTCCTAGTAACGGCAAATCACCAGGAAAAAACAAAAGTGGCACGTAATGCACAGCTATCGTAAAAAGGTGTAATAGAGTCACTAAGAATGGGACTTAATGGAGTTGTACGCTAATCAATGCTTTAAGGTGAAAGTAGAAGTTTTATTCGCCATGGTACATTTCCGCTCTTTAATTTACAGCCCTGCATCTAGATGGGAAAAATAATTGTAACCTGGATTAAGTAGTAAACAGGTTGACAGATTGATAACCTGAAAGTTAAGGTAGAATGTCAATTTCGATCAAATTGATTCCCTGTTGTGTGCAAATAGCATTCAGACAAAGGGCTGTTCTGAAAATGAATACCATTATCAATGCAAGGAAGCTGCGTTTTTAGTTATTGATGTTTTCCACATCATGAACATTCAGGTCAATTTGTAACAAATCCAAGATTTTTGTGCTGATATCAGAAATTGATTAATTACATTTTAATTGCTTGCTTTGCAGAAGTACAGATTAGCTCATGCCCATGGAAAGGGGGGAAAGTTCTATTTTTGATACTGCAAATCTGTGCCTATAAAGGTATGGTGAAATCTTAAAATTGTTACTCAATTTATTAGTAGGAGTGGAGGATGGGGCACAGACAATTGGTTCTGGAGCACAACAATTTAGGGTGGTCGCTGAGCTATAATCAGTTTCTATATTGTCACCAGGTGACACTACCAAATCAGTCCTCGTAGCAATATTAACCCTTCCAAATGCTGAGGTCAAAAGCACAAAAACACGAAGATTTTTAAAAACCATCTAAACCCTGTTATGTTGGTATTCATTAGATAGCTCTCGCTGAGTACTCTTAGATGAGTACCCATTTGCCAGGGTTTCAGTCATTTTTCAGGCTTTTGCATCATTTTGTATTGGCCAAATTATAGCCACCAGCAGCATAAAGGTTAAGGACCTAGATCACTCATTAGGCAGTATCAATAAATGGAGTCAACACGTTTTTGGAGTATAGCTGTATTTGAAAATGCAAGTGAAAATCTAATACCCCTGAGAAATTGATTTTTCCATCAGATTCAACAGCTTAGGTCATATCGCTATGAGATAGAAACCTGTAACTGTGAATAATCCATTCTCTTTATGAATAGTTCCAAGGGGTCTTTCAGTTGCAGAAGCACCCTAGACAGCCCTCCACAACACTGCATATTTATTTAGGCCAAGAAAAAAATATTGTTTGTTTCCTGTAACAGTCTGAAAAAATAGGGTAGGTAGGTTGGTAAAAAAAAATTATTTGCATTATTTTTTCGTTCAAAAATATGTTTTTTATGCATGTTTACGTTGATTTGGAGTTGGGAGGGTGTAAAAAACTTTAGGGAAGAGATTTTTTTGAATAAGAACTTGTTAGGGTAGGGTTACAGGAAACAAACAACTTTTTTTAAGGCCTTATAGGGACCAGGATAACCCACTAATGGGGATCCAGCAGAGACTCGAACCTGGGACATATTGTTTGGGAGCCAGGTATTGTAATCACAATAGTCTACTAGGCCATGGTGGATCGCTCGACAATTGATCAGATGATCAAAATTAACAAAATACTAGCCAAAACAAATAATATGTGTCATGCTTTATTCTTCATCTCTGAGAATATATTCTAAGTATTATAGAGGTCATTCAATATCATAGTTTCATATTTTCTCTTCATCATCAGGCTTTGATGAAAGGAAAGAAATTTGGAATTTTGCTTTTTCATCACTTTTTCTGCCATATTGCGGCTAAGTTGTGACTAGCCAGTTGTAACTGGTGGAGGAAACTGGTGGAGTACCCAGCAAAAAACACCGCTTAATCCCAAGTCACTGGCAACTGTCTCACATGCCCTGTCCGGTATTGGAGGCCAGGCAGTGGTGAGAGACAGCTAGCAGTTAGTGGCATCTCCTTAGACCACACGGCCATTAGGGCAGGCCTTCGGTGGTGAGAGACAGCTAGCAGTCAGTGGTGACGCTTTAGACCACTCAGCCATCAGGGCAGGCCGTTAAAGGTATAGGCATTCAAAGAGAGTATTGTCTATAAAATGAAAGAGTCATTGTCTATAAAAAATTAATGAGAAAAGTGATTTCTTTGTTTGCCCCCCTCAGGACCTCCTATACAACAGCAGCCGATAAAATGAGAATTTGTAACATTATCAGTCGTGAAATTTGAAGCAGAATTACTCAATAATAATAATAGTGCAAATCTAAAATTCAAATGATATTGAACTGTATCGATCCTCAGTGCTTGACATTTTGATGATTTAAACCTGTTCTGTGATTGACATGTTATGATTTACCATTGGTATCCATGGTAGCAGAGCTAGACACCTAATTATTAATCCCAAAGATTTTGGTAGAAAAAATATTGACTTTACATATCATAACACCGAAAACGAAGTGCAAATCGAAAGCGTTTTTACAGATACATAAAGTATACTCATAAAAAATGGAATTAACTGACTTTTCCCCGAGTCATGAAGCTAGTGTAATCAATATTGTGTGTGTACTTCACAGTAATACCTTTTTATTGGCGTAAATTACACATAGGAATGAATTCTAGCCCAAGAGCTGTGAAATTATACTATTAACCCTTATGCTGCTGGTGGCTAATTTGGCCATTACACAATGATGCAAAAAACGTGAAAATTTACTGAAACCCTGACAAATGGGTACTCATCTGAGAGTACTCAGTAAGAGCTATCCAATAAGTACCAACATGATAGGGTTTAGATGATTTTCCAAACCTTTGCATCCTTGTGCTTTGGATGAAAGTAGCCTCAGCATTGAAAGGATTAACCTATTCAAGCCGGTTGTACCAAGAAATGACTTGATCATTTTGTTGATTACGTACAAGATACTCTTTTGGAAAGTATGTAAAAGAAAAGCGCCATTCTGAACCACAAATGTTGATCATCAGATATGCAACCAGAAGACATCACTCAACAGCCTCAGCACGACTGCTACCCCAGGTGTTGATGAGAACCACTCAAGAGGTGCATTCTATGCATGTGCATGAGCAACTTCCTCTATGTAAACAAATACGAGAGCCCTCATTCGACTGTCTCCCAGTGATGAGACGAGATTAGGTGTGTCCAGGGCTTCACAATGAGCCCTATGGAAATAGGTATGTGGCGACCAATCCATGTTCGCTTCATCTAAGTCTGAACAGAGAAATACATCCCCTTGAACCGCAACCCTATAGGTACTGCATGCTAGCCTCTACGGCGTCTGCGCCTCGAGTTACGCGCTGTAGCCTGGAGTTGTATTGGTCAAGTGATCTGTGCACTGCTGGCTGACTGGCTGGATGGGGGATGTTATCTTATCTAGGTCAGATAGTGAGAGGCAGCGAATTTGATGATTCATGACCAGCGGCCACTCCCTGTCTACTTCTCTCAGGTCTGAACTCAAATTTGATCACTCCTTCAAATAAGTTGCAAGGGTTATTGGCATAAGTATAAAGGATTCAGAGGACACTGGCACTGCAAACTGTAGGTCAGAATCAGGTGAAGATTTTGGGACATTCAGATCAGTAACTTAAAGTAGCCTACGGACCCAGGGGCATGCCCAGGGGTAATTATTTTAAACTCAATTTCTCCCCATTCCTGGTTTTATTTGAATATTTAGCCTATACAAAGTATACATTGCCTGAAAGATCTTTTGATGAGGAATACATTAAGGACCACTAATGTACCCTCCCAGCACGATGTAAAATTTTAGGGTGTTAAAAAATCATGCATTGTTTTCAGAGCTCCTATTCACAATTATGGACCGGGGACCATCAAATATCATAAATGTGGAGAAAATGGTCAATACAGAGGGAAGGGAATCGCATAAATTTCAAAATTTTACTCCCTTCAAATTGTTTGACTGCTTTCTTAAAATTTTTGTCCAAAAAAAAAGAGAATTTTTTTTTTTTTCAAATTCTAGTTTTCATAATATTGAACAAAGTCAAAATTGAAATAACTGTGACATCTCTCACTTCAAAATACACTTAGCTATCTATATGCCAAATTTCAAGCAAATCAGTTCACACTTGATAACCAAAATGCGTGTTTGAAGCAACCATGCTTTGGTGAAATTCAATAATTGCTCATTGCTTGAAATTGGCATGATATGCTTTTAGTGAAAATTTTAATTCATATACCATGAGAGTGTACGTATGTAAAATTGAAAATATCGCTGTAAATGAAAACTGGTGTATAATTTTAAATATAATTCCTTATAAGCTTATAATCTCTCTGTGAAAAAAGATCAATGAACAATTGTGACGATTTCCCTTCAAACCATACCTCCCTCTCAATAATGGACTTTCCCTTCTGAGGCGTGCCTTATATAGATAGCTTACCATTCTGAGCACCAGTCTACACACCAATTTATCACACAATACTAGTACTTCGCTAAGCTTACCCAATTCTTCATAAAAAGTTATTTAATTAATTTGAGGTTCGATTATCATTGATTTTCTATATTAATTCACTAGTTTTTGATTATCATTAATTTTCTTTATCAATTCACAAGTTTTGGATATTATTTCTAGCTATTCAAACTCACTACCATACCAATATGGTTCAGGATTATGGTGACAAAACAAGGATTTAGTAGTGGACTTTTCCGAATGATGCTACGATACATCTATTTCTAAAGGCACTTCTCCAGGATAACGGACTTGAAGGAATATTTGTAGACAGTTACGCAGATTAGCAAATATCTATTGATATCTCATAACACTAATCAATATTCAGGATTACAATCCACAAACTACTGGAAATAATGGGAGACTAAACCGGTATCAAAACTGCCTTGGACTGTCATCATAAAAGAAAAAGTATGAATACTCCATACTTGAACATACGCAACAAAAGTGTGATGATCATTATTTGATCAGTGCAGACGCATAAAGCAGAGTTAGGGTACAATTTAAGCTTGAGCAGATACAGTTTGAGAGTAATGACTCAATGATAAGGATCAAGACACACCAAAGATAGTGCACGCCAAAACATATTGAGATGGTTTAAGATATACTTCAAACTTGTAAAGATATAACTTAGTAGTCGGGAATTAATGAAAAGGGTCTGGACACACCAAAAAACAGTGCAGATATATTGAGAAGGGTTAAGACACTCTTCAAGTTTGTACAGACATAACTCAGGGGTAGGGACTCACAGAAAAAAGCTTTTGACATTGAAAGGGGAGAAGAAACAAAGAAAAACAAAATATGACCAGACACACGTGATGACTGATCCATGAACCAAATGCCAAACACGACCATCGTCCAATGAGCATCAAATCCCTAAAAACATCAAAGATGAATTTTCGATACTTCTCCTACCACGTCTATGTAACACTAGTAATCATGCTATCCCTCAGAGGAGACAGCACAGCCACGCTGGTGCAGAAGCTCTACTACCGTGCCTACACGGATATCTGTCTCGCGGGGGACGTAGAAACCCTGGGTTGGCCGGTGAGGACCAGGCTCAAGTGCGCCACCTACTGTACAAGTAGGGAACTGGGGACTACCAAGTGTGCGGCCTTCAACTACGCTGCGAGTAAGAATGGAACGGGAGTCTGTGAGCTGATACCGGAGTCCAGTGCGGGCAGCATACCCACTCTTACGTGGGAGGCTAGACTGGGGTGCAGGACATACAAAGTGGTGAGTACCCAATTAAGCTCCTCAGGGTGTTGAAAAGGTCCAAGTCTGTATATGTTAGTCATGTACCATATGTTGCTACAAGTATCTTTGCTATGGTCTCTATATCTCATGTTAGATGTAAGTTGGTCTTTATTGAAAAATCAAATATAATCATAATTTAAGATTGATTTATAAACCTTATTGGTGCAAGCCTTATTAAGGACAGACCAGCTGGCAATGGCAGATAAAAAAAGTGTCAGGTTGATATTTCTTTTACTATACCTTTGTAACAAGATGAATATATTTGACATAAATCAAATCTAAAAATAGAGTGGTGGTTAACCAACAGCAATTTATCAATTTTCGTTTGGGCAGGTAAGTTTTTTTTCAGGAAAATAGAAATTTGGTCTGCCTGCTGAAACATGCAGATAGCATCAAAAGTTATTGTCGAGGGCTGGTCTGAGTAACATCATCTTAGCCCGCAGTGACACCCAAACTATCAAAAATCACTCCTCAGGACTACAACAATTTTTGGTGAGGAATTTCTTAAAATGTCAATTTCAAACATGTAGTTGATTTTCTTTCACCTCAATACAACTCCCATAACACTGTATATAGACATTTTGCCTTATTGCAATAAGTAAATACACATTAATGGTTGTGATCTAAATATGCAGTGGTCTCCGATGAAAAACAGGATGCTCAAAATGTTTACAATTTTGGATTACCAGTTTCTAAACCCCGGCTAAGACACTGCAATAATGTGGTGATTTATCAACAGTCAGCAATTTCTCAATTTTGGCATACTTTACTTTCAGGCAAGTCAAAATTTAGCCTGCCTGTCAAAACATATGGGTATCATCAAAAGTTATTGTCGAGGCCTGGTCTGAAAACATTGAAATATGCCCCCATTTTGCTGTATGGATCTGACATTTCATTACACCATGCACTTTCTATTTTCAGAAAAGCAGCAGCAATACTGTACCAGATTGCTCTCAAGCAGGTAATTATTTCACTCATTCACTCCTTCAGACCTCTAGTGGCCAAAACACTCAAGTATGCAGTTCTAAGATAACTTTCCAACAAAGTCATATTAAGGAGAAGATTTCAAGAAGAATTTTTAATGAGAATTCACACACATCCCCTTTGAACATTTAACAACTGCATGCAGTATTCCAAAATTATTTTCATAAGTATAACATCAAACATCCATGTATGACACTTATTCTTTTGCCTTGGACATTTCTGTATTTGAATTCTTGTATTCAATCATTTTCAAGAAATGAGTATGAAAGAAAACAAACATACATGTTCAACACCTTCTAATGAACAACAGATCATGAGCATTCAGCTTATAAAAAGTTTCCTGGTGTTTCTATACACGTTTTTTCCTGCCACTATCTGGCCATGGAGGATCTTGCTAAGAATTTCTAGTTTGACTGTGTATGTGTTACATACAATTCTTTCTTTGGATATCTTAGTACTTTAAACTTAATCCCTTTTCAGCCTCTGACGGGGTGTACACATTGTCCGACACAGGCACCCTCCCACCCTTCCAGGTCTACTGTAAAGGGGGATGGACCATATTCCTACGCCAGGTAGGGCTTCAGTTTAGTTCAAAGGATGATGAAGAGTCAAACCAGTTAAACCCATTAATGCGTATAATTTTCTTGAGAAATTGTCGTATGTATCTATTATTGTTTTGACAATAATTTACAAATTCAGAAACATTTCACAAAACATTTGAAGGAGAGTCGTTGGTAGCTAGTGCTCTGATTAACATTTCTCTTTCGAATATTTTTCTTACTACTCTTTCACCTTAAAGACTTCAGCAAAATTGTCAGGCTGGTTTCGGCAACAGTGAGCATTAATGGGTTAACCCATTCATACCTGCAGCTGTCCAAAACGTTTTCACTATTTTGGTGATATCTTTTTGAACAGCATATTTTCGGAAAATGTTAAGAGGAGGATTGTTGATCAGAATCAAACAAATAGCTCTCCTTACCCTTCAAAAAATGTTTTTTCTTTGAATTTATGTTTGATTTCAAAGTTATTTTCAATAGTATCATTTATCCGGATGAAAATGTCAGGATCGTCTGAATACATGGGTTAAGTGAATACCTATTAAGATAGATCACATACCAATTTAAACAAGTACCACCATTTTCTCCAGTGACAAAAGCTTAATCTACCTGTCATAAAAAATAGTCTACAAAAGCCATATGTTTTTTTTGATGGGAACGTATTTCATCTAACATACTTCTCTCAATCTTTGTGAATAAGAATGATACTAAAATAGGGCTGATATTGTCAAAAAGAATAAACTGAGATTACGTAAATTATGAAAATTAAAATAAAATTTGACCTTATAGTTTTATAAATAAATCTGTTGCAGGTGAGTGGGACTGTGTCTTTTCAAAAGGTGTGGACAGTCTACAAGAACGGCTTTGGTGACTTGAATTCCGACCACTGGCTAGGGAATGACAAGCTTCACTACCTCACCAATAGGGGGAGCTACAAGATGCGCGTTGATCTACAGAAGTTCGACCTGACGACTGCATACGCCGAATATTCCAGTATCGTTGTGGACAATGAGGCGAATAACTACACGCTACATCTCGGCGCATACAGCGGAACCGCCGGAGACTCAATGAAAGCGCCGGCGAATATGGCATTCAGTGCCGATAATGTCCAGTTCAGTACAATGGATCGGGACAACGATCAAAAGAGTCCAGATGGAAGCTGTGTGGCTGGGTATTTGGTAGGTTACTGGTACAAGAATTGCTGGTTTGCGCTCCCTACTGGGACGTACAGGATGACCTCTGCGTGTCCTGGCTACCAGTGCCCCATGTGGTCTACGTTTGATGCTGCAGAGGCCATGAAGGTCTTCATCATGTCCATCAAACCAGTTTAACCCTTATTCTGCTGAATTGCTGGTTGTAGCCTACCCTGCCAACTGCTTTCTTGTTGGTACCAGGGACAAAATTGACCATCAAGGATTTAGGGGCACAACTCAAATTTTAAGGAGTTACCTCCAACTTGCCATGTGTCAAAATGAAGGTCTATGGAGGTTTTCGGTCATGTACAGGCTCTGTTGGGGGTTCTACAGACTAACTCAGTCAAATGGTCATTAACAGGTCAGCAAGTGACGATGGGTATTTCCTGGCTATGCACAGCAGTTAGTTAGTGTCACCTAGATATTTCACAAAAAACAATGACTGTGCCAGTGCCTGATGTGGTCTACGTTTGATGGTGCAGGGGCCATGAAGGTCTTCATCATTTCCATCAAACCAGTATAACCCTTTAAATGCTAAGTCTACTTTCGTCTTTAGCACTTTATTGCATTATAACCTCATGAGATTTGTTGTGAATAGTTATGTTTAGGATTCTGGACAATCCCTAATGAATTTTAACTTCACAGTGGTAAGTATCATTAAGAGTACCTTTAAGAAATGAAACGGTACGATATGGAATTGAAACTATACCGGTACTCTCTAGTATCGGTACCTCTTAACCCTTCCAATGCTGAGGCTAATAGTGTTGGGACGATCATCGATTATAATCAATAATCAATCGTTTACCTCTCTGATTCTGATAAATCGATTACAAAACTGGCAATCGATAATAATCGGAAAAGGTGACACCTAGTGGCAAAATATAGAACTAAATGACAGACATGTTGTCAGCTTTCTTGCTATGAAACTAAGCCCCAAAAACACTTCAAAACGAAGTTAAGGTAGGTGCTAATAGCAAGTAATTGTCATAGACTATCACTTATTATTAGGCTCTAGACCTCTAGTACCCAATAACTGCAAAAGTGCGATGAACTGATTATGATGGATAATCGATCGGTGGGCTGTAACTGATTATCGATCATGAAATTGCAACCGATTCCCAACCCTAGAGGCTAAAGCATAAGAATACAAAGAATTTTGATAAATACTTAAACCCTATCATGTTTGTTACTCATTAGATAGCTCTCACTGAGAACTCTCAGATGAGTTCCCATTTGCCAGGGTTTCCGTCATGTTTCAGCTTTTTTTTTCATCATTTTGTATCTGCCAAATTAGCCACCAGCAGCATCAGGGGTAAAAGAGTCACAAACCTTTCAAATCTATTGTATACAAATTCTTATCATAAATAGAGTGCTTCTAATTTTATGATATTCTTTCACAAAAAACAACGATTGTGAAATTTATCAATATTGCTCTTATGTCACATCAAACAATAAAGAATTAATGGTTAATGGACCATTTTGTTATGTTATTTATCAACTGAGGTATTTTTCCTTTCGTAGGAGAGAAAACACAATTCATAGTAAAAAATATATTTCCTAAAATTCACTTTTGTCTCCAAGAAATCTTTGTTTCATTGGGAGAATTACTTATATTCAGTTTTACTATCATATCGTGACTAGCTAGTTGTCAATGGTGGAGAAAACAAGTGTAGCTGAGAAAAGCAATGATAATGACAGTAAAACTTATACAAATAATAATACAAATAATAATACAAATAATGATGATGATAATAATAATAATAATAATAATAATAATAATAATAATAATAGTAATAGAAATAATAATAACAATAACAATAATAATACAAATAATAATAATAACAAAAAATATTAATAATAATAATAACACAAATAAAAATACAAACAATAATAATAATAATAATAATCATAATCTTCATCCACTATATAGAATATTGATAAAATTCCTACCTTAAAGAGTGGTGCGAGGACGGCTGAGCCAGCATTGCCGAACTCGTAGGCATTGATGAGCTGAGGGAGAACCTTGTGCTTGCAGAACTGCTGGGGAAAGGAATCCAGTGACGAACTCAGGCTGTTGAAAAACTTCGTCTTTTCATTCTGGTCCTTGATCTACAATGAAAGAAATAGATCAGACTGATGCCTCACTCAGTCAGGGATTTTCTTTTCTAATTTGTGCAAACATTGCATATTTTTAATTTCATCTTGCATGCATGAAAGAGAATACTGTAGAACACACGTATTACTCGTGTCCCTAATATAGCGAATTGGGGAGTTTTCGCATCATAGCATATATTTATGTTAGCGACCGTAGCCGCCGCTGACAGCGCCGGTACAGTAAGAAAAAAGTACAGCGTTTCTGTATATAGCGAAGCGGAACCACACGCTATGTATGCTATATATAAACAGACGCATACATTGTGTGTTCTACAGTAATAATATACATACACATGGAAAAGCTACACTTGGTAAATGGTCAAAAACATATTTAAGTCTGAAAGTACAAATTCAATTAGAAAATATGTTATCCAGGTCTAAATATATGTCTCCCCAATCTAAATGAATATCTCCCGCTCTAAATAAATATCGCACTCAGGAACTTAGCCAGGACCTGTCCAGCCTGTCTACTGAGTAGGCAGTTTCCTGAAAAACTTCTTATAAGACAGGTAAACATTTATGTAAAGAATTTTCAATTTTTACTTTTTGGGGGACCAATAACCATATCTTTGTGTATATATATATCATTCTAAACAAAAAAGTATTCATGTATCATGTATGTGCAGAAAACATTACAGAATAGCCTTTGAATATTTCTTTGAGAGAATGGTTACATAAACTGCACATGTAAAGCTCAACTAACACAATTGTGTTATACCTGTGAAAGCGCACCTTTAAGACCACAACCGTTCATACCTTCATAGTTCCAGCCTATTTGTTCTTACCTGTATTTCTTCCAAGAACAGCATTGTTTCCACAAATTTGTTATTCATGAATCCTCCTTTGTTAAAGCAATCTTGGAGAAACTTTGAAGGGTTTGGTCGCGTGCGAGGGTTGGCTCCAACCAGCTCACAGTAATTTGGCACCAATGGTTTTGGAATCTATAAAATAAAAAAGCAGAAATGGTTCACATGGCAAAATACAGATGCAGGTACATGTACAAACAGATTGGCATCAGAGGTTTTGGAATGTATAAAATAAAATGAGAGAAATGGTTCACATGGCAGAATACAAAAAGGTACACTAATTACACTAATTAAGCCCTTAGAGGTTCCATAACAATGAAGAATACCCAGGTTTTAAATGATGTTACTGATGAAATAAAAATGAAACTGATTATCATCAGAATCATGAGGCATAAATAACTATAGTACCATTCAAAATGCTTCTTTTTCACCTACCAAATTTAAACGAGCCCCATCCCTCATTATTAACATTTAAATTTGATATTAGCAATGTAAAAATGTAAATTTCATCCAATTGTGCACGGAAAACAATCCCCATCTTACCTGTAAGCGAAGCGAACAGAATCTAAAAACTTACATCCACCACTACTAGCATATTGAATGATATTAACCCAATTGGACTGTGCACATGGTCTAACAGCTTCAGACATAACACATCATAAAGAGCAACATTTCAAAAATATTTATAGAGGGAAATTTCAAATCAAAAGGAACAAAAATGCTTAATATTTCTCAAAATATTGCTTTGCTAGGAAGATGTTTACTAGTTTCAGATCACAATTAAACTCCGGATGCGAGTGGTGTTGACGATAACTCACCTTGCCCAGTGCCTTGAGAGATGTCGTTTTAGGCAGATTTCCGTTAAATACTTCCCATATTAAACATCCAAGGCCCCACATATCTGAAGACCTGAAGAAAAAAAACAATAATAATGTTTAACCCTTCCAATGCTGAGACTACTTTTGTCCTAAGCGCAGGGATACAAAGATTTTTGAAAACCTTCTAAACCCTGTCATATTGGTATTCAGTGGAAAGCACCCGCTGAGTACTCTCAGATGAGTACCATGTGCCAGGGTTTCGATTATTCTTCAGGGTCTTTGCCTCAATTTATATTGGCTAAATTAGCCACCACCAGCATTAGGGTTAACCGTCACTCTGTGCTGCTGCTGTCTAGCATAAATAAAAGAAAATAAGATTTGAGTGTTATCATAACAAAGGTGCTATTGAGTATGGAGACAGGAAGCAATCATTTTGAAAAAGGATGCATTACAGGATACTTAACACATGGATTAGTCAGGGAAGGAAGAAACTTCCTACAGATAGATTTGTTAGCCTGGATATTTGCCAATTGAGCTGTTATAAATAGGTCATACTGTATACCGTGTTAATATTGCTGCAGTTTAAGTATTGCATACTTTGCGCACCCCTGGATTCTGCATTTATTATACTGCGCACCATTATTTTGTTTTAAATATGTCATACTGTATATTGTGTTAATATTGCTGCAGTAAAAGTATTGCATACTTTGCGCACCCCTAGATTACCCATTTATTATACTGCGCACCATTATTTGGACATCTGATCCCTGTGATAGTATCTTACAACACGCTGACATGATAACTTGTCATTCAACACCTGAACGCATATTAAACTGAGAGTCAAGAGCAGCTGCCTGCCGAGGGCATTAATTTTATAAGCGCAAAATTAACACTGTATACAGTAGTCATAGTAAAAGCCACAGAATCTTTAGAAGACATATATTAATGAATTTGAATTGTTGGAATTTTTAATTTCGGTTTTCGTCACTTTTACTGCCGTTTCTGCCAAGTCGTGACTAGCCAGTTGTTAATGGTAGAGATAATCGGAGAATGTGGCACAAACCACTGCCAACGTGGCACAAGTCACCGGCAGCTCTCTCACATGCCTCACTTTACAGGTTAGCCAACTAGGAAATATCTTATTACTAAAAACTAAAAGAGATTGAAGAATTGTACCCTGTTCCTATGCAAATTACACAATATCTTCTTTTGTCCCATAGTCTTGAGTTAAGACTTACCATTTTTCTCCCACTTTTCTGTTGCGCCCCGATGGGTCACCCTTCTCAGGGGGGTCGTATATTTCTAGTGCTGGCAAGATCTTGACCGGTGGATTGCTGTCCGGCCCCTGTGCTGGGTACATGTAGTCCACTCCCCCAAGTTTCCACTCCCCAGCCCGGTCCACAAACATGGAGGAGATACATACATTATTGTGTATGAGGTTACAGTCATTGACTAGGAAACTGAGACCTTTCTGCAAGAGAGATATTAGAGCGAATGAGATTTAAATAATGAATAAAATTCCTTCAACCATTCATTTCTGCAAGTAAGACATTAGAGCAAATGAGAATAAAAAATGGTGAATAATATTCCTTTAACCATTCATTTCCAAATGTCTTTAAAAGTTTAATTTTGTTAAGAGGTATACTATCATTGAGATGAAAATGTAAGTGTAAAAACTGAGACCTTTCTGCAAGAGGGACATCAGAGCACATGTGAATAAAAAAGGTGAATAATATTCCTTTAACCATTCACTTCCAAATGTCTTTAAAAGTTTGATTTTGTTAAATGAAGTATTCTTTTATTGAGATGAAAATTTAGGTGTAAAAGCTGAAATCAAAGAATGCATTTGCTTTAGAGTACTAGACTATTTTTTTCTCTAGTACCAAAAAAAGCATTCCAGCAAAATATATGGTTACCATTGAAAAACATGAAGTTCTTTATAATTCAATTTGATACTTTAGATTTAATTGAAAATTGAAGTAAAACATCAAGATAGAAACCATGTGATTGAGCTTGTTTGTAGGTAGCAATGACAAGCTATGTTAGTATGACATATGCATTACTTACCACTACTTGGTGCAATCCCCATGAAATAGCCAGTTCATTTTGGATGCTGCTGTCTTTGTTGTTGCGTATGTGTGTTTCTAATGGTACCACTGGCTCTGTTACAACGTAGATCACTTTTTCATTCTGAAAGAGATGGAATACTGTCACTTTTATGTACTTTCTTGTCATGCAACTCTTTAATATTCAGAAATATAAACATATTTAAGTATTTTTCTTAGTTTTCTGCATAATTTATTTAAAGTCGCTAATTATAATGTAAATTGTTATGTACTAAAATCATAATATATAATATATATATATAATTTAAATATATATATATATATATATATATATATATATATATATATATATATATATATATGTACATATATATATATATATATATATATATATATATATATACTAGAAAAGTACCCGTCCTGCGGACGGAAACCATGAAATTTCTTATAATGGCAAACATATCAGAGCTACCCCCTCTCCCTCTCTTTTGCACCCCTCTCTCTGCCCCTCTCTCCCTCTTTTGCCCCCTCCCTCTCCCTGACTATCTCTCTTTTGCCCCCTCTCTTTCTCTCTCTCTCTGCCCCCCTCTCTCTCTCTCTCTCTCTCTGCGCCCTCTTTTTCTCCTTCTCTCTGCCAACTGGCACGATATTTATAGTCTCAGGTGCGACCTCCCTGGGTGGTACAGTTGGCCTTTGTGCAAGTGGTCAGCTGTGCGGCTTTAAAGATCAGCATCAAAAGCACCTTTTTGTCTAATTTTTTTATAAATTTCTTTACGATAACAACCATGTAGACACACTCGTTAACCAAACGACCAACTTAGAATTAGGGAAACAGGTGTGGCAACGGAGATTACCCGTTGCAAAGGATAGCACCCAGATATTCCTGCGACAACACACTTAAGACTACCTACCATATCTTATATCTTAATACACAGTTTTGGCAGCGGTTTTGGGGGATAGGCTCGGTCACTGCGCCTCGCCGGTCCCAACTGCCGCTGTGGATCTTTGGGCGAGGGTTAGTTATTTGGCGTTTAACCATTTATTTGCCCATCGGTGCCATTTGTGCTTTTAATTTTGGAAAAATGTCCTGGGTGGGTAAGGAGGATAGAAGAGCGAAATCGCGGTTCTTGCCATTTTGCAGCGCCATCTACTAAGGTGACGTCATTTCTGTGAGACTTTCCCGCCTCACAGGAGAATTGGGAGACACGCGGGTCCTCCTCGCCTGGCGATGTCACCCATTGAATGTAATGACGAATGTTCGTCACCGTTAACCTGCCTCAGATATCTAAGACAAAACTAACACACTCACGGCGAAATTGTGTCAGTGAGCAATCGTGGATTAAACTCGCCAAGGTTTGAATAGGACACAGCCACAGTTCCTGCGACACAGCTAACTTGCGAGTATAAACTTAAGTCACGTTTTCATGCTGTATTGTTGACACACATTCCCTGGCAGTCATGGTATGAACTTCATTCTGTTGGTGTTTTGAATGTATTTATACAGTTTTTTCTGTTGTTAATTTGTCTTATGTGTGCCTGACTTAGAAAATCTTGATCACAGGAAAGATCGAGTTTTAGGTCAAGTTCAACATCGTAGCAATCTGCACAAATTAAATAGCGTAGCATTCAAGTTTAGATATGATTGTTTTCTTTTGGTACTTTGCTTTTTTAGTTTTAGTCTCTTATTCTTTTCTTTGTTTAGTTCTTTTGTTTTCTCTGTGTTGCATTTTTGCATTCTTTTCTTGATACCTCGAATCCTGTGGCATTTATAGATATTCTTGATCTTTAGATTTTTAAGAAACATAACTTAAACCTGCTTCAAAATAATAAATAATCGCTGTTTGTGTATCATTTTTGTGCATTCTTGCACTTATTTGCTTTATTTACACTTCCTTTAATTCTCATTGTTTGCTTTCTTTCTTTCCTGTATTTCCTTTTATTCATATTTTTTGCTATTAAAGAGAAATGAAACAGAGAAAGGAGGAAGAAAAAAAGAAGAAATACACTACTGTGAAAAGTAAAAGTGAGGCGTAATCGATTGAGCGTAATCTCATATGGGGCATAATTGCCTGTATTCTTTTCCCTTAATTCTCTTTTTTTGGGGCATTTTTGTTTACTTGCAAAACAATTGTGTGTCTGTGTCACGTGTGGCTTCCTTCAATGACGGTCATTGAGGAGCATGAATATATTAATCTTGCCAAGTGAGTAGTTACCACAATTTTGTGTTTATTTTTAGTATGCATCAATTATACATTTTCTCAATATTGCGATTTCACCTGTATTTTTTTTACTCTGCATTTGGCCTCTGTTAAATGTTGAGAGATATATAATGATATAGTGTTTATTTTTCTTTGGTATTCACTCATGTACCTGTTCTAAGTGTTCTTTCACAATTCTCGGCATGACTGCTTTATGCCTTCTTTGCCCCTCTATTGTCTTCCTCTATAATACTGTATTTTTTCATAATATTTGGGGGGGGTTCTGGCAAAATATCCTAGACTCACTGTTTACTTGAAAATCAGACTACCATTTGATGATTCATATCTTTGGTAAGGTCCAAGGTCCTACCTCCACAGGGGATCTGCACGATGAGTATCTAAACATTTTTGAATGTTCCCATAAGCCTCAAAATTACACATAGTTCACATAGTAAGCACATAGTTCACATAGTAAATGCTTATTTTCAGGTCCTGTCATAATGAACGGTGCCTGTGATAAGACCTTGGACCTAGAGGGGATTCATGTCTGTCATATTCTAAAACACTGGCTTCGAAGACTATCGTTATTACTGGGTAACTTTCAGCCAGAAAATGATATGAAAATATTGGTCGAAAGGATCTAGCTCGAAGGAATCTGCATGGTCAAAGCTTATCAAGAGACAGTCCAACCTTTTGTTCTCTTGACCGTATATCAATAGAAAGTTGCTTGGTCAAGATTCCTGGCCAGCGATCACTATTAATGTGTAATTTTTTGTTTTGATATCCATACTTAAGGGCCAACCGAGGACAGCCGACAGCGCCCCCACCTAGATTTCTGCCTTAAAGTAGTATTGCACTGTATTTTTCCTCTTTTTTGACATCCTTTCTCTCTATAAGTTTGTGAATTCTTTATTATCTTTTTTTAATCTCCACCCCTATCTCTGCATCCATTGCATTCTCATATTCATTAGGTACTTGGAATAGTATTTTGATTAATTACAACACTACAATACTGAGCCTTCTGCTTTCTGTTCTTCCACTCTTTCTGATCTACTGATTTTCTATTCTTGCTACAATTCATATTTTTTAATTTATTTACTCTTTCTCCTGTATTCTATTTCTCTTTTTGCATCCTCTTTTAAGTTTTTTTTTTTTTTTTTTTGCATTCTCCTGTAATGTTTCCAGTTGATTGCATACTCATATGACATCCCAGTGGGGGTAGTCTGATGGCATGGATCCCCTATGGAGGATCCATTCCATTAGGTTATCCCTATCGAAGACCGCTACTAATCTGTATTTGAATGTGAAATGATTTGTGCCCAAGGTGCAAAAGAGGGTATTGGTTCTGAATTTGTGTATTTACGCTTCCAACATTTTTCAGAAAAGGGGGTCTGTGCGCTTAATCAGATAAATACGGTTATGCTGTTGTTTACTATATACGTCTGATTAAGTGCCCAGACCCCAAATAACCACACCAGGTGGCATTACTTTCTGGACTTCTGAATCCACCCCCCCCCCCCCCCCCCTCTCGCAAAAGCAAATGTTTCTTTACCTTTTTATGTGTTACCGAGATGCAGCGAGGTGCCAAATATTAACTACCAATTATCCTACGTGCACAATCACATAGGAATTTCAGGCCTATCAAAAAACCACATCTCACATGCCCTGGCCGGGATTCGAACCCTGGCTGTTGTGTGAGACAGTGAGCAGTCAGTGTACAATCATTTAAGGCCCAGAGGACAGGACACATAGTGTGTTGCCCAGTGTGACTAATATATATGCAGTTTAATGAATGCTGCATTCCCACCAGAGGGGCAGGTACTGGTTCCAGGGAGATGCAGTGATGGGCCAATTATCATACTGCTCAGTGATTTGGAGTTTTGATTTTCGTCACTTTTTGTGCAATAATGCAGCTAAGTTGTGACTAGCCAGTTGTTAGTGGTTGAGTAAACCGGAGTACCCAGCGAAGACCACCGCCAACCCTAAGTCACTGGCAACTTTCTCACATACCCTGGCAGGGATTTGAACACGGGTAGTGGTGAGAGACAGCGAGATGTCAGTGTGTGAATACATATTATAAAGCTCAGTGTGCAGTGGTCACACAGTACATGTTGCCCAGTGTGACCAACATGTCCGCAATGTAATCAATGTTGCACTAGCAAAATCATAGTTTACCTATTGGCTGCAAGCAGGGTATACTATTAGTGGATCCCATGTTATAACCTAAACCCTGGGGCCCAGGTCAGGTGGCGAGATCTGCTGGTGGGGAGTTCATTTTATATTTGACTAAGACTTCTGTTTCTTTTTATGAGTATTTGCTGGTCATTTTTTCCTTATTCATTTAAAATCTCCTATGGCGATGCTTACAGCATCAAACTGGTCTTAACTCCCTGCACATAATTCAATATTGCTTAAAACCAAAACCTGTACAGTGCATAGGGGTTGCTAGAATTCTAGAAGGTGGGCCAGAACTTTTTTTGATTGATGCATTTTAGGCTAATTTATAGTATTTTGGTCTCACCGTTCCTGGTGATGACTGAAAATTAGAAACTAAAAAAACAAGAGTGACGCCAATGGTTCAGTAAGTGTTCTTATGTGTTGAGTGTTAAGGTAGTTTGATTGTGTGTTTTTTTTTATTCTCAGCCTCTGACTTTCCTGCGCATCATTGAGTATGACTTAGAGTCCAAACCCGTGCTGTGCACGGGGGCCTGCTAGTCTTATATCTTAATACACAGTTTTGAAATTTTAAATCGTCGAGTCCGAGGCACACACGCGATGCGGAGTTGAACTGCCCCTGTGGATCGTTTGCCAGGGGTGTGTAGATGGTGCGAATTTATTTATTTTTTCAAAATTGTGTTTGCTCGCCGTTTTATCTTAGAAAATGTGATATTAAGACCCTCGAGTGGGCAATTGGTGACGTCATTTCGGCAAGACTTTCTGCATAGGAGAGTTCCGATGCACGCCATCTACATTTGGAATTTGGAAACTCTCACAAATTGTGGCGGCGTGAGAGGAGGTACCATCCCACTATGTCCTTGGTATTTCATACTCTTGATCTGTAGAACATTTAGACTTACATGTATCTACTATATGCATGTAAGTCTAAATGGTCTATAAGTATCGTCTTATGGAGTTGAGTATACAGGCGTCGTCTGTCAGTGTTTGAGTCAGCTGCAGTGGTTTGAGTGAATGAACTCGGCACCATAGTTAGAGTATAACATGTGTCATGAAGCAGCGTGGTGGTTTACGCAAATCTATCTACGTGCGAGGTGAATACAGGCTACTAAAAAATTGGTATGTTTTCTACTATTGAGTTTCCTTTTATTGTATATTTATGTTGATCAGTTGTCCCAAACTATTTTGGCCGATTACGATTGAGTGAGCGATAATACGTGAATATCGCTATTGACAGCAATCAGTGAGTTCTTCTACTTGATTCTTTTGCTTTTCCCTGTCGTTTATACTGCATTCTTTCCTCTGTATTTCTTTTCTTTTACTTTTCGTTTTTTGCCTGACTTCGAAGATCTTGACCCAAGAAAAGATCGAGTTTTAATTAAGTTAAGTTCAGCACCGTAGCAGTCCACACAAATTCAATGCTATAGCATTCAAGTTATAGGTATGATTGATGATGGTAATTTATTTTTTGGTACTTTGCTTTTTTAGTTTTTGAAGTCGCTCTCTAATTTGTCTTTATTTAGTTCTCTGTCTTGATTTTTTTGCATCCCTTATTTTCTTTACTTATTCTATAATGAATGTCTGTTTTTCATAATCATTTCTATTATTGTTAGCAATCCCTGCCTGTCAGTCTGTTTCTCCTTGATCTATAGTTTTTTTTTATTCCTTGGCATCCTGTTTTGTCATTTAATTGTTACTCTTTGTGTTTGTTAGTTTGTGTACTTTGGTTTTTACTCCTGTATTTCATTTTGTATATTGTATTTCTGCATCAAAACCTCTCTCATGTTCTTTTTATTTCTTTGTGCATCCTCTCTTTTCTATTTCTTTTTAAATTCCCTTTTCCTTAGTTTCTGCTTTTATTATTACTCATGCTTTCTGTCTTCATCTCTTGCTCTGTAGAATTTGCTTTCTCTCTATGATTCTTTTCCCTTCTGAGCCTATTTTTATTTTGAGTTTCATTAGCTTCCTCCCTTCCTATATTACATGCATTGACTACGTGGCCTGGACTTTTAAAATTGTAATTCTCTAAATTTCCTCTTAGAAATTACTTATTCCTTGAGGGGGGTCGGGTATTTACTACTTACCTAGCATCTAATTCATTTATACATTTCCTAAATTTATTGCGATTTCACTTACCTGTTTTTATCTCTACATTTGACCCCTCTCTCTCATTTGCTTTTTCTGCCATATTGCGGCTAAGTTGTGTACCTGGTTGGTTATAGGAGGAAACTGGAGTACTTGGCAAAAACCACCTAATGCCAAGTCACTGGCAACTTTATATCCCATATTGTTTATATTGTTATTTCAACATCCTGTGGCTTTAGTTTAGGTTCTCTGTCTCTATCACATTCCCTTTTTTATTTTTTCGCATCCTGTTTTTCTCATTTTATGCTCTCTGAATTTGTGTATTTTTTGGTTCCTGTTTTACTTATCATATCATTATTTCTTCTTTACTATCTATGTACATTTTTTATTCAAAGGGAGGCTCAGAAGGTCAGAAAATAATGTATTCTTGCCTCTTCCAACATTTTTCGGAATAGGGGGTGATGGTCTGTGCACTTAATCATTTTTCCACTCTTTGATTTTCTCTCCCTCCATTCCTGAATTTATTTTATGTCAGTATCCAGCAATACTTTCTCTGTTTTTGTGTACTCTCTATCTCTCATACACTTTTTTCTTTGATGTCTCTCTTTAGGCTTCCCATTTTACTTTATTCATTATATATTATGTCTCCCCATTCTATCTGTATGCTTTAGGAATTTTTCTTATTTATATATAGCAAACTGCAATAGTGTAGAGTAGTACCATCCTAACAGATTTTAAATACAGTATGTTCATTGTACAATAACATCTGGGGATATTCTTGAGGGGAAACTTGATAATAGGAATGTCTCCCAAATGTTTACTGGCCCTGTAGGACCAATAGAGGTCTTTTTTCACTAGCCCGAATCAGTCTTGGGAATTTTTTACTGGACTGTGCAGGTGTTTACTGTTAGCTTCAAGCCCTGCTCCCTCTATTTCTCCCCGATTTCCCTTGCTGGCCCGAGTGCATTACTAATTACAATCATGCACAGCAGGCCATGAACAACAGTCGAACAGTCATACTCTGCACAGAACCTAATGTGATTATATGGCAGGATTTGGAAACTGTGTGCCTAAAATTGGCAATTGTAAAATATTTGGGCGTCAAAAATTTTAAGGGGGAACACAATATACTAATATTTCAACCATAAACATGTATAAATTTATCAAAATAATCATGATATCCTTATACAATGTCAAGGGAAATATATATGGAGATGAGAAATTTAATTCTATGCTTGAGATTGACATTTTAGGAAATTCTCCACAAAATTCTTTGGGTGTCCTGAGGGCTGCTTTTTAAGGGTTTGGGTGTCCAAAAAGACACCCAGACGCCCTGCTGGCTAAGACCATGTTATATGGTAATCAACCCCCAGCCTCATCTCCCCCATTTCTAGCTCTATGGGTTTTTTTGCATTTGCAAATTCATGATAAATCTCATTTTCTCTTTTGCTCTTTCACTCTTCTATTTCATTTGACTTTGCTCATCTGTGTTCTCTTTGCAAACTCACCATATCTTTTAAATTTTTTTCTTATGCTTCTGGGTCGGAGACTAGCTGACCCTCTCCCTCAATGTTTGTTTTGTTGGGGGGGGGGGGGGGGGTTGATTTAACTTAATGAGCATCTTTTTGACTTTTGTTCAATTGGAAAATCTCTGTCTTTCTCTCACTCATATACTTATGCTGTGTTTCAGAATCTTGCTTGGGGACAGGCATACATACTTAGGATGGATTATGACAGAATATTATTAATATTTACTCAAACGACATCTCTTGAGCAAGGGGCCAGATACTACGCAATCATATAGGAATTCTGAAATTTGTTTATCCTCACTTTATCTGCCATATTGAAGCTATGCTGTGACTTGAGTGGCTGAGGATATCAGGGTACCCATCAAAGACCAAAGCTGAACCCCATCCCTACTGCCAACTTTCTCACATGCCCTGGCAGGTGTGTTAGTGATGCTTATCAACACCCTTGACCAGTGCATGAGCACTGGGTCTACTGTGATTATTTGGTAATTGCCCCCCCCCCCCCTTATCAACTTTTTTCATCTCTTTTTATCCCACTCTTTTTTGCCTCTAATATTTTCCTTTGATTAGGTCTTATGTTTCTTTTTACTTACTTTGTACTGAATGTATTTTTTCATAACCAGTATTTTATCATTTTTAGTATTCTCTGCCTGACAGTCTGTCCCTACTTGATTTATTCATTTTCTCATTTTTTTCCAAATCTCATTAATCTAGGGAGACATCAATATACTGAGGTTACAAAAATAAACATGTATTTACTCTATAAAATAGGGCATAGCATTATTACACAATGTTGGTACTGGGATCCTCCTAAGAATCTCTCTCTCTCTCTCTCTCTCTCTCTCTCTCTCTCTCTCTCTCTCTCAGATTTTTGTGATGTTACAGAATCTTGATTTTTTTTTGGGGGGGGGAGGGGGGGGGGGAGGACAGATACATACTTCAGTTGATTTTTGATAGAATAATTTTATTTTTTACTTCAACCTTTCTTGAACTTCTGCATAGGGCTTGATACCAGGGAGATGCAGTGAGGGGGCCAAGTCATTTTCTGTCATGATGACTAGCCAGTTGTTTGTGGTTGAGAAACAAGTGCCCGGAGAAGACCACTACCTAACTCCAAATCACTGGCAACTTTCCCACATGCACTGCAGGGATTTGAACTTGGGTAGTGGGCAGAGACAGAGAGCTATCAGTGTACAAAAATCACATAAGGCCCAGTGTGCAAATTTGTGCTGTGCAGGGGGCCTGCTATAAGGTGGGCCTTAACTTATCATTCTCTTTTCTGATTGAAACATTTTAGTCTCTAATTTAAAGTTACTGTTGTCTCACAGTTCCTGCTTATGACTCATGACTTGGAACCAGAAACTAAAAAAACAAGAGCGACGCCAATGGTTCAGTACAGGTCCTAATGCTGATGGTATTTGTTTGTGTGTTTTTTTTACTATGCCTCTTAAGTTCCTGCGCATTATTGAGTAATGACTTAGAATCCAATCCTGTGCTAGGTAATATGTCTTAAGTGTGATTAATGCTACATCGGGTCCGGCAAATCTATCGAAAGTATATAGCATGCCTAATGGCTGCAAGAAGGGTACAGTAGTGGATCCCCTGTCATCACCCATGCCCTGGGGCCCTGATCAGGTGGCGATTCCGTTTTATATTTCACTAAGACTTCTGTTACTTAGTATTTGCTGGTAATTTTTTCCTTATTCATTTAAAATCCCTCTCTGATATTAAGCGAGCGCAATGTTTTGAGTTTTAACTTCCTGGCGTTCCTGCACATAATTTCATGTTGCTTAAAACCAAATCCTGTACTATGCTTGGGGGATGCTAGAAGATGGCCCTGAACTTTTCAATTTTTTTTCAGTGATGCATTTTAGACTCATTTATTAAAAATTTTGTCTCACAGTTCCTGGTGATGACTGAAAATTAGAAACTAAAAAAAAACAAGAGCGACGCCAATGGTTCAGTAAGAGTTCTTATGTGTTGAGTGGTTAAGGTAGTTTGATTGTGTTTTTTAATCTTGGCCTCTGACCTTCCTGTGCATCATTGAGTATGACTTAGAAACCAAACCCGTGCTGTGCACGGGGGCCTGCTAGTCTATACATAATTTCGGAGTTGTGGAAATTTGAATCACTAACTCCTCGGCGGATACGCGATGACGAGCTGAACTGCCTTTCTGATTCAATAGCTGGGGGTGTACTAATTGTGCAGCCGCTTTTATTTCGTCAAAGTTATGTTTGCTTACCTCATAATCCTGCACAGTGGTTTTACCCTCCTACTCTTGAGTAGCGGGAGACCGGCCATATTGACCTCATTTACCACTTGACCTCATTTTACGTACCTCATTCAGTGGAGAGCTCTAATCCTTGAGTACCCCCTCTATTGAATGTAATCGTAACTAAACCAAACGTCATTAAATAGCAGACGATTAGCGGACTTCCTCTTTCGTCACTTCTTGATAGAAGTAAGTTCGCCGCCGTATATTTCATTAAAAAAATGCATAAATGATGAATAATAAAAGGGAAAAGAAACACAAATGAATCCATGAATAAATTTTTGATATATTTCTCACTGACCGTGTGTTTGTTTATGAACATGCAATTGAAAAAAACGTATTTCTGACAACGGCAATTACCGTAATTAAAAACAAAATCATTGGCATCTTTTCTTGATCGTCTATCTATATCTACACTTCAAAAATGATAAATAATGAATTATGATTTTTTGTACTGTAAATTATACTGTTGCCAGTGACTGTTGTGATCAATAAATCCGTGCATTGGTTTTTGATTTGCCTGTGGTTCACAGGGCGTTCACGCAAGTCAGGCTATGAAATTTTATAAAAATTGGATTGATGGTAATTAAACGGTTGTTAGTGACGCATGTTATTGAATTTATGAAAAATGAAATTAAACTGTGAATTGAAAATGGTGATGAAATTTATGAAAAATGAAATTAAACTGTTGTATGTTGTCGGTGGTGCTGAAATTTATGATAAATGAAATTAAACTGTTGTCAGTGATTTGATTTTGATTCTTTCTCATTCTCCTCCATTTATTTCTATCTCAAAACCCTTTCCCATCTATAGTCTGTCTGATTTGAGTTTGCCAACTGCTTTTTTCAGTTTTTTCATTCATTTCACCCTTTCCCATCTATAGTCTGTCTGATTTGAGTTTGCCAACCTCTTTTTTCATTGTTTTCATTCATTTAACCCTTTCCCATCTATAGTCTGTCTGATTTGAGTTTGCCAACTGCTTTTTTCAGTTTTTTTTCATTCATTTCAGCCTTTCCCATCTATAGTCTGTCTGACTTGAGTTTGCCAACTGCTTTTTTCAGTTTTTTCATTCATTTCAGCCTTTCCCACCTATAGTCTGTCTGACTTGAGTTTGCCAACTGCTTTTTTCAGTTTTTTCATTCATTTCAGCCTTTCCCATCTATAGTCTGTCTGATTTGAGTTTGCCAACTGCTTTTTTCATTGTTTTCATTCATTTCAGCCTTTCCCATCTATAGTCTGTCTGACTTGAGTTTGCCAACTGCTTTTTTCAGTTTTTTCATTCATTTCAGCCTTTCCCACCTATAGTCTGTCTGACTTGAGTTTGCCAACTGCTTTTTTCAGTTTTTTCATTCATTTCAGCCTTTCCCATCTATAGTCTGTCTGACTTGAGTTTGCTAACTGCTTTTTTCAGTTTTTTCATTCATTTCAGCCTTTCCCACCTATAGTCTGTCTGACTTGAGTTTGCCAACTGATTTTTTCAGTTTTTTCATTCATTTCACCCTTTCCCATCTGAATTGAATTGAATGATCAAAATAAAGTTTGTTTGTTGTATTATGTCAAAGATGAATGTATGTAATACCCTAGGGTAAATCATTTAACCCTTTATCCACCCAGAATATATCAAATTTTAAATTAATCAATTCATGGCCAATGCACTTACGATAATTCATGTAACCCTTTGTTATTTCATTAAAATTATATTGTTTTCAGTGACTGTTTATTAATTATTTGCACTTTTGGTACTCTCTCTCTCTCAAATGCAATGTTTCATTACATATTCATATATTGAATTGAAAAATGCTAAAAATAATTTAATTGAAATAAATATTGTTTCTTTGTGGTATGATGTACCTACCTAATAATGCAGAGTAGTTTTGAATCAAACAGGTCACAATACCCAGTTAACCCTTTACCCACCCACAATATATCAAATTTTGTTACGTCTAGCAATAATTCTTTAAATATTCTTTAAATATTTATCATTTATTGAATTGAAAAAGTAGTTTTTCATCAACCAGGTCACAAAACACTAGGGTAATTCATTTAACCCTTTACCCACAACAAATATATCAAATGTTACATTTATGATTTATTCAATTGAAAAATGATAACAATTTTGAATCAACCAGGTCACAATACCCTAGGGTAATTCAGTTAACCCTTTACCCACCCAAAATATATCAAATGTTGTTATGTCTAGCAATAATTCATTAAATATTTATGATTTTTTGAATTGAAAAAGTAGTTTTGCAAAAACCAGGTCAAAATACTCCAGGGTAATTCAGTTAACCCTTTACATATCAAATGTTAAGTCTAGCAATGTTTCATTAATGATTTATTGAATTGAAAAATGATAACAAATAATGTTATTGAAATATATATATTGTTTGTTGAATTATGTAAAACATGAATGTATGTAATACCCTAGGGTATTTCATTTAACCCACAATACAGCAAATGTTGTTGAATTAACGCATTCTTGGCCAACCGTATGAAATAATTCAATTAACCCTTTGCCACCCAGAATTAGTTGAGGGATATTTCATTAAAATTATACTATTTTCATTGACTGTTTATTATTTATTTGCACTTTTTGGTACTCTCTTTCTCTCTCAAATGCAAGGTTTCATTAAATATTCATGATCCTTTCCCATCTATAGTCTGTCTGACTTGAGTTTGCCAACTGCTTTTTTCATTGTTTTCATTCATTTAACCCTTTCCCATCTATAGTCTGTTATTTCTATCTCAAAACGCTCCCTCTATCACAGCAAGATATTTATGATTTATTGAATTGAATGATCAAAATAAAGTTTGTTTATTGTATTATGTCAAAGATGAATGTATGTAATACCCTAGGGTAAATCATTTAACCCTTTATCCACCCAGAATATATCAAATTTTAAATTAATCCATTCATGGCCAATGCACTTACGATAATTCATGTAACCCTTTGTTATTTCATTAAAATTATATTGTTTTCAGTGACTGTTTATTAATTATTTGCACTTTTGGTACTCTCTCTCTCTCAAATGCAATGTTTCATTAAATATTCATGATCTATTTAATTGAAAAATGATAGAATCGATTTTATTGAAATAAATATTGTTCTTTGGTTGTATTCAATAAAAAACAAATGTATGTAATACCCTAGAGTAATTCATTTAACCCTTTACCCACCCAGAATTAGTTAAGGGTTACTTCATTAACCCATTTATGGCCAGAGCACCTGATGATCAATCATTTAACCCTTTAACTACCAAGAATATATCAAAGGTTGTTCAGTTAACCCATTCATGACCATTGCACTTAAGATCATTCATTTAACCCTTTGGCACCCAGAATTAGTTAAGGGTTCTTTCATTAACCTAATTTTGGCCAGAACACCTGATGACCACGCATTTAACCCTTTACCTACCAAAATATATTAAAGGTTGTTCAGTTAACCCATTTGTGACCATTGCACTTAAGATAAATCATTTAACCCTTTACCCAGCCGGAATATATCAAACCCATTCATCAGCCAATACACTTAAGATTATTCATTTAACCCTTTGCCACACAGAGTTAGTTAAGGGTTATTTCATTAACCCGTTTATGGCCAGAGCACCCGGTGACCAAGCATTTAACCCTTTACCCACCAAGAATATATCAAAGGTTGTTCAGTTAACCCATTCATGGCCAATGCACTTAAGATCATTCATTTAACCCTTTGGCACCCAGATTTACTTTAGGGTTCTTTCATTAACCCAATTATGGCCAGAACACCTTTAGACCAAGCATTTGGGTCTCAAATCTTTGACATACTAATAGTTATGGTTATTTTGGGCCAAAGGGTATCACTTTTCTTTCTAATTGTGACATAATCAAGCATTTGGGTATCAAATCTTTGACATACTAATATCTACGGTTAATTTGCAACAAAGGGTATCACTTTTCTGTCTAATTGTGACTTGATTCAATAGTTATGAATTCTGGAAATTAAAAAATGCATATTTCTTTCATTTCCAACAAAAAAATCTGGAAGAAGTATAAAAACTTGAATGGTGTGAAATTGGAAAAACTGGGGACCCTTCGCTCTGTATTGATCTTTCCTCGATATCTGTGAGATTTGAATGTCCGTTGTTTCTGTTTTTACCCCCAAAATCTTACACCCTGCTGTGTTTTCAGAATTTCTTCGCCTGTACTCTCTTATTCATCCTCACCATCAAAATGAATGTCCTGCTATGAATTATTTCTTTGTGTTTCCTGTTATCAATTTGATTTCCTCTGTCAAAATGTATTTCCTATGACTAATATCCTATTTTATCCTACCTTAGCATCGATATATGTGATTGAAAATACCTATTATGATTCTTGCATTGTTTTGTTCAATCATATTTCCTTCATTATATCTAGGGTTAAGTGGGAGGACATAATGAATTCAAGATGGCCAGTGTTCCAACTGGATCACATTTCTGGTCATATCACAAGATTGAGGCCTTTCTTATTACCCTCAGTATGGGATATATAAGACATTCTTCAAATGAATGCAGCACAACCAGTCATCAACAGTAGACCACACAGTACAATAAAACATAATTTGAAGGAGCAAAATAACTGTATAATTGGAAATTGTTGTTTACAGAGTCATCCAAAATGCCAAGAAAGCACAAAGTGCTCACCTACAGAGGGAATATCAGGAAGGCAAAGAAGCGGCGTCTGAATGCTGAACAAAGACTTCAAGATTCACAGCAACAAGATGGAGGAAACCAAGAACAAGAGTTAAATAACTCTGCTATCCAAGACCAGGAACAGCAGCCTGCACCTCAAATACAAAATGAGCTGCAGGCAGATATAAATAATGGAGAAGAACACGAGAATAGATTTATTGGTCGTGTATTCCCTCCCATGATAGATCCCTTTACTACTGGCAAAATGGAAACTGAATGTAACTTTTGCAATGCTTTACATTTTGCAGCTGAAAAGCGCATTTGTTGCCATGGAGGTAAAGTGCTTCTTCCTCCCTTAGCGCCATACCCAGAAGATTTAAGGCAGTTGTTGACCTCTGAGGATGCGCAGTCAAGAAATTTACTAAAAAATATTAGACAATACAACAGTTCTTTAGCATTTGCATCATTTGGAGCAAATGTTGTATATCCACCAGGTCGTGGGCCTGATGTTTTTAGACTTCATGGCCAAATATACCACAGATCTGGCAGTCTCATTCCACAAGAGGGCACAACACCTAAGTATAGCCAATTGTACATCATTGAAGGTGATAAGGCAGTGGAAGCAAGACTTCAACATAATACAAACTCAAAATGTAGAAGAGACATTATGGTTTTGTTGACACAAATTCTTGATAGAGTGAGTCCATATGCAGCTGCATACAAGCACATGAATGAAGTAGTTAGAGAACAAGAAGAAAAGGCTGCTGAAACTGGAACAGTACCATCTGAGGTGACAATGTTCATGAAGCGAGGTCCTGATCAAAGAAGATACAATGACCCAGCCAGAGATGAGGTGGCTGCTGTCTTTGTGTCTGATGATGGTAGTCCACCAGGACAGCGAGATATTATAGTTCACCAAAGGGATCATCCTCCCTCAAATATCTCTTATTTGTCTCCAAATATAGATCCTATGACATACCCCATATTTTTTCCAAGGGGTGATCTAGGCTGGCACAATTCATTAGAGCATAATCCAGAACGTAGGACCAACAAAAGGAACTCCCTAACTTGCTTGCAATTTTACGCCTATCGACTCGCTGTAAGGGAAGTATTTAGTCCTATACATTATGGTGGGAAGCTTTTCCAACAGTATATTGTAGATTCCTACCTCCGAGTGGAGGCATGCAGGGTGAATTTCATACGCATACATCAGCCGCAGTTGAGAGTAGAAATGTATCAAGGTTTAATGGATCACTTAGTTTCTGCAGCAGAAAATCAAGACCGTCACCCTGGAAAGATTGTAATTTTACCATCTTCTTTTCAGGGGTCTCCAAGGTCTTGCCAACAAAATTATCAAGATGCAATGGCCATTGTTGCAAAGTATGGAAAGCCAGACCTCTTTCTAACCTTCACTTGCAATCCTAAGTGCAAGGATATCACGGATGCTTTGGCACCTGGGCAGCAGTCAGGAGATCGCCCAGATATTGTTGCTAGAGTATTTAAGCAACATTTAGAAGAACTCCTTCATGACATCAGGGTTGAGTGTGTACTTGGCACACCAGTGGCATATATTCACGTCATTGAATTTCAGAAAAGAGGTTTACCCCACTGCCACCTGCTCCTGATCCTAGCAGAAGACAGCAAAGTTAGGGATGCTGATGATATCGATACCTTAATTAGTGCAGAGATCCCAGACAAAGAAACCCAACCTGAACTTTATAGTATAATCAAAAGCAGCATGGTGCATGGACCATGTGGTACTTTAAACAAAAACTCTCCATGCATGGTTGATGGCGAGTGCTCCAAGGACTATCCTAAGGATTTCCAAAGTATTACATCACTTGCAGTGAATGGCTATCCTATTTACAAGAGAGAGGACAATGGTAGAACTATTCAAGTTGGCAAGCATGACATAGATAATAGGTGGATTGTGCCATACAACCCTTATCTTTCCAAAAAGTACAAAGCACATATAAACCTTGAAGCATGCACATCAATAAAAAGTGTTAAATACCTCTTCAAGTATGTGTACAAGGGCCACGATTGTGCGAACGTTGAGGTTACAGAGAGCAATGAATTGAACCATGATGAGGTTTCAAGGTTTATGGATGCCAGATATATCAGTGCCCCAGAGGCATACTGGCGTTTGGCTGAATACAAGATGCATGACAAGTCTCACTGCATAATCAGATTAGCATTACATCTACCAAATCAGCAACCAGTCTATTTCACAGAAGGGAATCATGAGGCAGCCACAGAATCTGCTACTGAAAAGGATACAATGTTAACTGCTTATTTCAAATACAATGCAGCAAATCATACTCAATATACTTACAGTGAGTTCCCTAAATATTTTGTCTTCGACAAACAGAAGAGGGTATGGACACCACGGAAGCAGCGTGGAGATAGAATTATTAGTAGGATTTACTCAGCATCTCCAAAAGACATGGAAAAATATGCCCTCCGTGTATTGCTTCATAATGTTCCAGGAGCTACTTCCTTTGAAGATCTTAGGACGGCTGAGGGCCAAGTCCAAGAAACTTACACAATAGCAGCCGTCCTGAAGAACCTCATTGCCAGTGACTGGGAATGGTTTCGTGCCCTATCTGAAGCCGAACACTTCCAAATGCCCAAGCAATTGAGGTTGCTCTTTGCCACTATCTGCATATATTGCAACCCAACTGATCCGAACGAACTTTGGGTAGACTTCAAGGAAGCTATGTGCGAAGATTTTATATACCAGGGTGATAGGGTAGATGTAGCAGAACAAAAGGCTCTTCAGGATATAGAGAGTACTCTACAGCAGTTTGGTATGTCATGCAAAAGTATCAAATTGCCAGATATTCAGCCCATTCAAATGATGGAAGAGCCAAATGAATTTGATATTGAGCTTGAGTTACAACAAAGCAATGAGCAGATGGCTAAGTTGAATACCGATCAGCGGATGTTAGTGGATCATGTTTTAGAAGATCTCAATGCCATTAGACAGGGTGAAGCACCAAAATGTAGGGCTTACTTCCTAGATGGTCCAGGAGGAAGTGGAAAGACCATGGTCTACAACACACTGATATCCTATTGTAGAAGCCAGGGTATAAAAGTGGCACCAAGTGCATGGACTGGCATAGCTGCTACCCTTCTGAGTGGAGGGAGGACAGTGCATGCTCTATTCAAATTACCTGTACCCATTCTAGATACAAGTGTGTGCAATGTCACCCCAACGTCAAGTCACGCTGCTTTCCTACGATCAGTCACAATGTTTATCATTGATGAAGCTTCAATGGTTCTAGGAAATGCACTCAGTGCAATAGATAAAATGTTGCGTGACATTACTGGGGATGATGTTCCTTTTGGAGGGAAGGTATTCCTTCTTGGTGGTGACTTTCGCCAGGTTCTTCCGATAGTACCTAGGCAACCACGTACAGTTGTCATTGAAAGCTGTCTGAAAAGGTCACCCCTCTGGCCTTCTTTTAGGGTTTTTAAACTAACAAAGAATATGCGTGCAAATGCAGATGAACAAGAATTTTCAAGGTGGCTCCTGGGCCTGGGAAATGGTGAAATTCAATGTGAGGGATGCAGTATACCTGAGTCTGTTGAAATTCCCTCTGAATGCCATGTTCTATTTGATGGAATAATTGATGCAGTATTTCCTGATGTTTCAGACCCAAGGGCAGTTTCTAAAAAGGTCATACTGACGTCAACCAATGACGTCTGTCTTCAAATGAATGATCAGGTTATCGAGAAAGTGAATGCAGACACAGCAATATACTATAGTGCAGATAGTGTAGTTTGTGATGATGAAGAAGAGGCAGCTAATTACCCAATAGAATTTCTAAATTCACTTACTCCATCCGGCATGCCTCCTCACAAGCTTATTCTCAAACCTGGAGCCATAATCATGTTATTGCGAAACATTAACCTGAAGAAAGGTCTCTGCAATGGCACTCGGCTAATAGTACACCACCTTCATGACCATAGTATTGATGCTGAGATCCTTACTGGGTCCTTTGAGGGACACCGTGTACTTATCCCTAGGATAAAATTAGCACCCTCTGATGCAAATCTGCCTTTTATTCTTGAAAGGGTCCAATTTCCAGTGCGTTTGTCATACTGCATGACAATCAACAAGGCACAGGGACAGACCTTTGATAAAGTTGGCATATACCTACCTGCGCCTGTGTTTTCACATGGACAGCTATATGTGGCATTTTCAAGGGCAAGATGTTTTCAAGACATCTATGTTCAGATTGGCCTGACTGCCACACAAGGTTTGATAAATGACAAGTCAATAACTAAAAATGTAGTCTACAAGGAAGTCTTATGAATTAACAAGGTGGCAGGATAATTGATAGGCACATCACAACGCCAAGGTTACCCATAGAAGCTTTTAGGAAAAGGAAGGATTGCTCAGATCATGTTTGTGGCCGAGCATGTCCTTCCGAAACTCGGATGAGGAAGCAGAATACAACAAATGTTTATCCATAGGGCTAATTAGGAAAAGGAAGGATTGCTCAGATCACGTTTGTGGCCGAGCATGTCCTTCCTAAACTCTGATGAGGAAGCAGAATACTACAAAAGTTTATCCATAGGGCTATTTAGGAAAAGGAAGGATTGCTCAGATCACGTATGTGGCCGAGCACGTCCTTTCAAAACTCTGATAAGGGAGCAAAATTGTTAGACACACCACAACAAAAGGTTATCCATAGGGCTATTTAGGAGGAAGAATAGCTCAGATCACGTTTGTGGCCGAGCATGTCCTTCCTAAACTCTGATAAGAAAGCAGGATTATTGTTAGACACATGACAACACAAGTTTATCCGTAGGACTATGTAGGCAAAGGAAGGATTGCTCAGACCATGTTTGTGGCAGTGCATCTCCCTTCTGATAAGCATTGCCTTTCTGATAAGGGAAATAATGCCCAACAATAATAAGTCCTGATGGATTCCATCAGTTTTAGATCTTACATAAAACTATACATATGCACATATATTGCTCTTAGTTTTGTAGGAGACAGAAGAAGACCATTAAGGTAAGTGGAATATTCTTAATTCAATGCCATGAGTTCATACACAGGAAACCCTGCAATTGTCAAGAACAGAAGGGAATTTCTAATCTTTTGAAGAACAAGGACAAAGCTGTTAATGCATCTTATATTTCCAGATATGATACACGATAGGCAGAAACAACAGTAAAAAGATGCATCTACAAGACTAACTTTTTTTCTCATTTCTTCAAGGACGAGGATGAACCATTTCATTCGCCTCATATTTCCAGAAATAGGGCCTTGATGAAATGAATAATCTCTTTCCCTTTTCTTTCAGAATGGCATCTCCCGGCAAATCTCCGAACAAACCTCCCCATTGCCAATTAAGGGCAACTACAAATTCTATTAAAAAGATGAAAAATGATATGGAGCTGCAGTTGGCAGCACTTTCAACATATGCCACTGAGGCCAATGGCGTGAGCAAAGTGCTAACAGGGAATCGGGCATTGAGGGAGTCCCTAAATAGGGATTTCCCTCCAATTCTTGATTCCCTGGATTATGCTGTTAGGGAAATGCAGAGACTTTCGAGTCGCTGCTCCATGCTGGAAACGAAAGTTTCTATCATAGAGCACGACAAGAAAGTGCTCAGGCAGAAATTTGAAACTGCTACTGTTAAACTCGAGACAGCTGCTGTCGAAATAAAAACAGCTGCTGCCGAAAACTCCTCATTGCAGGAGATGCTGAGCCAGCTATGCCCAGCAGGTGAAGATATGGAGCTATGAATATGTTCTTCCAGATCACGTTTTGTGGCCGGAAAGCATACTGTAAACCTCACTCACCTCAGACCCCCAAACTTCTTTTTGCTTTTCGTATACAACAGCATCGGTCTCAAATCATAACTAAATACTAAATTTAATACCTTACTTCAAATTCAAACTCCCTTAGAGTCATTGGCTTCGTCCCTATTTGTCTGAGGTGAGCGAGGTTTCTGTATAAATGCATATTCATATCTTTCTATCTTACTATATATATATATATATATATATATGGTGCCGTGAGAAACGCTAAGTGCAGGTTACGCCATTCCTCTATTTGGAAGGCAAGCGGTCAGGTCGAGATTATACTCACCGTCGAAATATCCGCCCGAAGTCATCTTACCCCGTTCTGTCATACATACATATATATATATATATATATATATGAAGTTATATATATATATGTATATATACCGTATATATATATATATATATATATGTATATATATAAATACATATATATATACATATATGTATATATATATATATATATATATATACATATATATATACATACATATATATATATATATATATATATATATATATATATATATATATATATATATATATATTCTAATCTATTATCACTAATAGCATTTCTATTAGATGAGTAATTATTCTTTTTTCATTTTTTTTAGCTCAAATCAGCATGAAGCATCGGTTAAGCGTTTTGGGCCACAGCTTTGTGTCGGGCTTCAGCCACCATCTTCGAAACAAGGGAGCCCTCACTCCATACCAAGTTGCTGTGGCTCTAAAGCTCCAAGTTTTACTAGATGCTATTTTTTTTTTTGGGAGCAGGGGAGCTAGGGTTACAGACCCGAACTTCTCTGTTCCCATCACTGACCTCATACGAGGATTTCCCTCTGTTGTTTTTTTAAATTATGGCACAAATGACTTGGCCGCTAATGTTCCACCTCTACAGGCAGCTGTAAAGGTTTTTGAGATAGCCAAATTAATCATCTCCCAGGTACCATCAGTAAAGCACATCATGGTATTTGGGGCTTTTTATAGGGCAGGCCAATTGGAGTGCTTCGCAGATAAAGTTCAAAATTTTAACACTCATTTGTATCATCTTTGTGCGGTGGAATTTCAGATTTCATATTTCTCACCGCCTGGATTTTGGAAAAACAAGGTAAGTATTTGGTCAAAAGATGGAATTCATCCAAATTCAATAAGAGGGAGGGAATTATATTGTAGGGCATTGAGATCTGCTTTCATGACTGCTTGCACCACCATAGATAAAGGGGAAAAGACTAAACGTAAAAGACGAAAGAAAGTAAAGTCACGATAAACTAAATTGATGGTGGTTGATAACAAAGAACTCCAAGGCAGCCTGATTCATCATTTTCTTTCAATTTGTACTGTTTACTTATTTTCAAATGTTTACATTTTATGGTTAATATGCTTCCAACTTATTCATTGATACAACTTTATTACTTAAATCGTATTCATTTTGTTCAGATCACGTGTGTGGCCGACCAAATGGATAAGTTTTAAGTCTATAAATATTTGTATCAATACAAACCAGCTTGATCATTTGGAGTATTATGATACATACTCTATACATACTCATTTTATTCAAGGGTGAAACTTTACACTTTGAAATATTCCCCCTTTGTTCAGATCACATGTGTGGCCGAACTACATGGGAATGTTTTCAAATTGTAAAGATATATATCACTTAATAGATCATTTACTTTGAAATATAAATAGCAACTGATATAAAGATAATTTCATTACTTTGTTTTTTTTCTTAATTGCCTGATTTCATTTTTTGAATCCCTATTTTGGCTTTTTCTTTACTTTTGAGATCTTTGCTGCTGCCTGTAGTGTTGGTACTATTATGTTGTCAAGTCTTTTGCTGGTCAAACATTCATTCAACGTTATATTATAGATATCATTTCATTAATGGATTTCATTTAAACACATATCTCATCCATTTCACTTTATGGTTTCTATCATGCACTCTCTGATTGAAAATGCTAATCATGATGAATGATATCTCTTCTACAGGGCGTCCCCACAAAATGCAATCCTCCCCTTTTCCCATTATTTCACCGAATAGCTCAAGTAACATCAAAGATGACTCCATGGTTGAAGAGAATGATATCTTAGAGATATTCTGTTGCAGTTTCAATCAAATCTGATCATCCATGACAAAGCTGTGAGGCAAACTTTGACTCCTGTATCATTTCACTCCAACACGAGGTCATTTTCCAATGCATGCCAGCATAGTGAGCAAGCAAGTGAAGCTGCTATTTTTAGCATGCGTCTCTGGCTGCTGACAAGTTGCCACTCAAAACCAGTCTTCACCATAGGTTTTACATTGCATTGGAGTGAAATGATATAGGTGTCACACTTTGCCTCACACCTTTGACATGGATGATCTGATATGCTTGAAACTACAGTTTATCTCTAAGATATCATTCTCTTTAAGTCATTTTTAATGTTACCCATGCTATTTTGAAGAAATAATGGGGAGGATTGCATTTTTTTGGGACACTCTGTATATAATACTGGTATATAACAATGTTGAATACAACGTTGTCACATTTTGAAATTGTGTACGGTTTCAAGAAATATAAACATTCCCATTTGCTCTGATTATCTATTTGTTACATAATATGGGAAGTCATTTTTGCTGTACACTATATATCTACAGAAAGGTGCATATTCAAAAATAAGCTGTCATCCTATGTCATATCATACCAGGTGTAGATGACGTGTTTGGTAATTTGATATTTATGCTTATTATAGTAAAATTATCACATTCTGGAAAGCTTCATAGAGTATTTCCTATATTTCCAAATGTTCTTTTCTTCGGATGGAAAAAATAGGGACATGACCATGATAATTTCAATGCTTCGACATTATCTATGATAAGTTGAGTGACATCATTCAGGAACTTTACTTTTGTTCAATGTGCATCAATTGTCAATTACATAGTTTTCTTCCTGTTCATCAATTCAAATATTTCCATAAAGCGAAGATGTAAAACTATATCAAGCTGACAAATCAGAACCTGGAATTTAACCAGGTCTTCATTGACACATTGGCAAATATATCAATTTTTTCAAGCAAAAATACAGTTCCGTTTGGATTATGTTCCCAGTGGCATGCAGGTGTATCTTTATACCTAGCTCATAGAACTCAAAAAAGTTCTGAAACCACTATTGTATATTCCATTGAAGTTACCAAATAAAGCTTTGTGAGGACTTACTATCCTTTTGCAAACTTTGGTCATATTACAATGATATAAAAACTTGGAATCAGAGAGAAATTGCCTCCCTTTTCAAGAGGGTCTGAAGGTGTTCTTCCCGTTGCAAAGGCAAATCTTATCCTAGAGGTATGACAATACATAATGAGCATGCACTTCCCTTTTGGTTGAAAGATATATATACATATATAAACAAAACAAAGGTCAGCAATTCCTATTGTTCAGACCGTATATGCAACTGAACAATTTGAAGAATGTATAGTTGAATGTATAATGAAAATTGAATCGTAGATTTCTTTTCTAACTATACTTGAAAGACAAGTCTTAAATAGAAACTGCATTTTTTCTCATGTGAATTTTGCAAGATGCTACTTCATTGTATAAAGGATATTAATGTCTTGAGACCCACCCTGTAAATATGTATATTCACTCTTAACACTGTATATATGTATATACATATCAAAAATAGCCGAGGTCAGGGTTTATTAACCCATTAACACTTAAGAGTTCACATTGCAATTGTCATCTAGGTCTCTGACACTTCTTACATTAACTTTGGAGTTAGAAATGATTTTACAAAATATTTAAAAGAGAGTTGTTAGTACTGTGCTGAAAAATATTTTTCCTTCAAATATTATATTAATTATGCTTTGCATGGAAGATTTTATCAAATTTGTCAAGCTGCTTTTGGCCGCTGTGAGCATTAATGGGTTAAGGTATGTTTGCATGCGCCGATCACAGATTTCCAAAAAAACTTTTTTTCTTTTTTTTTTGAGTGGCAACATACCCTTTTCATCAAATTTAAACTTGGCAAATTACTGCCACATTATTTATTGATTTGATGAACTTATGTGTACACATTAAACAATAAACAAGGAAGTGTACTATTTATATCTGCATCTTTGTGTTTTTTGCCATAATCCAAGCTTCCATTGACAGGTAACTTTTCATAAGCCTTACTCTAAAGTGACCATAAGTTTGCGCAACTATGTATCAGAGTTAAGCGTGTAATGCATATTAAGGACATACAGCACAATTTGCTGAAATCATGTATTTCTACAAAACTTGGTATTGCCTTAAACAAGCTCATCCTGTGAGCTCTTCCTGTGCTTAGGCTTATGATGATTTACCTGTATACATTTGACCTATATACATAAGTCTATTGTAAAATGTAAAATATATTGCCCAATGACATCATGCAAGCCTTGGGTTAGGATTAAAAACTTACCTACAAGTATCTTATCTAGAAATTGAGGGACTTTAAATTTAGACAGATGTAAATCATAAAAATGTTAGAAACAATATTAATTTGAAAAGGTTTCAATACAAATACAATGCTAAAATGTTTCGTCTCAAAATTTGGAGTGGGTCTATTTTTAAAGTCCATCAATTTGGCACCTTTTAGTAACACGATCAGCCCAGCTACCACATCAAGGTAGGTACCACAGCTGGGAATTTAACTAAAGTGACGATAAACATCAAGTTTTCGCAATCATGTATTACAGTTAAGCCTGATATGCATATTAAGGACATATAGAACAATTCGCTCAAATCACATATTTCTAAGAAACGTGATGTTGGCTTAAAAAATCTCATACTGTGGGCCCTTCCTGGCAGAGGCTTATAATGATTTACCTGTATTCTTGGGATCTGCATACATATCTCTATTGTAATTCATTATCATTACATCCTGTGGGAAAATATCCTGCCCAATGACAACATGCAAGACTTGGGTCAGATCTAAAATCTTATCTACAAGTATCTTATCTAGAAATTGAGGGACTTTAAATATAGACAAATGTAAATCAAAACTGTTAGAAACAATATTACTTTGAAAATGTTTCAACATAAATACAATGTACAAAGTCTCAAAATTTGAAGTGGGTCTAATTTAAAAGTCCGTCAATTTGGCACCTTTTAGTAATTCGATCAGCCCAGCTACCACATCAAGGTAGGTGCCACAGCTGGGAATTTAACTAGATATATTTGAAATAATTCAATCATTTCATAACAACATGTAAATTGATCAGACTCCATGTTTTAAGGCACTCTACCTTTCTGTGCATGGATTTCAGCTTATTATTGTTTCACATAATTTGAAAGTAGTAGTTTCTGCATTACTATCCAAACCCGTGCTGTGCACGGGGGCCAGCTAGTCTATACTATAATTTCGCAGTTGTGGAAATTTAAATCACTAACTCCTCGGTGGATACGCGCTGCCGAGCTGAACTGCCCCTGTGATTCAATAGCTGGGGGTGTCTTAATTGTGCAGCCGCTTTTATTTTTTTGAAATTTTGGCATTTAATGCCTTTATTCTTGAAAAATGGTCCGGTTGCCAATGGCAATGCCTGATACAATGTATCTCATACACTGTGGTAAACTGTATCTATAAGTATTATACAATGTTGCTCTCCCCCTCTTTCAACTCTACCTGCCTGATACAATGTATTTCATACACTGTGGTAAACTGTATCTATAAAATTATACAATGTTGCAAAAAGGTTCCAACTCTACACCATACAGCACTAGGGAGAATGAGTGCATGTGTACTCAGAGACCTGTGGTGTTACGATAACTCTCCTCTTTCTCGCTCTCCATCTGTCTGTCTTTCTGTCTGTCTCTCTATCTCTCCTACCTCTATCTCTCTCCTTCAATACTCTCTTCTCTGTGTGTGTGTCTCTCTCTCTCTTGCATTAGTCTTTTAGATTGCCACAGCATTTGTCATCAATCATAATATGTTTTCTTATTGAATACTTAATTTTGTATGGTTTGGGCGATCGAATGGGCCCACCACAATATAAAATTTTGTTTCACGCTGGCTGTGTCAAACCATTTTTTCTCTCAGTGCTATATTGTCATTGTGCACTCTGTATAGGCTATTTCCTTTTAAATCCCTACATTATATTATTCACTACTAATAATGAAATCACTACCTTTTCCAAAATCGCTACCCTTAGGCAATCCCTACATTATAGCATTCACTACTTTAATGAAATCACTACCTTTTCCAAAATCGCTACCTTTAGGCAATCCCTACCTTATAGGATTCACTACGTTAATAAAAACACTACCTTTTCCAAAATCGCTACCTTTAGGCAATCTCTACATTTTAGTATACACTGCTTTAATGAAATTACTACCTTTTCCAAAATCGCTACCTTTAGGCAATCCCTACCTTATAGGATTCACTACGTTAATAAAAACACTACCTTTTCCAAAATTACTACATTTAGGCAATCCCTACCTTATAGGATTCACTACGTTAATAAAATCACTACCTTTTCCAAAATCAATACCTTTAGGCAATCCCTACATTATATTATTCACTACTTTAATAAAAATCACTACCTTTTCCAAAATCGCTACCTTTTGGCAATCCCTACATTATATTATTCACTACTAATAATGAAATCAGTACCTTTTCCAAAATCGCTACCTTTAGGCAATCCCTACTTTATAGGATTCACTACGTTAATAAAAACACTGCCTTTTCCAAAATCACTACATTTAGGCAATCCCTACCTTATAGGATTCACTACGTTAATAAAAATCACTACCTTTTCCAAAATCGCTATAATATTCAATACTTAAACGAAATCACTACCTTTTCCAAAATCGTTACATTTAGGCAATCCCTACCCTATAGAATTCACTATTTTAATAAAATCACTACCTTTTTTCAAAATCGCTACATTTAGGCAATCCCTACATTTTAGTATTCACTACTAATAATGAAATCACAACCTTTAGGCAATCCCTACATTATAGCATTCACTACTTTAATGAAATCACTACCTTTTCCAAAATCGCTACCTTTAGGCAATCCCTACCTTATAGGATTCAAGACGTTAATAAAAACACTACCTTTTCCAAAATCGCTACCTTTAGGCAATCCCTATATTTTAGTATTCACTGCTTTAATGAAATTACTACCTTTTCCAAAATCGCTACCTTTAGGCAATCCCTACTTTATAGGATTCACTACGTTAATAAAAACACTGCCTTTTCCAAAATCCCTACATTTAGGCAATCCCTACCTTATAGGATTCACTACGATAATAAAAATCACTACCTTTTCCAAAATCGCTACCTTTTGGCAATCCCTACATTATATTATTCAATACTTAAATGAAATCACTACCTTTTCCAAAATCGCTACATTTAGGCAATCCCTACCTTATAGAATTCACTATTTTAATAAAATCACTACCTTTTCCAAAATCGCTACATTTAGGCAATCCCTACCTTATAGGATTCACTACGTTAATAAAATCACTACCGTTTCCAAAATCGCTACCTTTAGGCAATCCCTACATTATATTATTCACTACTTTAATAAAAAATCACTACCTTTTCCAAAATCGCTACCTTTTGGCAGTCCCTACATTATATTATTCACTACTAATAATGAAATCACTACCCTTTCCAAGATCGCTACCTTTAGACAATTCCTACATTATAATATTCAATACTAATAATGAAATCACTACCTTTTCCAAAATCACATCCTTTAGGCAATCCCTACATTATAGTATTCACTACTTTAATGAAATCACTACCTTTTCCAAAATCGTTACCTTTAGGCAATACCTACCTAAAAGCATGGGATTGCTTAAAGGTAGCGATTTTGGAAAAGGTAGTGATTTTATAAAGTAGTGAATACTAAAAGGTGGGGATTGCTTAAAGGTAGCAATTTTGGAAATGGTAGTGATTTTATTAAAGTAGTGAATAATGTAAGGTATAGGGTTGGCCTAAAGGTAGCGATTTTAAAAAAGGTAGTGATTTCATTAAAGTAGTGAATACTATGAGGTAGGGATTGCCTAAAGGTAGCGATTTTGGAAAAGGTTGTGATTTTATAAAGTAGTGAATTCTAAAAGGTAGGGATTGCCTGAAGGTAGCGAATTTGGGAAAGGTAGTGATTTTATTAAAGTAGCGAATATTATAAGGTAGTGATTTCCTAGAAAAGGTAGCGCTACCTTTTCTGCTACCCCCTATTTCCAGCCCCTATACCTTGACACAAATGTTGAGTCTTGGCACGGAACGGCTCCGTGTCAACACTCAAGAGTTAACAAATCTATTGCGAAAGTTCTCATGTTTTTGTCAGTTTTGGCCACATGATTTCACAAAATTTCTTCAGAAATTTCACATTTGAAATAATCGATTATTTCAAATGCTCTTCGAACGGGTCGAGTCGGCCTCAGCTTAACCGAATGCTGGGGTTCTCACTTAATCGTCCGACCACTAATAACCATGCCCCCAATACAAATTTCTTCACGTCATAGGGTACCACAACTTGACTATATGACATACAGATGTGTTTTAAAGCGGTACCTCATCTTGAAAATTGTGATCGATTCTGAACACTACTTATTTATAATTTTTTGGAGACACTTGCTGTTGGAATCTCACTGATAACATGGGGGGGGGAGGTAAGTGATTACATCCTATGTTTCCTCTTTTCCTTTTCTCTCCCCTGTAAATTCCTTTTTGCATCCCTTTGCAACACTTTGTTCTTTGCAACATTCTGAACACTACTTATTTATTATGCGTTCTATATTTTGACACTTGCTGCTGGACTCCCACTGATATCATGGGGGGGGGGGGGGGTGATTAATTACATCCTATGTCTGCAGTATAATCAATGCGGCGCTATAAAAACTAAAGTATGCATATTCTTTGCAAGCAGGGGCCTGCTATAAGGTGGGCCTGAACTTTTCATTTTTTTTCTGATTGAAGCTGGTGATTACTCATGACTGAGAACTAGAAACTAAAAAAACAAGAGCAAAGCCAATGGTTCAGTAGGTGGTAAGGGTAGTTTGATTGTGCTTTTTTATCTATTTACTTATTTTTTTTTATTCTATGCCTCTAAACCTCCTGTACATCATTGAGTATGAATTAGAATCCAAACCCGGGCTGTGCACGGGGGCCTGCTAGTGTTTCAATAATTCAAGAGATTGGCTAACTGATATGCTATTGATAAATAAGATATTGAAATGTTGTTGTAATGTTGCTGTAATGAAAAGATGGGGGACGGTGTCCGTTTATCATTTCACTCATGACTAATTCTAATCATTTCTACTCAAAACTATTTTCGTTTTGTAAAATCCATATTTTCAAAATTAAAGTATGACATAGCGTATGACATAGCGTATATATATTATATATATATATATATATATATGTATATAAATATATATACATGTATATATATATGTAATTATATATATACATATATATATATATATATATATATATATATATATATATATATATATATATATATATATATATATATATATATATATATATATATATATATATATATGTATATATATATATAATGTATATACATACATATATATATATATATATATATATATATATATATATATAAATACATATATATATATATATACATATATATATATATATATATGTATATATATATACATATATATATATGTATATATATACATATATATATATGTATATATATATATATATATATATATATATATGTATATATATATATTCATTCTACCCACAAATTGTTTTCAAATGATCCTTTTATGTAGATATCCCCCCCCCCCCAAAAAAAAATGAATCGCGCTGCTATGTTAAGATTGTTAAGGAAAAACTATTTTAATAATTGTTGAAGGAAGAAATATTCCAAAGGATGCAAACTGTTTTGACTACATAATAGATACATGTACGCACTCCATGCATGCCCAAAGTGCAGCATGGACATGGGGTACTTCTATGTATTTAGACATTAAGTTCCATAAGTATGTAACTTATGTACTGGCTTGCTGTCTGGAAAATATTTGTTGGAAGTACAGAAAATTAGGTTTTTTCGTACGCTCAAATTGTTATCCATGTGCCACCGTAGTTCACTGAATTGTCTGTTGTGTCAATACTCTCTGTCTAAGCGCACTACCTTTGTTTGTGCATTACCCCCAAGGGATGTGTTCCGACGCTCTAACCGCCCATGCAGGCATTGTCCAGGGTCTCTATGCTGCCTAAACCCTTTCGGTACATGCCTTGAGTTTCTTTTGAACATCCGGGCAGACCACTCTACTACTGTGTGCGTACTTCAGCAACCGTACAACCAACAAAGTCCATGCAGTGCAACCCCACTGTGGAAGGAGAGGTTTGATATCGGTAGTACCATCTAACGCCGGGTGGTCATACCAAACCAGGCCCTCAAGTGAGGATGAGAAATCAGCATCAAAAGCACATTTTTACTAATCTTTCTGAAATTAGTTTACGTTAAGAACCATCTAGATACACTCGTCCACCAAACTGCCAACTCAGAATTAGGCAAACAGGCGCGGCAACGGAGATCATGCGTTGCAAAGGATTGGGCCTCCTCTCTTATAATATAGATATATATATATATATATATATATATATATATATATATATATATATATATTTATATATATATATATATATGTGTGTGTGTGTGTGTGAGGAGAGAGAGAGAGAGAGAGAGAGAGAGAGAGAGAGAGAGAGAGAGAGAGAGAGAGAGAGAGAGAGAGAGAGAGAGAGAGAGAGAGAGAGAGAGAGAGAGAAACACACAGGGTGATATGTATATGTATATACATATCACCCTGTGTGTTTCTCTCTGTATACATGTATGTTTATTATGAACATATTGAGTGAGAAACAGCGTTGTCAAAGCAACAGCTTGAATTTATTCCTATGACTGACAATGCATTTAAATAATGGGGTAATTAAAAACTTCTACTGATTTCTTTTTCATTCTCTTTAGACAGCAACTATACCAAAAATATGCACCAACTCAGAAAAAATAGTTCACTTGAGGGGTTTTATAAGCCCAGAACACAAGACAGGCACTTGACTTTAAAGAACCTATAATTTATGAAATTATCTGGTTTTACTGAATGCAGATCTTGAATACTTTCTACTGTTATGCCTGATCAAGTATTTGAAAAGTCAAAATTTGCTTCTCATTATGATTATTATCAACATGTTTTTAAGCTATACCATCAGCCTATGCATTGTTAGAAAAAGCTTTCACATTTCTTTGCTGAGGTGGTAGATATCCCCATCTCCCCTTTTAGCAGTTTTAAGCAAATAGATGTTTCTTTCACTATCAAGAGTGGGCTAAATAGAATAGAGAATGTTCATTGGCTGCAAACAGGGTATATCATTTGATTCACTACAGTGACCCATAACAAGGGCCACACAGTGAAATGTGCTGGCTACCAGTCTATCCATTTTTTTGTCCCAGCTCCAAGTAATGGAAAGAATAGACTCACCTCTATGCCATCTAGGAATGTAAGTACATTTGGATGCCTGAGAGTTTTTATCCTTTTAAAGGCACCCCTGGCCAGCTGGATTTGGGACTCACTTGCATTCTTCACATCAAACACAAATATTGACACTGGATCTCCCGAAACCTGTAAAGGTGATTAACATGCCATAAAATAATTGTGAGGTTCAAAATCTAATGCCACAGTTATCATACAATGATTAAGACTTCTAGCAATAAGATGTATAAATTTCAATTTCTACAATGTAGTTGAATCTTTACAGTAGTCTTTTTTAGATCGTCAGGTACGTACCATGTCTTTTTTCAAATTTATAGAAAACATTTGAATTTACAATTTTACATTATTTTTGAAGGTGTCAACAATCTTACCGACATGGAAATCTTGGGTTACAGATCACCACAGCTCTAGAGCATCTATGGCAGAAATTCTTCTTTTGAAGTTTTTATATAGTACTTAGAAGTTAACCTCCCATATTTGGTAAGACAATATATTAGGTTATTGATAAATGATAGAGCGATATTATGGTAGAGGATCATCTAGTGATCAATGAAGATATGTCAACAACTTAATGTAAGGCTAAATTCAAGCTTGTTTTCTGCAGCATAGCCATAGAACTTCCATTGTTTTTTTAAAGACTTAAAGTCAACTATATTCAAGCTATTCCTCAGCAAGTTGTATTTTTGCTCCTCCAAATAGGTGTCTAGACTTATAAAAATTCACCCTGTGAACCAATTTTTTTCCATGCGACATTGCCGGATGTTTAAAGTAGGTATTTCATTTTTTGTAAAGAAGTTTAAATAAAGCATATCCTCATGAAAGTACTTTAATTCACCATAGACCAGAAAGTATAAATATTTGTTCATGGACATTACATTTTGTATTTGCAAGTGCCCCTCACACTACAAAACAGTGACATGTAAATGTACCGTGTATACTCTTACTCACTTCAGGATTAACAAATCAATACATTTTCCTTTATAGATACACTTATACTATGCACATATATCACTAAATACTTTCAGTCCATACTTTTTATCATGGGTGCCAGGGGCGAAGTGGTGGGCCCCTACATGGGGGAATTACCTAGGAACCTCCCTATAGAAGACATGTCACATGATTAAATTTGTCAATTGACAGATCTGGTTTACACACCTTGTAGGAAAATCCCATTGCCTAGTCGAACCATATATATCATCGATATCAAAAACTAACTCATGATATTGTCAATGGTCCCAAGATAGTCCTACAAGGCGAGACATTGAGTAGCTGTTAAATTGACACTGACAGTCATGTCAAATGATAAGTGTCTTGTAGTGAGCTAAAGATTTGAGTAGCTTTTTAATTAAGCCATACTAGGATTATACATAAAACGACAGATCTGTGGTATTACATTAACAGAATATAATCCCAAAACAGGACCCAACAATACTTTATAAATAAAAGTTGGTTCAAGCCACGTCATAGCAGTCAAGTCAAATGGTTTCATCAGTCAAAATCACAGAATCCCAAGTAAATAAAGAAGGGCACCTTCTTCTTTCCTTCGTGTAAACTCCATATAGATCTGTCCTCGAGCCCGGGAACTATTTCACCGACGTCGTATGCAAAGTCCTTAAGTGGGTCTCTCGAAAAGAGTGACCACATTTTGCCAAATCGATAGTTATCAGCTAAAACTACCTCCGACTCAATGGAAACTTGTCGCAGTCCACCATAACTGTTTGAAATCGAGGCTACCTGAGTGACCTCTATTGGGACTTGAACGAACTAAGTCCTAAGGATCAGTTGCTGTGTCGCATTATTTATGCCATAATGGTGTCACTGCGACTGTGAATGGATGCATTTCCATTTATTGTACATAACACATTTAATTGAAACTGAATGGAAAATAATTGGAGAAGTACGAACTGAGAAATATATATCGTCTGCAACCAAATTACTAAGTTACTTTGAACCTTGGATTAAGAAAAGAATGGATATGTAACGAGAGACCAATTACTATATGCCCTATAGTTACATGCTGGCCTCATGCCAGGACTACCAGATAAGACAGCAGGGCGAGGTCACGTGGGAACAAGGACCAATCAGGGCTCTTGCATCGATTACATTACAGAGAAACCTTATCTCCACCACCTGCTGGGGGTGCCCAGAGCACCTATTAGCGACTATTAGTTGACACTGGTTGAGGCTAGCATGTTCAGGTTGACCGGCTGGTTTCCATTCCATGTGTTTGGTCTTCTAAGCTTTGAACAGAGAGCTCCGTTACTTGCTCAAGCTTTAAATTATGAAACAGAAAACCACATTGATTCAAAACTGAAAATACATTTTTAAAAAACAATGGAAACGGACTCCAGAATGTTAGCTAATCAAGAGACAAACAATATAAGATTCAACACCAAAGAGATGCAACGAATGAAATCCTAATGAAAATGGGTATAAGGCATTGACCATTAGATATCCAGGGGGGGGGGGGGCGTGTATAGAATTGAAAAAAACAATTGTGCCCTGAAATTCTTTGAAAAAAATAATTGAGCCCTGATAATCAGTGAAAAAAATAATTGAGCTCTGACTCCATGACTAAAAGTAATTGGGCTCTGGCCAGACGGTCCTGCACACCAAAAAAAGGGTCTCAGATAAGGTTGAGAATGCATTTCAGAGCATCTAGGTCCCTCTGGCTTCTGGTGGCCTTGAGCGGCCCCCAGACCCCCGGCCGCAATGCCAGTGTGCCACAGGCAGAAAACCCTGCACATCAAGAAAATGTAAAAAGGTAAATTGATTTCTCAAAACAGGAAGAATTTTCATCTTGATCACTCATTTAAAGCTTCGATTAGGCTGAGATTGCAATATTGCATCCCAGAGCATCTAGAACGCTATGGCTTCTGGGGGCCTTGCGGCCCCAGACCCCTGGCCACAATGCCCGTGTGCCACAGGCAGACAGCCCTGCACACCAAGAAAGGTTAAAAAAAGGTAAATGATTTTCACCAAACAGGAAGAATTTTCATCTGGAATAACTCATTTAGGGCTCAGCTAAGGCTGAGAATGCATCTCAGAGCATCTAGAACCCTCTGGCTTCAGGGGGGGGGGGGTGGGGCTACGGCCCCCAGACCCCCGGCCGCAATGGCAGTGCACCACGGCCAGGCAGCCTGCACACCAAACAAGGGTAAAAATGGTAAATTGGATTCTCAAAATGGAACGAGGTTCATCATCTGGAATCACTCATTTGGGCCTTAGGTAAGGGTGATAATGCATCTCAGGGCATCTACAACCCTTTTTCTGGCAGCCCCCATTCCCCCGGCTACAATGACAGTGCGCCACCGGCGGACGGCACCTGTGTGCCAATGGCATACGGACTTGGACACCCTAGGTCCCTGAAATTGATGAAAAAAATTGAGCCCTCAAAATCTGCGAAACAAAAATTGAGCCCCGAAATGATGAAATAGAAATAAATGAGCCCTGGATCTCGACGAAAAGAGATTTTGGCGCGGAAAATATGGGAATCTGTTATCTAAATATAATTCATTAAATGTTTCATATTATTTCGGTGCATTTTGGGCTTATTTTTCGAGAGTACATTCATTTTAAGCATATGTAGAGTAGGACAAGTGAGGGATATTCGAGGTGTCACAGAGGATAAGTAACGACAGTTGGTGTAATTAGTGTAATTCTGTTGATGTTTCACAACTCGTGATTATTTCCCTGTAATAGAGTCGACATACTTCTACCCCATGGTGACACAAACGAAAAAAAGTTCGACCGATGATAATTTTTTTCTAGAACTAAAATCTAAAAGGTGTTAAAATTGATCCAGCTTCTACAGCAAGACCAAGGTTTCGTTTATTTATGTTCAAGAATCTTTTTGTTTATTCATCTTCACGTCAACAAGGTACATTACAATAGTACAAAAAGTATGAGATGTTTCAATATTGAACAACCATGTGTACCCGCAGACTAATCAAATACATTCAGTACAGTGGTTGAGAACAAACAAACAAACAAAAAACATTCACAATGAATACAATATACTTTTATGTATACCTATTGTTTGTAAACTTAAGTTCCAAATGTTTTGTAAAAGAATTCAATTTCGTCACTTTGTTTTTTCACTCTTGCTTTGTATTTCTACTGAATGTAAGTCATTCTAAGCACATTTTGGAGATAAAATAAGCTTGGGTGATAGTCTGTTGTTTTTTGCTTCATAAATACAAACGCTACCAAATAGAATTATTTGATCGATAGCTTCTATTTTTACGTTGATTATAATCTGAAGCAGTTCATTTTGCTTTCCACTTCTCTATATCTTGCAAGTCCAAAGTTATACAGCAAACGGTGTCGGATCAACTAAACACACGAAACATCATGATTGGATATAAAAGGAATAGTATCACGAAACAGTACAGCGAACCAGAGATATATAGATTAAGGTAAAACTCCCTGAGCGAACAGACGTAATCACTCATAAATCACTTTAGATTTGGAATTTAAGAACTTGAATGTAGAAATGCCCCCGTCCACTGAAATAACGCTGCCTAAAAGAAGTGTGCCACTTTTGCAATAAAAGTGCTCTATCCGACGTGGCTCTTGTTTAAAGATTAGTTTGTTATACTGAAATATAGAGAACGCTGTTAGAAAGAGATGAAGTTGTTACAAAAGTAATCGTTTCTCTATCCTCATTCCGCAGTCCGCAACTGAGTTGGAAATGTCATGTCCAATCATGTGTATAGATGGCGCCACTAACTAACACTGAGCGGCTCTTATGTGGAAATTGGCCAAACACAGTCAGCATTCACTGAGCGATGAATTAAAAGTTGTTGAATAATCAATTATACCAATGTTGACAATTGCATCTAAAACTACACGTATCTTCAATGCCACAAGTGACAATAGGAAATATTGAATAGAGCAGAAAATGTGAAAAACAGAAAGAAAATGAAAGTTGCAGATTTTTTTGGAGTTGAAATTTGCAGAAAAAACGTTCGAACAAGGGTTAAAAAAACTTCTAGCGAGGTCCTATCACTAAAAAGTAATCCGATAATTGACACCAGGATTAGGCTACGGGGATGTTTACTAAGGTTTTGTGTAGAGATCCTATTTACCACCAAAAACCTAACCTTTGAATTCTACAACAGTTTTACTCTTTTTGATTTTCTCCCACCAATGAATTGGAAATGCACTTTACAAATACCGGCAGTCAGCACACTTTTGTTTTCTGTTATTTTCACGTTGTCATGTTTTTTCTTATTTTCCATTTTGTCTTTTTCGCTGAACTATTTTTTTCTGCTGTCACATTTGCACCACTCAGAGACCTGTACATCAGTGTTCCTACTCCATTATACGAATCAATCAAACAAAAAGGTATTATCTGACTCAAGGTGTAAAACGAGCCCAGTAGTCAACCAAAGGGGTCTTTCTTGCAACTTGACTCCGACTACGAGGCAGCAATCCTTCATCTTAACACTTATGCCGCTGTTGGCTAATTGGACCAAAAGAAAGTGATGCAAACAAACCTGAATATGACTGAAACCCAGACACATGGGTATTCGTCTGAGTTCTCAGCGAGAGCTATTCAATGAATACCAACATGACAAGGATTAGATGGTTTTCAAAAATCTTTGTGCCCTTGTGCTTTCGACGAAAGTAGCCTCAGCATGGGAATGGTTAAAAATGTAACCATCTAACCAGGCTGATCTAACTAAGAACAGATTTCTCATGATTACTGACTTAATCTAAATACTCAGATGAGTGAATGGTGATGAGGCATAGCAGACTCTAAGGGCCAGTTTCCATCTCATCTCTAAGTGTCGCATTGAAGAGTTAAGGTCACAGTTTCTCTTAATGTATTGAACACATATAGACGTGCATTTCAGGTTACAAATTTGGAATTTTGATGTCTTGACAAGCCAGTTGTAACTGATGTATGAAACCGGACTGCCCGTCAAAACCACCGCCTAACCTCAAGTCACTGCATGGCAACTCTCTCAGATGCCCCGGTTGCGATTCGTACCCGGGCAGTGAGAACGTTAGCATTTAACATTTGAGGCGCCATCCGTTTTAAACTGTCAGATAGAATAATGGAAGTAGCGGTCTCTAAGCCAGCAATATCCCATGTGATACGGGCCAATTATACGCAATGACGGGGCATGCAAAATAATCATATGACCACCTGTTTGCTGTTTGTTATAATGTCGGTTTTTACTTAGATCTAAGGTTTTTATAACACTTATACACAGGGACATGAATAACTTCTAGGTAATGTACCTCACTGCTTACACACAAAAACGATTTTAGTACAGGCATGTTTTTTGATATTTTGTTAATTTGTCATGCTTTCAGGGGTAATGTTTGAACTTAAATTAACTATCATTTGATGAAAAGGATGGTTTATAGGCTTAGATGAATAAAAGAACGGATCGACATTGGTAGTTATAGACGGACGATAGTGCACTCATTAGAACAACCGCGTCACAAGGGAGTATGGGTGAAAAGATGGCGGATTTACCTATCTAGTAAATGACTTCGAGGGAGGCCCCCAAAAGTGGAGTCCTCCCCACTGTAAGTGGCTGGGTTGGGTTGTGCTTCCTGCTTAGCAGCTCCCCTGAGAATCCAATGCATCTGCATCTATAAAGATCAAATCAAATAAGCTATCCGAGGGGCTGTTACACAAAAAGAGACAGCCTCACAGATTTCCCCTCGTAGAAGAAAACTGGTTGTAAAAGCAGTTTTAATGGAAATGACTACACATAAAAGTGGGATATTTAGATAGTGAAGTATATGATACACCGGCTTGCAGCTTAATATCGGAGTTTTAGCGTGCTCTTGAGGGTTGAAAGTTGTATTTAGTGACTTTCAAAGGTTCTATGTGACCATTTCCTGTCATGAAAACTGGGGTGTAAGCAGAGGGGATTAACGGGATTGTCATACACACGGACTATGTTGAACTTTGACTCGTTGACTCATTTCTTCGGGGTTGTTTGTTTTATATTTGTCTCCTAATTTTTTTCTTCTCTCTTTGTACTTTTGTACTTCATTCCTTATTATATTTAGGTGCCTTTTTCCTTACTTGATCATTAGGTATGTACAGTTTTTCTCAATGTCTCAAAGAAATGTTTTACTATTTCTCTAGATTTTAAAAATACATGTTCCTTTTCATTTATTATTCTAAAATTGAAAAATCATATTTATTGAATGTTTATTTGTATAATTATAATTTTCAATTCCACTTTTTTTAAGTTTTATTTCCCCTCACATCTTGCATCCTGTTTTGTAACATTTTCTTCTCAAAATCGGCATATATTCAAGTAATTTATGATATATTATTTTAGTTTGTCCAATATACAAAATATGTCACCGGTTGAGAGTATCGTAAGACCTTAGATCATAGATTTCTTAGAAGTTGCGAAGATGCGCGGCGCCTTGACGAAACTCGTCACATGAGGTGCGGTGACCAGCGAGTGCGACGTCAATCAAATATACGCAGTGCATTGTGGGTAGATCTCGACCCCCCTGGCGAACTCGTTCAATCGCAGTGCGCGAAAGAGACAGAGAGGCGAACAGAGGTAGGTAACGTGCTTCTTGAAAAACTCTTACTAAACATAGTAAAATCCCAATTTTATTTACCTAGTTCAATATATATTGAGTATTTTGTGGTATGTTATCTTCATAAGGAAGGTTTAAAGATTTATATCAAAGATTTTGGACTATGAACATGTGTGCCGGTTGCCGGCTTCACTTTCTTGTCTTGATCCCTTGAGAATCTTGATTCATCTTCAGGCCGCAAATGGTCTCTGGAGCCGTGCTCAGTCTGAAACCTCCTAGTTGGGGTTCTACTTGTGTTTTTACTCGTCACTCGTGTCAAACTATTTCTCTTTTGGCTCCTAGGTTTAATATATATGTATTTCAATACCTGGCAGTACTTAAATAGAATTTAAAACAATGAAAATGAATGTCTGCGCATCAGTTTTGATTTACGCTATCAAACTAATGAAACTTGAAACTTGCCATGGGCCATTCGTCCGTCAGATGGGGACGTAAAATGTCGGTCTCATGTGCAGGGAAAGTCACCCCCTGTGCATGTAAAAGATCCTATGTGATATGTCGATGAAGAGTAGGGGGAAACCCCGATCACATGGTCCTATTCCACACAATTACATATCTAACTCCTAGTGAGCAGCGGGAGGGTAAATAATGCAAGAGCTCCTTACTACTCCTAGTGAGCGGCGGGAGTGATAAATATTGCAAGCTCCTTACTTCTACTCCTAGTGAGCGGCGGGAGTGATAAATATCGCAAGCTCCTTACTACTTCTCCTAAGGAGCGCAAACACACATCACACACACACACCTACGTCAGTAATGACGGTTGCACTGATTGAAAGTGCGAATTTACACGAAGAAAGAAAGAAAGAAAGGGCTAAGTGACTATTAAATATTTTTGTCATTTCACAATGTTTACATAACATCGATATTTTCCTTATTTTGGTACTTATTTTGGTCGACAGACAACATTTCTTGAACGGATTTTGACTAAAAAAATAAAGAAATTTAAATTGTCAAATTGGCATTTATATTAGCAGATTAGGATTCTAACTCCACTTGAAAATGTCACATTCTTAGAAGATTATACTAGGTCTAGGATTCATTTCTAAGTGCATGAAATGAATACGAGGAAAACGTTTCGTCCCTTGTAGAAAAGTAGTATAGTTAAAAACTCTCCAACATTTACTATTTTAGTATATGGGATGAGTTAATTAAAAGGTTAAATATCTTTGCAACCCATCTTCAAACAAAAACAAAACACAGATAAGACCAGCTGTTTTTTTGCAACTCAAAACCAATTCTTTCTTTTATGTTTAATCCTGCTGAGATTCTCACGTTACTGAATGGTCTCCCATAGATCCACCACCCACATTAACTCCTTGTTACCAGTGCCATAAACCTCATAAAACCAGCTTAATATTCCCCCTGAGTTTACTTGAGTGACCCTACTCACAGTGGGAGCCTTCATCAGGGGTGTGGGTTTGAGGAAGTTATGCCTAACCTATTCATGCACACAGCAAGCACCCTGGTGCTCAGAAACATATGTTACCAGTTTGTAAATACAGGGACTTCAGTGAAAACTAGTACTGGATGTTCTCTTTATTCTAACATAGGTCCTTCAAATATTGCCATTGGTTTCTAAAGACATTTGGGTCAATGTTCGGACTAACTGGACATGGTGACTGCATGCATGGATGGTTTTGGGTATACCTTTATTAAAGGCTTTTATTATAAAGATGGGCAAGGAGACCAGGGGCATTTTTGCATGATTTCTAAGTCAGAACCTGCTTGTGCCCTTCAATGATAATTTGTTCTCAAACATGGTCCTTTTACTTCTGTAATGGCCCTATCAACCATTGCCGCATTGGCTTGAATAAGAAATTAAATAACTTATCTGTGGAACTGTCGCCTGGAACCTAGTTCGAGAAGCATTGAACTTAGATAGAAGTGCACTTTCCTATATACCTAATCAAGTCAGACCATCCTGTGACTTACAAAGGAGAAGAATCTTCTGCAGCTTAGTCCTAGACATATTGATATTGGCATAGTTGGCAAGCTCACAAGTAAGTGAATGCAGTACTTGGCAACACGTGAATTGTTTAGCACCTTACATCAAAGTACATGTAGCCTCAGGGCTTGTAAAAAATGGGCCAACCAACTCACCAGGGCTGGTGACACTTCAGGGTACTGGTGTGGATAGAATTGTTAAGATCTTCTAGTCCAAGGGGTTTGTACAAGAAAATATGTGTGATTATTTCTTAACCAACCCTGATCTCTTTTTGGTGAACAATAACTAAATTTAGAAATATTTTCAACATTTTTCTCTCAGGGTGGAAATGTCTAGCTTATCATTTATTGAGGGAAATAAGTTTTTGGATAAAGGACTTTTAGGTGAATTCATGCAATGATATAATGTGCAACTCTTTATTGATGTAACACTGCCAAGATACATTACTGTTGTCAGGCTGGTTACATTGATAGAAGTATCCAAGTACCCATAAAACTGCCAGCCATGAATCCTGTACTTGATTCCATAATCCCTTATGAGATGAGTCACATTGTTTCTTATCCATGTTCACACATCATAGACAGCCTTTAAACACTTGACACTTGTATTGTCTAATCTTACCTAACCCATGAATTGTGTGTACTACCAGGTACCTTATTGGTTCTTTCTTTTGGTTCGTCATCATCTAATTTCCCAAACATGTAGAAACTCAGTTTCATACAAGAACATCGATTTACCGATTTTGTCTGTAAGGAAACTAACCGTTACTAATGGTAGCTGGAACTTTATGGGAAATAGTAGGATTTTCCCAAGGTATTTTAAGCTTTATTTGCCAGAGAATCCTAATGTATTTTCAACAAAAGCAATTCTATGATCTTGACTTAAAGAGAACTAACCCATACCAATTGTAGCTGGAACTTCATAGGAAATTCTAGTATATTCCTAAGAAAAATCCAAGGAATTCTTTAGTTAAGCTTTATTTAGAAAGGGAACCCCAAATTCATTCAAGAAAAGCAATTCTCCGATCTTGGATGAAAGAGGACTAACCAATTGTAGCCAGGACTTCAAGATGAAATCCTAGCATATTCCTAGGAAAATACCAGGGATTCGTTGGTATTCTAAGCTTTGTTTAGCAAGGGAAGTTATACAACAATCACGCCGTACCCTCTAGTCCTTTATCCGCCCCTGATGAAGTCGTTGGTTTATGGCGTTGCCCCTGAACCGAACCAGGAACACATGAGGCTGTTGGTCTTTTTCTCTGGGTTCATGTGATCTGAGGGAAACGCTGATGACCTCAGCATACCACATAATGATCACCTTCCTACATCTGGTGGCCAGACAGTACAGGCATGATGGGAGGAGGAGGCTCAGGGAAATCACTTGAAAAAGAGACTCTTACGCAGGGTTTCCTTTATATCGAGAGAATACTCCGTTTCACAATATAGAAGAGCTTTTGAAAGAGCAGGGTTTTCTTAAAATCAGAATACTCAGGTTCACAATGTGGAATAGCTGTTAAGTTATATACATATGTAGACATTTGCATTCTTAGAAGCACAAATGTTAATCACCGGATATACAACCAGCAGATCTTGCTCAGCAGCCTTGACACGATTCCTAGCCCAGGTTTTGATGAGAGCCACTCATGAGGTGCATTCTGCGCATATGCGTGAGCCATCTCTCTAATGTGAACAGATGAGTCCTCATTGGTCTTGTCTCCTTAGTGACATCACACTGAGACTAGATTTGACCAGACTAGGTGTGTCCAGGGCTGTACTAAAGGCCATATGGTAATTGGTCTCTGTCGACCAATCCATTGTTATATCCATCAAAATTAGAAGTCACTTCGTAGAAAATGACCATCTTTCAAAAAAGCCACAATTTTTATCTATATTATAAAATCCTACACTGTTTAGAAGAAAAAACAGGGTTGCTATGGAGTGTTTTAAAGAAAGGGGACACTTTCAAGTTTCAGTGCAAAACTTGTTTCTGCAACTGCAAAATGTTGGTAACAATTTATCGTTTTATTCCAAAATAATGCTCGTAGATGACAGGTTATTATACTGGCAATTGTAAATGCAATGGAGCATGAATGGGTTAAATGCATCATGGGGTGTGCAGCCTTTAGATGCCTTAAGCCATATCAAACCCTGAGGGGATATGATTGACTTTGTATTCATGATACATTTCTTATCACCTGTTGATGTTAAAGAGACAAAGACACAACAGGGTTTCTTAACACTAATCACTTACCCTCTCAAAAGATGATACACATAAATCTCAGGTGTTTACCTGTGATCTTTGACTGAGACTACAGCTGCTGCTAATCAGTGGCACACCCACCCCTAGGCACACTAAGTGGGGTATTGGGTTGATTAGGACCACCCTCCTAGGGGCACAGAAACCCTGGAAATTAGCAGCATTCAATCAAGGCTAATTTACGTAAGGCTTACACTGGTTTCTCTTATCAGTGTATCAAAACAGTTATGCCAATAGGTATTCTGTGGTACAGATATTTAAAGGCATAATTGCAATTTGTCCATAGCATATCATCGCAGGGTTATATGTGATGTAATTGGAGCATTCTGGAATGTTTAATTGCACTTCATGTGAATCATTGGACTTGGTTGATTATAATTTCCTAAAATTTTAGATTTATTGATAAATAAATCCATCTTTGAAAATACATTGACTGAAATTGAATTTCTCTCATAAGTTTTTGGGTGTTGTGAAGGGTGATTTTTGAGGGTTTGGGTGTCCAAATGACATCCAGGCGCCCTGCCAGCTAAGACTATGGATACAGAGATACCCCTTTTCTGTGAGAATGTTGAAGTTGACCAGTCTGTCATCATGGTACTCTATTACTCTATCTGTAGTGTGCATCCTCCTCTATAATGTAAACAAACACTAGAGTCCTGATTGGTCTTTGTCTCCTAGTAATGTCACACTGAGACTAGATTTGTGTCCTGGGCTTCATAATGGGTCCTATGGTATGATCTGTTGCGACCAATCCATGCTTCTATTCATCTAAGGATACAGAGAACCCCTTTTCTGTGAGAATGTTGAAGTTGACCAGTCTATCATCATGGTACTCTCTTACTCAATATCAGTAGCCTGGAATCTCTAATTGATTGCTAGGCCTTGTATTATTTTGGGGTCATAACTAAATCTAATATAAGAATAAGTAGCTAAATTTCAATGGGCAGAAATTTTGGAATTGCTGTTTCGGACAGGCATTTTCTAAATCCTGGTTAAGACCCTGTACAGAGAACCCCTTTTCTGTGGGAATGTTGAAGTTGACCAGTCTGTCACCACAGTACTCTATTACTCCACCAGTAGCCTGGAATCTCTAATTGATTGCTCAGCCTGCTATTTACACACTCTGCCATTGTTTATAGAGCGTCTATGAAAGATGACAGTGATTTAGAGATGATTAGACAGCTATTTATTTATAGAGCTAGCGGGTGCACTAAGTTGCTGACTAAACAGACAACAACCAAGAATACACCCGGGACCCAGGATCACTAATTAATAGATCATTTGTTAATGGACTTCAGGTCCCATAGATGATGCAGTAGGTGGGCGGTATCTTATAGATAACTATTTAAACAAGGTGGATCTCAATTATCTTAAAAGCCTGCGAGTCTGGAGGTCTGTCATATAGAAACCTAATAGTCATTAGAGATTCTTTACTTCTTGGCTGAGCCCTGCCACTTCTTGACCAGTTTCGCAACAGTAGAGACATATGTAGAAACCCTGGACATATAGCCTGACTGCTAATTTCAAGAAAATTCCGAAAGCATTTAGTTATAAGACATCAATCTAAATACTCTGCTTTGCAAAGCCATCAAAACAATTATATATTCTCCATGGTTTCTCTATATACATTAGATACCTTGGTAAGATGTAAATACTCTACTATAAAAGCCATTAAACCCTGGTTCTCCTTATGTCCTTCTCGGAATAAGGTATAGTATACATGAGACTACCATGGTAAGATGATAAATGGTCATCCCCACAGCTGTTGAAGGGTAGACAGGCCTGTCCCCAGGCACTTGGTGGACGACCTAGTGGTCATTAGCAGCAGCTAACTCACACGCCTGCTCCCAGCACTTCTCAGAAACTCTTACCCTGCTAAAGTTAGCCGCCGCCTCAAGGGTATGGAGGATGCCCCTGCCTGATGGGTAGCCTAGCTACTAGGCATTACTGTGTTGTATATAGATATATAGATAATCTTTATTTCAAGTAAGTAATAATTTTACATGGTAAACACGAGCTGCGAGGGCTCTTGTACCTTATTATATATCTAAATTAATGCCTGTACCCATACTACAACTATAAGGGCTTGTGGCCTACTAGACAACACAAGTGGTATTTGATGAGTTTCTAACTGCAACCCTTGATTTACTGTGCTGCCATCTTAAGTATAATAGTGACATCAAAACCTACCCACTGTCTAGTCTAGTAGTGGCATTAAAACTATCTAACTGGCCCTGAAGTACAGGCTAGGCTGACCATAGCCTGCCTCCCATGCCATATGTTAATGTCATCCCTAGCGGATAAATAGCACTGCATTAGGCCTAAAAAAAAAGATGTTCGTTTCCTATTACCCTACCTACCCTAATTTTTGGCCCCTACCCTAATCTTTTTATTGCCCAAAATATATAAAAAAATTTAAAGCAAGGTAAAAGTTTGTAATTGCTTCATATTCCATGCATGGCATCCAAAAGAAATTGAAAAAAGAAAGAAGAAAACATCAAATATCAGCATATAATACTAGTTCTGTGGATTTAAATATATCTAGATACCCCACTACTTTAAATTTTGCTATTTTGCTTTACATTTACATCTAATGCAGCGGAGAAGAGAGAAAAAAATATATGATAAAATAAAATAAATTCCCTACCTACCTACCTACCCTATTTTTTTCTAGCAAGTAATAGGAAACGAACATATTTTTTGTTTAGGCCTTATACTAGGTGGGTAGTTGGATTTTTTTTACTGCCATGTGGCATTTGTGTGAACTAAAGGGCCAACAATAGGCCACAAGTCCCTATGTAGTATAGATGTAGGCACTTATATACAATATTAAAGTAAAATCAGAATAGAGCCTAGTAGCTAGGCTACAGGCTAGGCTGACCAGGGCAGCACAGATGATGAAGTAAGGGTGGCCTGTTGTCAGCCTAGTGTAAACACTGGGATTGGTTTGTTTGAAATCCCGGGGAAGCTGCTCTTTAGCTGCCAGTTGAATCAGGCTTCCTGGAAGCACAGGATTATTTATCGTCTTACGACATAGGCAGCCCTGAAACTGAATGTCCAGAATTTAGACAACTATATTGTATTTTTTTTCTAAGGGAGGGAAATGTATAATCTGATAACCACCATTTAAATGTACTTGCAAAGAAAATGGTTAGTATCTTGAAGTTATGTCATAGCAGTAACATTTGCATGAAATAATTAGGAACTCCCGACCAAATCATGTTGTAGTGCATGTCCTATGCCCAAAGAGTGAACAAACTCCCCTTTGATTCCCAATTCCCCCATTTGAAGTTAAGGACTGAATTATTATTTCCAAATGAATAGAACAAATGGGTAATATCTGCACATTATAGTGCAGGCCTCTGAGTGGGAGAATAAGTATTCCAAGGAGAACTTTACGGACCTGTTCCTCATATATACAGTCACTTTTGCCATCCCAGGTATTTGTGTTTGAATACTTATGACTATCTTTTCCTGTCAGGTTTGGACTTTATTGGGTCCAGCTGGTGTTGTATGATAAATCTGCTAGATTCAGAAATAGCTGAACTGGTTTCTGGTAGTACATGTTGGTCTCACCCCTCTCCTCATGCCTGCAGCCCCTGCCAGGTAAGTGCAGGCTTTTTACATATATTGGCCACAAAAAAACAAATGTTTTGCAGCTTCCAGTTCAAGAAAAGTTGTCTGGGTCATGTGGGCAATCAGGGTCTAAGGCAGGATTTCAAAAATGCATATCAAAAACCGCAATTCCAAAATATCTGGCCATCTAAATTTAGCCACTAATCAACTTCAAATCCTTATACCAACTACATTTAGTAGCCTTCTGTGTCGAAAAAGCAAATTTACACTTCGGCTTTGCCCTAAAAGATGTTTTTTTAGGAAAATATTTGGTTATTACCCCCATAAACGTCAAAATTGAAAATTCTTTCTAGAACTTTTTGCCTGTACAAAAAGGAGGTTTTCAGGAAACTGCTTATCCAAAAGACAGGCAGGATGGGTCCTGGCTAGGTCCCTGAGGGCAATTCATTTTCAGAATTGTTTGTCGGGAGTACAGACTGGTCAGTATGCTTCAGGTGAGGTATAGGGCCACTACTTATAAGGTATGATACCAGATACTGATATCAAATGAATTTCAATGTAAACATGGCAGGGCGAGTTATACACATGGTGAACTTTTCCAGTACTCTATAAAAAACCTAGACCCCCACAAAGTAAAGTTACTGATTCAAGGTTAGCAGTTCTTCAAAGGACTTTCTTAGAAGGCAGTGAAGCCTACAGTGTAGGGTTCACACATCCATGCAGTTGTTAAATATCTCACCGCAGTAATAAAATGATATCTAGAATCAACTCAGTTGTCTAAGCTTGCAAGAAGCAGATGGTACTTATGGTTGGTACTGACACTTTCAAGTTGCCCACACAAGTCCAGGGCTCGACATTGGTGCTTGCCCCATTGCCCCGGGCAAGTAAAATTTGTAAATAATAGCTGTGGGGCAAGTGAAAACTGCATCTCGCTTGCCCCACTGGGAAAGAACATTTTGTATATTTCAGGTTTACTTTTGAGAATGTGTGCAAGTTTTGTGGTCTGCCATCCAAGCTTGTCCTAGAAAATATGCTTTCACATGCCAGAACCATGTTCTACTTGGTTTTAAATGAAATATTATAAAATTATTATATACAATTTTTCAAGGGCAAGTGAAAGTTGGAGTAGGGCAAGTGAAAATTGAATCTCACTTGCCCTACAGGGCAAGTGGCTGCAAAAGTTAACGTCGTGCCCTGAAGTCTCAAACCCTATTTTGTGAGTCTATCTGCTATCATCTCTACCAGGCATCACTGGCAGGTTGTACTCAGTTAGTAGTCAGTAGGAAAAGTATGGGAGACCTTGAAGTGAATGCAGGCAGTAGTACCCCACTATGAGAGCTTTATGGGGTGCGGGAGACATGCCGTAAAGTTGCTGAATGCTAACCAGCGTCAAGTTTGTCCTGAGGGCGAGGTTCAAGGCCCCCTTAAACCATACAACTCAACATGTGGACTTCGTTTGGTGTGTGCTCTTTCTATCTGGTATGTCCGATGTACAGCCAGTGTATGTGTTCTAATTCACAATTACTTTAGAATTATAAGGCTTTCATTGTAAATGACCTCTTGGGAATTCTTTCTTTGACCATTGGAAGAGACATTCAAGTCCCCATTTACTGTCTTCAGGTGGCTGTACCCAAATGAGATATTTTATAAAAACCACGGCTTGAAATTAGCTGGAGACCAGAGGCCAGGGCTCCCCTGAATTCTCCTGGGGCTCCACCAGATGTCTGCATGGAGCCCAAAGATGTACTGGTTTCTACACACATCTTTTGTTCAAATAGCTATTGAAGATGCAATTGGGCTCCCTGAAAAGAGAATAAATTTTGAGTCCTGAAAAAATGGTGAATTTGTGTTCAATATTTTCCTGGGGGTTGACAGCCACACATCTTGACAGAAAGTATGTAATATTCATCTACTGATGAGAAAACCTTGAGGTGCAGTTGTCATTGTGTTGTCCATAGCTCTACATGTACATAGTAACACATGATCTCTTAGATAAGCCTGTAATTAACTGTCTGCTCTGAGGTCAGCTTACCCGATAGCACTTGTTTGGTCAGTTAAGGTTTGAATTCTATCTTCCCCCAGTAGCAAGCCCCTGTATTTATAGAATGATTAGGACGATTCTAAAACAAACATCCACGTGTGGGGCGGGTGGTAATTTGTCTAATTATTCGAGCCACTGCGTTTATAAGAGGGTTGTATGTGTCAAGTTACATGATTTGTGATTTAGTGGGTTCAGTGTAGACACCATGTAGACTTTTAAACTTAAGGATCCTCCAAATTAAGCAAGAAATTGTGCCACTTTATTCAATGATGTACTTATAGAAAAAATGTGCGTTAATTTCTCTTGATCAAGTCATTTCTCAAGTATACATTTGAAGCGATGTGAGAAAGTTGTTAACCTCATTGTTACATAAACAGTCCCCTGGTCATCTGGCAAAGTTGCAGGGGTGTCCAAGTATTTAACTCCTGGCGCTCAGTAACCTCAATGTGACAAATGGTTCACATATTTTTGTTTGTTTGGCACTATGATATTAGGCCCATACCAATGCTAAAGACCTATATTGATCAATAGATAACCCTATTAAAATGATGGAGGTCACATGTTTAACCAAATCTCCATAAGAGGATTCATTTGAAAACATTTTAAGGCCCCACTGTTTGTGCAGTCCTATCATTTGCCGAGTAAAAAGGTTTTGGTTGATCCGGTCTGTTGCACATTTTGAAGGGTCTGTCGCACAATTGTGTGACAGTTGAACACCCCTGAGTCGACCTAAGACAAATAATGCTAGGATACAAAAATTGGACCTCAACCTGCAGTCAAACTATTAATCAGATCCTCTGCTTTGTGATAGTCATTCAGAATAGACCACCTTCTTAGGAAACAGACTTGATAAGGTATCACCTAATTTGTTGAACATACCTCAGAAACCACAGGGACTTCAATAAAACACTGAGGGAAGGATGTGGTTTCTCTTCTGAGAATTTGTTTGTTTGTTTGTTTTAATGGGCTTGACATTAACTCCTTGTCATTTATTCTGGGCAAGTGTGGTTACTATTGTTGGGATAAATCATTTCCTTTCACCATAGGAAAAGAGAAGTCTGTTGATTGTGCATATTTATAGCACTGTAACTTTACCTTTCAACTCAACTTTTTTCTTGTGTGAATTAAGTCAAGGTATTATAATTAAATCTTAACAATAAAATTTCAGTTGCCACGGCATCATAGACAGCACTTCACTGTTACACATTTGTAAAGCAACCAACCCTACCCATTAAGGAGGACTTAGTGAAACTCTGTTGCAAAAGCATCATAGGCAGCACTTCAATATATTACACATTTATAAAGCAACCAACCCTACCCATTAAAGACTGTTGAGCAAAACTCAGTAGTAAAGGTATCATAGGCAGCACTTCAACATTTAACACATTTGTATAGCAACCAACTTTTAATGAGGATCTAGTGAGACTTGAACTAAATGTGCACATTTAGGGCCAGGTGTCTTTATTACTACACACAGGGATCTCCCTTAAGATCTATCACTTGTGTGTTGAGTAGCTACTATTGAACAGTAGCATGTATCTATCTTATCAGTTTGTCTGCCCCTTGGATGAAGGAGTCAGTCCTATGTACCTTAAGACGTGACAAGTGACATTTAGTTAATTACCATTGACGTTGTTTGCACACTGATTAGGTGATGCGCAAATAGACCAGTACAATTGTACATGAGATTACAGATAGGAAGACACAACTTAATACAGCTTCTTCAACCTGAAATATACATACCGTAATTTCGCGTGTATAAGACGCACCCGTATATAAGACGCACCCCTTGTGCAGGCCTTTAAAACGGTGTATAGACGTTAGCCCTGTGTATAGTGCGCACCCACTTTGTGGTCCATGTCTCTAGCTATTTTGTAACAAACTAGCAGTGGATTCGGACAAACATTAAGTTGATTGTAGTTGGAAGTCAAGTATAATGCTGCTCTAAAGACAATAGGGGCTTGGACATTCATGCCGTCACGGTGTATTGTAATTAGTGTGCCTAAAATAGAACCGGCTGGACGGGCCTGGTCACACAAATAATGCAATAAGTTGTCTACGGCTAGATAGGACTTATAATACCCATACCACTGAAGTTGAGACATGCTAAACATGTTAGAAACGCAATTGAAATGAAAACATACCAGAGTCTTATTCTAATATGGGTTGTGGTAATGGCGGGTCATCGATTTCTGATCTCCATGTGGCCTGGGGACTCGATGTAAAACACCCTGGATTTCTAGCTCTGTGTATAAGACGCACCCCCATATTATGGGTAGAAATTTGTGTAAAAAAGTGCGTCTTATACACGCGAAATTACGGTATTTTGGACATACTTAGTGTAAGCTAGATGAAAGGTAAGAGTATGTGGGTATGCAAAGAAATTTCACCTTTCAATTTCAGTTTCTAATATATTACAGATCATGGGACTTTGCCATATTTGATTACTAGTATATCTCTTCAGTTTCATAGCTTTACAGCATTTGTTCACAGGTTTTGGATATTGATAATTCATCTATGAATGTTGTAATTACAGTGATAAGAATGCACACCTTCAGGATAGCGGGGCGGCTAAGACAAAAATTGTGCACTTAGTGCGAAAAGCGTGAAACTTGGTACAAATATACTTTGAGTGATGCTAAGCAATATTCTTAATGGATGCAGGGCGTGAGTTACCATAAAAGACTATTTTTGGGGCATTTTAGGCAAAAAATGTCATAAATCGTGATTTTTTGGGAATATGTTAATAAAAAATCTAGGGAAGAGAGTGGAATCTCCAAACTTAGCACAAATACACTTCTTGGGTTGCTGATTATAACTGATGTAATAAATATTATGAAGTTGACACATAGGGTGTGTTTTTGGGGTGATTTCAGCAAAAAAGAGTAGAAAAGGTGCGATTTTTGGGATCTGACAATAGAAATCCTATGCCTAAGAGTAGAAGCTGAAAACTTCACACAAGTACACTTAGAGAGTTATTGATAATGACTGTCATCAGTAAAATTTGTGAAAGACCCCACAAGTGACTGCATTTTTGGGTTAATTTAGGCATAAAATGTCATAAAACATGATATTTCGGGAATATGTTAATAAAAAATCTAGGGAAGAGAGTGGAACCTCCCAACTTGGCACAAATACACTTCAAGGGTTGCTGATTATAACTGATGTAATAAATATTATGAAATTGACACATAGCATGTGTTTTTGGGGTGTTTTCTGCAAAAAAGAGTAGAAAACGTGAGATTTTTGGGATCTGACAATAGAAATTCTATGCCTGAGAGTAGAAGCTGAAAACTTCACACAAGCACACTTAAAGAGTTATTGATAATGACTGTCATCAGTAAAGTTTGTGAATAACCCCTTAAGTGACTGCAATTTTGGGGTAACTGGTATAATATGTATTATGAAATTGACACTAAGGGTGTGTTTCTGGGGTATTTTCAGCAAAAAAGAGTAGAATAAGTGTGATTTTTGAGATTGACAATAACAAAATTTAAGCCTAGGAGCAGAAGCTGAAAACCTCACACAAATACACTTAGAGAGTTATTGATAGTGACTGTCGTTAGTATGTGAAAAAAAACCTTAGTGACTGCATTTTGGGGGTTATTCAAGCAAAAAATGACCACAAAAAATGAGATTTTGGCAATGTAACCAAGAACAAACATACTTCAGAGTAGAAAGTACAAACCTCACACAGATATTCTTTGAAGGTTATTGATTAAACTGCTTTATTTAAAGATATAGTGCCTGATTTTAGGGTAATTTTTATTGAAAAATGACTGAAAATGAGATATTTTGGGGATCTGTGGCAAAAAAATCTACACTTCTAAGTAGAAACTGCAAACCTCAAGCAAATATTAATGCAAGATATTGAATGAAACTGCTAAAAGTGCACCTTATGAAATAAACCAATACTGCATGTATAATTAAGATCCATTACAATAATTGAAACAAGATATTGGATTCTATCAAGAGTGTTCAATATTATTGATTGTGTAGTTTGGAATGATTCTGTTAAATAGTATTCCTATATTGTTCACTTTCTTAGATTTACAATACTGAATTGACACATTAACAGCATTTTAAATTCATATGAGAATGAATCTTAGGCGTACAGCTTAATCCACTAGCCCCATAGCGCGTGGCTAGGGAACATTCAGCTGGGGTACAACTACAATAATATTTGACTTAGTAGCCCGACTGGCTAAAAGAAAAGTGACATTTTAAGATCATGTTAGGCCACTCCAATTTAATTACTTGTCTTACGAGCTTTTTTGGGGGAAAAAATCCTATCAGACTCCAAAAAAAAAAGAAAAGAAAAGTCAACTTTGGTGTCTTACAGACGAAAGTGGTTTTGAAATTTTCTGTCAGACTCAAAAAAAAAAAAAAAAAAAGTGCAAGTTTTAAGAATATTCATTGTAAGGGTGATTCAATCAACTACAGGTCAGGGGCTTAGCCGCAATGCGTCCAGCGCGTCATTTGGACACGCAGAACACTGTTTTTTGACAGTTTGGACACCCAAAACTTTTATGTCATGAATTGCTAAAGATGACTTTTCTTAGAAGATAGAAGATGTAGAAGCTGTAGTGTCACTTTTATAAGACACACAAAGCAGTATCTGGCCTAAAAAAGCAAAATCTGTAAAGGTATAGGGTCTATCTTATTAGTAGTATGTATCTTGTACCACACTTTCGACACGCAAAAGTCTATGAAACCTCTATTTGGACACCCTGTTTCCAAATATTGGCTAAGACCCTGCTACAGGTAGCTATCAATGCTGTAGTAGAGCCTCAGACTTGAGGATGTATATCTCCCACCCTTCAGGTTACAGGGATCAATTGATTGATTGATTTTATTTAGTTGAGAACAGGCTGGTAGAAACATCTCGCTACCAGTCCTAGTCGGCAGACTCTAAAAAAAAAAAAAAAATTAAAAAAGTCACAATTTTCAACTTTTTTTTAAATTCCAAAATGGCTTATTTCTTACCTCCGGAGCTCGTAAGACAAGTAAATAAATTGGAGTGGCCTTAAGAGGATTATATGTTCAGTTGAAGAACACCATTTGACACTTCAGTTGTCATTTAGCACAGTTTCAAAATGAAATATAACAAAGAAAAGATAGCTTACAACTAAAATTGTTTTGGGATAGGAATACAGTGGGACATGTATAACTGAGTATAGATAGGGCTATAAGATCTTGGGTGGAGCTACGGCAATTTAGAAACCAGAAGTCCTGCAGTCTACCAGAATTTTTAACCAAAACCTGAGCCCTAGAATCTCAAATAATACAAACATCAATCAATCTCCACATGCTTGTTGTACCTGGATCGATTGGTGCCTCAACTACAATAGAATAGTGTGGATCCGAAAGTTTTTGCTGACTTAACCTTCACTCTATTCATCATCTAATTGTGAAGCATTCAATAATTTGATGGTGGACCAGTATAGATATGTTTGATCCATAACAAGTCCTAGGTAGCATCAACCAATGTATGCTGATAGTTCCTCCTCTTATGTGTCTTCCTGATTGGTAATACTTTAGAAGATACCTCTAACATATAACACTGAGATAATAAGATATCTAAAATGGAGTTGTAGATAATATTGTGAATAAAAATTCTTCTCAAATCTTCCAAAATATTCTCAGAAAAGTAAGATATTTCAAAATTAGTAAGGCCTCTTTGACTGAATAGTTCAAGGTATTGATTTAGTCATATATGTTTTCTGCAAGGAATAATATGGAGTATGTTTAGGTCCTTCATTGTTTAACATACTTAATTTTGCTTCATATAACTAATTTTGCATACATTATTTACTTATTGATCCAGATATTTTGCATTGAGATATTAACCAAACCATATCTTGATCGAAAATTTCAACCTTTTTATTGATGACATATGGCTAATGTAGTGCCTTTTATACTTGAATGACACACACACGCAAATGTCCTATGGCTATTGTGGTGTCTTTTCTACTTGAATGACATCCACACGCATTGCTAGGTGAATATACCACTTTCTGATGTAGACAAAATCGCAACTGTAAGAGCAGTTTACCTGAGTATGCATAACACATGCAATAGATTATAGGGAATATAAGATTCACAAATGATAAAATCCAATGATAAGGGTACATGAAACATCTCTGGTCAGATGTGTATTGCTTTTAGATCGATATTAGTTATTATTTCTTTCATAACAATACCAAACCGACATATGGTGGTGAATTAAAGCTTAACCTTTCCAGTCATTTTATGATAGATATACCTCCAAAATCAGGCGGTATGAATTCAATCTCACAATTTTTTTAATGGCAGTTCTAAACAGCACAATAAAAGTTCACTTGTGTAGTTTCTACTGTGAAACAATGTTTAGAGACACCCCAAAATTCTCATATTTTCAGTCAATTTTAATGAAATTACCTGGAAATCATGCACTTTTAGTTGCATTTCATACTGTTTACCAATAGCAGTTTTAACCCTTATCCTGCTGTGAAACCTATTAGCACTGCTGCACACCACAGCATTTGTTGTGGTTAGCAGGATAAGGGTTAATGAATAACCTCCAAAAAATAATTGTGTGTGAATTGCCGTTTCTACTCTGAAGAAATTTTAGGTTCAGATCCCCCAAAAAAACATTTTTTTGTCATTTTTAAAAATAAAATTACCATAAAATCAGGCACTATTGGAACACTTCATAACTTTTACTAAAGCATTTTTAATCAATAACCTTAAATAAAGGATAGTTGTGTGAGGTTTGCGCTTTTTACTCAGAAGTATAGGTTTGTTCTAAGTCCCATTGCCAAAATCTCACTTTATGAGCTCATTTTTTGCTTATATTACCCCAAAAATGAAGTCACTTAGGAGGTCTTTCACAAACTTTACTGATGACAATCATTATCAATAACTCTCTATGTGTACTTGCGTGAGGTTTTGAGCTTCTACTCTCAGGCATAGGATTTCTATTGTCAGATCCCAAAAATCTCACTTTTTCTACTCTTTTTTGCTGAAAACACCCAAAAACACGCCCTATGTGTCAATTTCATAATATTTATTACATCAGTTATAATCAGCAACCCTTGAAGTGTATTTGTTCCAAGTTGGGAGGTTCCACTCTCTTCCCTAGATTTTTTATTAACATATTCCCGAAAAATAATGTTTTATGACATATTTTGCCTAAGTTACCCCAAAAATGCAGTCACTTAAAGGGTCTTTCACAAATTTTACTGATGACAGTCATTGTCAATAACTCTTTAAGTGTACTTGTGTGAAGTTTTCAGCTTCTACTCTCAGGCATAGGATTTCTATTGTCAGATCCCAAAAATCTCACTTTTTCTACTTTTTTTTGCAGAAAACACCCCAAAAACACATCCTATGTGTCAACTTCATAATGATTATTACATCAGTTATAATCAGCAACCCAAGAAGTGTATTTGTGCCAAGTTTGGAGATTCCACTCTCTTCCCTAGATTTTTAATTAACATATTCCCAAAAAATCACGTTTTATGACATTTTTTGCCTAAAATGCCCCAAAAATAGTCTTTAATGGTAACTCACGCCCTGCGTCCATTAAGAATATTGATTAGCATCACTCAAAGTATATTTGTACCAAGTTTCACGCTTTTCGCACAAAGTGCACAATTTGGCCAAATTCCTGAGTTAGCCGCCCCGCTAGGAGTAAAAAGAGCTTGATAATCATTTCACTATCAACTCACTTATTTCATTTAAATATCCTTCTAATCTTTGCTGTCAGCAGTATTTGGATTCACCTGTTCAAATAGAACCAATATTTGACTTAATATTCAAATTTTGAATGAAAAAAAAAGACTGGAACAGGTTTCAAAAACTATGTTATATGCAACAGATATAGAGAACGGATTTAGCATTTAAATGCTATCTCAAGCTCCTTTCATAACGTTAAATTCAATAGCTGACCTTTCCTAGTCTAGCTTAGCCCACTGTAATACATAGCTGCATGAGGCCTCTGATAGTGCCACTCACAATGACATGTATAATAAACAGGTATTTGTGATACCAATATTGTTTACAGACATGTTCAAGTGGTTCTGTTCAAGAGGTTTTTCTGTCCATTTGACAAAGACAGGATTCTTTTATCCTTTTCTATGATCAATATCTTAACATTGGTTACCCCTGTTGTGTGCTGAACATATAAGCATGTTTTATCTGTTTGGTTTTGAGATTATTTGGATTTGATGTCAAAAGACATGTCATTTACCCTAGGTACTAGAAAAGCCATATGTGTACTGTTTATTAGTTATGCTACATGTGTCCTAAAGTTGGCATCTGAAGATAAGACACACCTGGTTGTTAACCCATTCTTCCTCAGTAAACAATCCTTAGTGCATAAATGGCCAAAAAAATCAGAAAGTTACTAATAAGTTATATTACTTTTTATCCACTTAGTAACAACTTATAAAATGTATTTGTATTAAACCACCAGTCTGAATAACTGAATGAACAAATAGATAAATGAACAAATAGATAAATTAATGGTGGAATGAAAAGAATCATTGAATAACTAAGTAATTTAATAGATACATTAATGGATAGAGACATAAGTAAATAAGATAATGAATGAATGAATTAATGACTTAATCATCTATTTTTACCCATCAATTTATGGAGGCTCCCCTTTACAAGTGTCCTCTGGATCTATGGTACTTTTGAAATCAACTAGGAATTAAGCATAGTTGTGTGTTGGCTTCTGATTACCAATATAGTTCACTTTTTGTGCACTACAGACATGAATGGATCAATAACATAAGGTCTGACAAATTGTTTAAAAGTTGATCTTAATAGTACCAAAATTTACTGAAAAGGATGAAAATTATCATGTAAACAATTTTCCTCACTACTGGTTTATATTTTCACTCATACATTCATTAAAAGGATCATCCTGCCCTGATTGTATGCATGTTGATCTTTAAAGTACCCAACATTATAAAAATTAACAAAAGGATGAAAATAAACTTGTGATCAATATCCCTCAACTGGTTTATTTTTTCATACATCCGTTAACAAGAAGTCAGCATGTAGGTAACTGGTCCACCAGGATGCTCCTGCCCTGATTGTATGCATGTAAACCTTAAGTAAACAGACTATCAGGTGGTGTAGTTACAGACCCACTACCATGTGTCTTTGTGAATGCTAGTGTGTCTGTTAGGCCTAGAAAAGAAATGTTTGTTTCCTGTAACGGTCTGAAAAAAATAGGGTAGGTAGGTAGGTTGGTAAAATATTTTTTTTGGATAATTTTGTTCAAAAGTGTGTTTTATGCATGTTTCATGTTGTTTCAGAGTTGGAAAGGCAGAAAAAACTTGAGGGTAGGGATTTTTTTGAGTGAAAACTAGTAAGGGTAGGGTTACAGGAAACAAACAACTTTTTATCTTCAGCCTTAAACTACACAGTGAAGCATCACAGCTTACATTCCGGCGTCGATTTTTTTCTAGTCTTGAGAAGCGAGGATTTACTGAAGTGAGGAAGAATTCCCTCACCATCCCGCATCTATGCAGTCTACTCTAATTATATAGTGCTCCGGTCGGGGTTAGTACTGTTCGTGTACACCAGGGGGTGCCCATTGAGGACATGACCTGAACCACCCTCTTTTGAGGGCACACACCTATCAACATGCATATTAACACATAGTAGCTGTCTGCGTCGCTACAGCTGTTTTCATGCAAAACGTATTCAATTATACACGGTTGAAAGGAGGACGGAAATAAAAACAGTGTTAGAAGATCCTGTATCTGTCATTCTTTATGTAATTTAAAGAAGGGTGATGAGAACTTGGGTGTAGAAATATGAAGTTCTGTTCAGGTTTGTTGTTTCAGTAAATATATTGGCAGTTAAAGAGAGAATACTCCATGTCTCTCCTCAGAGGAAATGGTTATAGATGTTGAGGAATGAGGTGCAGACATATGGAGAGCATGATCAAGATTATTTTTTCATCCTTTATATTTGCAATTTTTTACCACTATCATAACATTTTGAAAATACAAGTACTCATCCTCTTAGAAATATGGGTATTAACTATGACAAATGATCAAAATACCTCTCTTCGTACAGCTTTTTGCACCATATGAAGGCTATTCAACTTAGTTAAAAGGCACAGTTTTGTTTCTGCTCAAACCTTTCTTTGAGTTCAAAGATAGGCATCAATGTATTCAATTGATTCAGATAGCTATAGTTACAGATATTTGGTTTTTATTGGTGTTGTATACTATTGACTAACCTATCAATGGGCTGGTCTTGTTTGTGCTGCCAGTCTTTCCTCAGAGTCCACTCAGCTGATCACTAATTTATGGATCCTTCTACATTGGTTACAAACTGGGTTATCAATGTTATCTTGATCTTAATTCTCTCTTTCTAATAACTATAGCCATTATGTTTTACTACTAATACTACAAATTCTTTTCATTCTCATTTTGACACTTATGACACTTCCTCCCACCATAGAGGGGATGTGTTCTGCAGATTCTGTGGCACTTACATCAGCCTGTCAGACTGGAGTTGTATCCAAGGCTGTGTGGGTATTTATACCGACTGTGAAATCCTCTTTGTGAGTTAACTTCCTTGTAGTTCTGTAGGACCAGTGTAAGAGGTAGCCGCATGTGTTGGCGTTAGGTAACGCTCAGACCAACTATTTCCTTAGCAGGACGGACTGACCAGGAATCCAGTTACATAGTCCAGCCTACCCCCTCTCTCCCCCCCTCCCCCCTCGAGCCCCCCCCCCTTATCACACATTGGTGAGCATAGCGTAATACCTACACCTGTAAGTGCCAGTCAATAGTCAGGGAAAACGCAGCAACATTTGAGATATTCATGTGGTGGTTTCCATCAATAATGAAGATATATATAGTAACAGAATAACAAACATTTATTTCAAACATGGCATAAGTATGGATTTCAATCCACATTCAATCAACAGGCATTTATTTAACCCATTCATGCTTAGAGTTTCTCTGGAAGGTATCGTCTGCTTCTCTCTTACTTTTGAAAATAACTTGTGAATGAAGCAAAAATTTACAAAACATTTGAAGGAGAGTTGTTGTTTGGCTTCTGATAAACATTTCTCCTTCAAATGTTTACAAGGCAACACTTAAGTAAGTAAAATATTTCCAAAATCGTCAGGCCTCTTTTGGCCGTTTTGAGTGTTAATGGGTTAAGATTTATGTGGTGGTTTCGATCAATAATGAATTGATATAATTAAAAGTACCAAAAGTTTGTTTTAAACTTGGCACAAGTGTGAATTATGTACTGTAGTCTATTTGATCTGGCAGGGCTTGACAAAGCCCATTATGTGATAGTCCAGGCGCATGTAAAAAAGTTGCCAGTAATTTGGGGTTTGGCGGTGGTCTTCGTCAGGTACTCCCGGTTTCCTCCACCAAATTGAACTGGCTAGTCACAACTTAGCCGGAATATGGCAGAAAAGTGACAAAAACCTAAGTTCACAATTCCAAAATGCCCTTAGTCAGACAGTCAGAGAGTGTAGTAGACTGGAGATAATAGATGTTGCACTACTAACACCGTATCACACCAGGCTTAGAATGCAACATTTACTATGTGGAAGAAAATATAAGAGATTGAATTATAAACATTTTCTCAGATTGGTTGGCAGGGTTAGACTTCCCCAGGGGCACAGGGGCATAAGCCCGTAGATTTTGCTGTAGGCCCCTAGATTTTTCAGACTAGGGGCCCTAAATAGTAAGTATAATAACCAGAAATCCTGTTTTTGAACATTTAATTTTAGCAAAAGATCTTTTGAAATCCTAGCCTGAAATCTAAGTGTCAGACCCTGGTTGGGCAGTCTGGGTGGCTCCAACCTGCCCCACTGGATGTCAACATTATAGAAAAGAGCTTTTAAAAGCTTTTCATTGGATGTACAGAAATATTGGCACTAGGGGTGCTTTTGTGACATATGCTTATTTGGTAAATATCCCTAATATATATTCTGGGTTTATGTAAAGATGTGCTAATCAAAAAGCTACACAAGTAGTAACAGCTTTTTGGGGCTCTGTTGGGAATTCAAGTACACACTTAGCGTAGTTCCTGACATAAACCTAAAACGTATTTGTTGTCTGTCAGGTATTTCAATTACATCATGTGATCAGATGTGAAAACTAAGCAGTCATACTTACGGCAGCCAAACCTTGTTAACTTGAATAGATCCACATTCTGCTTAAAGGTACGATATATAGCGGCGATAGTTCCATCGCCGCTACCATTAGTGAACTTGTGATTCTTATCGCTACCGCGTAGTGGCGCTGTATTATACAGTGCCACTACGCGGTAGTGATAAGAATCACAAGTTCACTAATGGTAGCGGCGATGGAACTATCGCCGCTATATCGTACCTTCCAAGTTTACAAGTTCGGCAACCGTAAGTATAACTTTTTACTGAATTATTTCGTAGTATTGAATGTTTGACATGGGTTTGTGTTTTGCAAAATACCGATAAGCATACCGTTAAATATTGAAACGAGTATTCCCCGGTATTTTGCAAGACGGTATTCGGTACGGTGCTGGTACCGGGTACCCCGGTGTACAGCCCTAATTGTACATAACTGATATAATGAGGAAACTCTTAGCAAAAGGCTTGTACAGCTTTGGATCCATTGCATAATATAAAGAGGAAAACCCATCCTTAATTAGATTAGGACAGGCATCATGTTTTACATCCTGCAAAAATAAATAAATGAAACAATTAAGACATTTGAAAGAAAGGTGTGTGGCTTGATTTGGTTCTAGTTAGAATTTGAAAGTATGTAAGTTCATATTTTTGAGCACCGATAAGTTACTGTGCAAACTAGACTTTAATTTTACAACTCCAGGTCTGTATTCCTTAGGAATAGTATTTTACAGTAAATGTTAACAGTGCATGTTGTTACAACACACTTTAGTATCAATTTCAAAATTCCTTTGAAAAATGCATGAACCTTGTTTTTTTGTATGGATGATAACACTGATGACGTTGTACGCACAGCTGGGCGTTAGGGAGTTTGCAGACTTGCGCTTTTTTCCCCTTTTTCTACCCCTTTTTTATGCTGGTGTGGTGCGGTGCTCAGTCGGGGGAGTCCCTGAACATGAGCTGCAGCCCCCACCACAAGGTTTTTCCTGTGCTGATTTTTCGTGCACTGAGTCACACACACATCCCCCCCCCCCTCCCTCTTCCCATTTCCCCTCCAGTGATCATGGGATGTTCTACTTCCCGTGTTGAGCCACCCAGCAGCCTCCTTTTCATTCCTTTCACTGTCTTTCGTCATTCTCTTTCAGGCTCCCAGCAGCCATGGACCTTAACCATCCTGTGCTATGGCTTTTACTACTAATAACAACACAAGGACTACTAGCCCAAGGCTTCTCACTGGTAAGTACATCTCTTTTTCATAAACATTGATTTTATTTGAAAATGTTAAAAGATATTTTCTCTTTTGTTAGAACAGTAACTGTACAATAGCAAAATGTTAAAGACATTTTCTCTTTTGTCAGAGCAGCAACTTGAAGGCAAAACAAAATGTTAAAAGACATTTTCTCTTTTGTTAGAACATCAACTGTAAAATAGCAAAATGTTAAAGACATTTTCTCTTTTGTCAGAATGTCAGCAACTTGAAGGCAAAACAAAATGTTAAAAGACATTTTCTCTTTTGTTAGAACAGCAACTTAAAGACAAAACTGAATGTTAAAAGACATTGTATCAGGATGACATGGACTACCCATTCAATGCAATCTGCATTCAATGCAATCTGCATAAACCTTTGATAATGGCAGCTAGTAAACCTGGGGTTCCTTTCTTTCCTGTGTATGTGGGTTAGAAACTTGAGTTAAAAGTTGTTATTAGGAACTTCAAGTGGAGTTGATATCTCCCTATATGGATGATGCACCAACATTCACTGAAACAAAATCAGATGTGCACTTAGTACTTGATTTTGTATTTCTTGCCCAATTTACTTCTTGTAGTAAAACCTTATGTACGAATGATAACCAGATGTATTTCAACCAAAAAATATCAAGTAAATAAAGTACTTTGTGTAAGCCTCTTACCATCCAGCATATCTGTGCAGAAGAATGTTAAGCCGTCTTACTAAGAATCTTACTTCAGGTATTGACTTCGAATTATACTGCTGACCCTGCAATGAACTTGTGGTCTGTCCATTTCATGCATATCATACAGATATTCAACTGCACACATGAACGCGATTGCTTGTACATTTCCATTGGAAAAGTCAGGTGGCATTATCATGCTGTTCCTGTCTGTGGTGTTTCTCGAACTGCCTGACCTGGCCCGGATCTTCGTAGTGGCAGTTTTTATGGGGAACAGCTGAGAGGCTGAGATGGGGAGGCATTTCTGCCTCTCAATCGGCCACACAAATATTTACCTTTACATCCCTACACTGGGGACGTACATACTTCTCTTCTCCCTGCATACACCAGGTCAGTTTAATAATAAAATAGACTGTTTCAAAAACTAGGACTGGTAAGAAATAGGTAAAATAACAACGTTTTACTCTAGTATTACACATTGTCTTAGCTAGGGTTTTAAAAGTGGGTGGCTAAAATGGGGTCTCAAAAGAAATTGTGTCCCTCATTCTCAAGGAGAAAATGATATCTTCAATTGCGACCATAGGGAAACATTTTCTTATTAGTTAACAAAATAATACCTTTAACTAATGTCTTAGCATTCTCATTAAAGTGGACATGTCAAAATGATTTGCTTGAAATTTCAAGAAATTTATCACAATAAAATATGCATGTCCTTATCTGGAATTTTTGAGGGTTTGGGTGTCCAAATGTCATCCAAAAGCCTTGCTGGAGAGGCACAGCCTTTGCATCCCTACATCAAGCGAGTTAACCCATTAAAGCTCAAGAGATCCTGGAGATGGATCGTCTGCTTCTCTCATACTTTTGAAAATATTTTGTGAATGAAGCGAAAGTTCACAAAATATTTGAAGGAGAGTTGTTGTTTGGCTTCTGATCAACATTTCTATCTCAAACGTTTTCAAGAAAATGCTTTTGAAATTGAAATATTTTCAAAATTGTCAGGCCTCTTTTGGCTGCTCTGAGTGTTACTGGGTTAACTATCAAAGACTTTCATTACATGCAAAAAAATAGGTTGAGCATAGTTGGAAGGTAATTATTTCTATTTTTGCAAAATATTTTTATCCAGGTCACAGGATAAGCATCAGTGTGTATTTTGATATTTAATACTAGTGAACAGCCATGGCCACTAATATTTGGGTACATCCTAACCACAGAAAGGACATGAAAGACTTCATGAACTGCTTTGGATTGAAGTTCAAATGAATTTAGAGTCGCACCAATTAATATAATACCCTTTTCTGAGGGCATTTACTGACACAATCATTCCTGAACTGAAGTTGTTTGAAATAAGTTCAATCAATTCACTAGATTGACTTAGTCATGTGGATTCCTTTGAGACATAATATGACTCTCCTTTAGCCTAAAAATGCGGAGGCTTCTTTCTCAGTTTTTTTGCATCATTTTGTATTAGCCAACACCAACATTAAGGGTAAAGCCTGAGTATGCATTTCCGACATTGCCCTACATAGGATGTAGGCTATTAAGGTTTCAGGGAGATTTTGATTGTGTTTTAAGTATCATTTAAGTCAATTGCTGTGCACCTTGTAGTAGGTGATATGACAGGTTGATGATATAAACTGTCAGGTTATTCCGAGGTTAGCAAACAAACACTTCACCTCGCCCACAATCTCATTAAAAAGTACAGACGCATGCCACTTAGGAGTATTTAATAGTCAGTGCTCTCAATAACCTGAAAACAGACTTGCTGCGTAGTACCTTACCCTTATAAGTGTGCACAAAACAAGTAAAATTTTATACGACAAATTGAACAAACAAACAAGTAGGTATCAATGACCTATCGTGGGGGTGTTTCTGTAGTCCTGTTTAGTAAATAAATGAAATAAAAAGTTGATATAAATGAATAGATAAGAAGGGAGAAGAAGTGCATTCAACATAATATGTATTCAAATTAAACTCATTCAAATTAACAAATTAAACAAATTAAACTCTCCTTGTCTATCTCTGAGATGGTAACGTCAATTAGGGTGGTGTTTTTCATCTCAGATAAAACACAACTAGTTTCCTAGGTGTACCACTTTTAGGAACTAGGGTAATAATTAAACCCCTAAACACCTAAACGAATCACAAGGTAGTAACAAGGAATACTGTTAGTTAGGTTTGGCATAACATTCCTGTTTTAAATACTTTAGAGTATGTTACCTCTAGGAATAATTTTAGAAATCAAAAGTATAAGTGAAAAAAATACAAGTGATTGGAGGTCTGTTAATTGGCTTTGGCATATTAACTTTCCTGTTTTAAATGCTTACCAAAGGAAGGTACTATCAGAAGGATCTCTGAGGTTTTCAGGCTTGTATGGGTCAATGCCTTGCTATGTAACCTATGATGTATCCAAGTTACATCAGCATGTCATGAAGGGCAGCTTTTATTGCTCTGGCCAGATGGGAGTACCAGCAATCAGTGGACCATTTGGGACACTCACAGGAAACTGCCTCAGCATGGGGGGGGGGGGGGGGGGGGGGGGGGGGTGAGAAAAAAGTTGAGACACAGGAAACTCAGTAAGGAAGTCTGGGTTTCCCCCCACTGAGCCCACTCCAAGTCATAGGGTATTTCAGGACAACCCTGACTTACTACCCCATGAGGATACGCTCGGGTCAAATCATAATCTTGCGGATATCATACCACAGGCTCACTTCACCAGAAAAGATTTTTTCAAGGATTTTGTGGTCTGTTTACACGTTTTGAGTTGAAGTAAATAATGGATGATGTTACAAAAACAACAAAAAATGAAACAAAGCAAAAAAAAATTTCAAGTCACAATCAGCAATACACATGTACACATATTGTTGATGCTTTTCTGGTTTCTCAATATTGGTAAAATTCACAAATTTCCCAAGAATCTTCCTTCTTACTTATGATATTTCTTTTGTATGATCTTCTATAACATTTCAAGATGGCCAATGAGATGTTCTCTCTGCTCTTTCATTTCCTTACAAGTGAAAGTCAGAAATGTTCATTCAAGCCAAGTAGAAAGCTGTTGGATTCTTCGCACATGAACTTTGTAGTTACTTATCTGGTATGCGAGTTGATAAATGTACAAATTAATTTTGACTAGACCTGTTGAATTTGACTCCTGATCCGGAATCTGTCATATGCTTTGCTTTTGCAATTGATAAATCTTATTGTGGTGTTTCCTCAGATAGCCGTACATGTTCAATTAGGTAATGCATTGATTGGCCATTCTAAATCAAATCTCATTTCAATTTCATTCACACAAGTTCTTTACTTAAAATATGCCGATTTATGAATGAGCATGTATGTTGCTATAAGGGCTTAATTTGGCTTAACCCATTAACACCCATAGCGGCCAAAACAGGCCTGACGTTTTTGGTAATATTTTAGTTACAAAAGCATTTTCCTGTAAACATTTGAAGGAGAAATGTTGACCAGAAGCTAAACTACAACTCTCCTTCAAATATTTTGTGAACTTTTGCTTCATCTAAAAGTTATTTTCATAAGTGTGAGAGTAGCAGACGATGCTTTCTAATGAAACTCTGAGTGTGAATGGGTTAAGCAGTGAGTTAAACATGATAAAGTGAAGTCTGTATATTTGTTGTATAAGACGTTACTCATCTAAATACTTAATATATCTTAACATTATAAAAGATCTTGGTATCTGCTTTGGTTAGTTGGCTAACCTGCAATGCGGGGCATGTGAGAAAGTTGCTTGTGACTTGGGGTTAGGTGGTGGTTTTTGCTGGGTACCACTTACAACTTGCTAGTCATGATTTGCTACAATATGGCAATAAAAAGTGACAAAAATCGAAATTCCAAATTCCTAACCTGCAATGCATATTTATAGGTGTTAAATGCATTAAAATTAAAGAGATGCTGTGACCTCAAACCTGTAACAGGCGACAGTTACAGCTGTGAAAGATACCGACCCTTAGATTCTGCTATATGCCTCATCACCATTCACTCATCTCAGTATTTAGATTAAGTCATTAATCACGAGAAGTCTGCTCTTGGTTAGATAATCACATTCTTAAAAGGAAGGGGTGTTGCCCCTCAGACAGAGACAGTGTGTCCCTTCTTAGCCCTCAAAGGTTGATTTTGACCACATGGCATTAGTCGCATTTTGGACATTAGCAAAGGAGGCCATGCATATATGCCTTTAGGCCTAAAAAAAGTTGGTTGTTTCCTGTAACCCTACACTAACAAGTTTTTATTCAAAAAAAATCCCTACCCTTAAGTTTTTTACGCCCTCCCAACTCCCAATCAATGTAAAACATGCATAAAACACACATTTTTGACCAAAAAATAATGCAAATTTTTTTTTACCGACCTACCTATCAGTCTGTTACAGGAAACAAACAATTTTTTTTTTGGCCTTATACACCTAGTCATTTCTTGAGGACCAGCAATTGATTATTTGCAGATTCACATCCAGCAACCCCTTTATATTTCCCCTAACTATTTGTACTAGTTACTTGACATTTTAAAAATTTGCCTCTCAGGCTTTGACTGTTATGGCTATCTTCTTCTATGAGTAGAAACCTAGCATAAAGTTGAGTAAGGTATTTATGCTCATTAGTAAGGCATTCCATTCCCGTCTTTTTCTCTATTTGGCAAGTAAAAACTATACCAATATATAGCTGGGATCCTTGCTCCCAAGTAGGTGGATGCAGGTTAGTGTCTCTGCTGGATCACCCTCAGCAAGTTAACTTGGTCGCTATACTAATGAGTGGCATTGCGTGGGTCTGTCTATGGTGTCTTTGCAACTGAAATACCATTTGGAACTATGCATAATAAAAAGGGTATTTCTTCGCAGTTCCAGGTGTTTATCTTGTCAGGGTAAAACATAAGCGGTTGAAAGCTGCATCAAACCATATCCTTCCTTTCTCCCTCCCTCAAGCCCTCCCAATGCTGAGACTACTTTCGTCCAAAGCAAAAGAATGCAAAGATTTTTGAAAACCATCTAAACCCTGTCATGTTGGTATTCATTAGATAGCTCTCACTGAGTACTTTTAGATGAGCACCAGGGTTTCAGACATTTTTCAGGTGTTTTGCATCGTTTTCTATTGGCCAAATTAGCCACTAGCAGCATAAGGGTTGACTTCTGGGTTCTGGATAATACTTCAGGGAAACAGACATGTTATTCAACACCTCCAGTTGTACCTAGTCGTAGTGACCTGATGCCAAAGTGACTGACCAATACAAGCCGCCTGGGCTGGCCTGGGCTGGGCTGACCGGGGAGGGGGGAATGATGAATGACCGGTCCTGGTCAGAGTTAGGAGGGGTTGTTGCTGTCCATCTGGTCAAAGGTTCACCCAATCAGTCAGTAATTAGTCCAAGCTGCTGCCAGACAAAACAAAATGTCGCCACGTGACGACCCTTGCCATAAGTAGTACAGACCAGGAGATGTCAGTCCATTTCCTTTAACACATTATTGCTGAAGAGTTCCTCCAGAAACTGTCGTCTGGATGCATAATACTTTTGACGATAACTTCAGAATTGAAAATCATTTTGCAAAATATTTGAAGGAGAGCTCTTGGTTATGTTCTGATTACAATCTTTCCTACAAATATTTTCCTGACTATGCTTTTAGCTGCAATATTTCAGCAAAAATGTCAGCAAATGCGAGTGTTTATGGGTCATAAGTGGCCCAGACATCAGGCCATTTCCTTTAACACAAAACTGCCCTCATGGTGTCACACTGACATTCTCTCCAAATATTTTATGAAATAGAGGATTTTAAGATATTTCAGTGCTTAGTAGCCATGATTTGTCAATAGCTGGTCTCAATCGACTACAAATATCTTCATGCAAAATGATATTTCGAAAAAATAAGAAAATTACGATATTTGTGGGTGACCCTTTGACATGATGACCATGACTATAACCTGTTTACACAATTGGCCAAAAATAATTTTCAATTGAATACACATATCCTGATGATGAAGCAGTGTATGGAAACAATATTTGGAAACTTGATCATGTTGGATTTGATGATTTCTCTTCATGTATTCTCAAGATATTTCTCCCTTTGGCTAAATTTGCAAAGGTTTCAGACCAAGGTTATACACCAAATGTATATTCGTTGAAATAAATTATTTAGACAGAGAGTCATGTCCAATGGCAATGTATTCTTAAAAGTATTTTCACAATGATGAATTGCTAACAAACATTTGAACTTCCCACTCTAACTTTTGCAAATTTAAGTGAGATATTTTGTGTGCAGATATTTTAAAGGTTAAATGGTTAGGAAGTGCAGTGCAAATGAACCATATTTTAGAGCCTCCCTCTCCTCAGTAACTTTAGTAAATACAAGTTACAGATGCGGTTATGGTACAATTGGATAGCTGACTGAATGACTGGCATGCAGACAGCAGTGCTGAATTCCAAATATCTTAGAACTAGGTATTCCTGAAGAATTTGGAATTTCAATTTTTGTCATCTTTTTCTGCCATATTATGGCTAAGTTGTGACTAGTCAGTTGTATGTGGTGGAGGAAACTGGAAGACCCAGCACCAGCCCTAATCACTTTCAACAGCTTTGATCATATTGCGCTGAGATAGAAACCCTTCTCTTCACGAATAGTTCCATGCGGCCTTTCAGTTGCAGAAGAACCATAAACAGCCCTTCACAATGCCACACATTTATAAAGCGATTAGGCCAACCAGCTTGTGACGCCATCAAGTAACTGCCTCTTAGGATATCAGACATGTGTGACTATCTACCTCACCCCTAATCCATGCCACCAATGTAGAGCATGTCACTTGAGCATTGGGGGCAAATTCCTTCTACTTAATCCCCAACCTACTAGCTGCTCATCCCTCTGAGGCTTAACCCATTGACGACCTGCGTCAACCAAAACTGCCTCAGCTATTGCGATAAATAATATTTTATTGGCCAAGGCATTTTTCATAGAATATTTGAGATAAAATGTTTTCTTAAGCTGACCAACAACCCTACTCTAATTAATTTGTGAATTTATGATCATTTCCTAAGTATTTTCTAAAGCGTCACAGCAAGGAATCTTAGGATATTTCCAGGCGTGTAGGGGTTAATAGGTTACTGTTAACACAAGCCACAGGAGCCATCGACATCAAAGCTTTCTCTGAAGTCCTCCACCACTTGGCTGTGCTCTAGCCACTCATGAGAGAAATACTTGTCAAACCTCATGAGTGGAAATGTGAGCGTGATCCTAATGCACCACAGTAAGAGAAATGGACTTAACCAATTTGTGTTCTTCGTTTATACCTGTTGTGGATGCAGAGGAGGTTTGAGTCCTACACCCCCTCACAATCAAAAAGGAGTGGTTTCCTGCTAAGTATTGTCTCTTTTCTTTAGTTTTGCTTGAGGTTGAGGTAGATAAATAAGTAAGCATATAATTCTATTTTTCTACTTAAATGTTATTACCATAACATTGCATAAGGATATAATGCCTTATTCAATTTGTATTTAAAATCCATGTTTATACTTGCCTTCTGAGTATACTGTGGTATCCCCTGAAAAATTTGATGCCCCCAAAATTTTAGAATTGTCAATTTTGGGCACCCAGTTTTGAAATCCTGGCTAAGACTCATTTTATTAAGGAAAAGGTTCATTTTGAGACAGGTGGAAATCTCTGGATGCATATGTTTCAATATTTATGCTTCATGTTTATATTCAAACAGGGTAATTTGCAATCTGCAATAGTTTCTGTTTGAGCCACACATATTGTATATTTACTGTGGGTGGATATCTGAAGAGGCTGAAAAGATGCAGTTGTCTTACATAAGCCGCCTCGCCCCATCCATGCACAGGAGTTGTAGCCTATCTGGGAGCCCCATGCATCCTGCTGATATCCGCCCCCAGCAGGGTTGGTATGATTTCTGGGTGGCTTCATCCAACAGCCTGAAACCACTGCGGCACTGCCTCTTCCTCACAACAGCCTTAGCCAGCAGGGCGTCTGGGCATCATATGAACACCCAAACCCTCAAAAATCACCCCTCTGCATTGTCTTAGCCAGCAGGGTGTTTGGGCATCATTTGGACACCCAAAACCCTCAAAAATCACCATTCAGCATAGTCTTATAGCCATCAGGGCGTCTGGGTGTCATTTGGACACCAAACCCTAAAAAATCCCCCCTCAGGACACTCAAATTCTCTTTGTGAAAATTTTTTTAAATGTCTATCTCAATCACATAATTGACATTTTTCATCTCAATATAATTCTCATGACATTGTATTTAAGGCCATTGTGTTTAATCTACCAGCCTGATACCACTGCATCTTCCTCCTGAGCTGCCATATTTACACATCCATCCTTGCAGCTCCCACATGGACGGTTCATGATTGATATCAAAGGTGCGTGAACTAGTTCATGAGCCTTTGTTGATTTGTATTGATATCCTGGATTCAAGTCTCTTGTTAGATCTTTAAACCCGACGATCCTTGCAGCTCCAACATGGTTCGACTGAGATTAATATGTATTGATATCCTGGATTCAGGTCTCTTGTAGCAGCCAGCTTATCATCATTATTATTATTATTATTATTATTTCCTGGATCTGTTGGTTCCAAGGCTACCTGGAATTCTTCTGAGAAGAGCCTTATCCAGTGTGGACAAAGGGTGGAAATTACTTTTCTGGGCTTGGAGTACAAATGCCACTTTCTGTTGATTTAAAATGAATTCTCCTCTCATATCCTTCATATTAACCTCCAAAATCATAAAGAATAGTTGCTGAACTTGTTAGTAGTACAATGTCATCTTTCCACAAGGGATGACATCTAGATTCGCCCTGGGAGGCGGATTCGTTAGAAGACTGCTTCACTGAGATCCCATCTAATCGCTTGTTCTCTTGCATTAGGTCCGACCGGTGGTGATGCTTGTTGTATTGAAGGGTGACTCACCCCCAACGCTTCACAGAAACATAGTCAAACAAAGTCCATAACATTGTCAGCTATCATGCTCTTCAAAAATGGAGATCAGTTCGGTGCCAACCACTAAGACTGAGGTGAAAGTTTCTCTCCTTTGACATGACTGAACCTAACTTTTTGACCAGGGTCTTAGCCAGGATTTAAAAGCTGGGTGCCCAAAATTGGCAATTGTAAAGCTTTTAGTCGTCCTTATTTTTCATGGGAGACCACAATATACTCAGATTACAAACCTAAACATGCATCTACTTATCGAAATAAAGCATTATTTCCTAATACAATGTCATGGGATTTATACTGGGGTTTGTAAAAATAAGATTATCTGTTCAAAAATAACATTTTAAAAAATTACTCACAAAAAAATGTGGGTGTCCTGACTCAGGGGAACAATGTTTTTGACTATCCTAGAAGTATTTATTTATGCCTGAAATGTGCTATGTATTAGGACCCCTGTAAAAGGAATGCTGTTTTCACCCCATGTACTTGCCTGTAGCACTTTACCACCCAACACTTACTGTAGACCAGCTGTGATGAAAAAACAGTAATTGTTGTGAAGAGCCTCAGGCCCTCAGACCCCCAGCCTCAGAGGCACGTGGCCTTCAGGCCCGCTGCAATTCTTTCCAGATCGCCCCTCCGGCGAGTTGGATAAAATTCCAGAGTAGATTACAAGAATGTAGCGAGAGTTTAATCTGAAAAAGAAGAGAAAGTGTTGATGTAGTACGTGGTTGTTTTAATTACAGTGAAACCTCAGAAATGTGAACACCTCGAGACAAGGGCAGAAAAATACATTCACAAAAGGGTTTCACATCTCAGAGTTATTAGGTAGTGTTTACATCTCAGGGGTGTTCACAATGAAAGGTTTCACTGTATAATGCCATAAATAATGAGGTGCACTCTATGATTTTACTGCTGGGCAATGCGGCCCTGCTTTGATGCTATTGTATTTTCAAGGCTAGATTGATGGTCATTGATTTTGTAGGTTTTTGTTAGCACTTGCATGCATGTAGCTCCAGTCATCCTTTCCTTGCTATTTTCTATATTCAAAGTATTAGGAAATATAATGCCCTTTTCTAATTAGATCTCAAGGAATGTTAGGTTTCCTACTCTTATATACAGCTGCCTATTATGGTAAAAACGAATACATTCTATGGGGTTTTATTGCTCACCCCACATTTATTGAAGTATGGTCAAAGGCTGATATGGCATTTGTGTGGGAAAGGGTGAGAAGCAATGGGCTGTAGTCAATACGGTCAGAAATCAGCCATGCATTTTGTCCAGCTTGACCAGTGTCCACTGTTGATAAGGATGCCTTGACTCTCACCTCACTGCATCATGGCCTAATTGACCAAAATGATCCGAGGACAAATCCAGGATTAGCCTAGGGTTCACTGATTAATTTCGCTTGCTTTCTGATTACTCTAGAAACAAGTTAATGGATGTGAAGTTATCCTGATACACAGGGTTATTCATTGAGAGCAGCCACCTGATGCTTTTGGTAGTTCCCTTTCAGAGTGTGGATACAGCAAGTTCTTACCCAAGATTTAGAAACTAGGTGCCTCAAGTTGGCAATTGTCAAATTTTAGGGCGTCCTATTTTTCAAGGTAAATCACAATATACTCTGATTACAATCATAAACATGTATTTATTTATACAATGTCATAGAAATTATATTGAGGTGTGGGAAAATTCAATTATATGCTTTAAATTGACATTTTAAGAACTTCCTAATCTTAGATTATTCAGCAAGAGCTATCCAATGAATCATGTCTAACATGACAGGGTTTAGATGGTTTTCAAAAGTATGTGTCCTTGTGCTTTGGATCAAAGTAGGCTCAGCATTGGAAGGGTTAAGGGGGTTTCATGAGGGTTTCTTGAGTGTATCATAAGCCTATAAAGCGTATGCTGAGAGGGGTATGTGTCGGTAGGGTGCTGAAGGGGGGTATGCATTGGTAGGGTGCTGAAGGGGGGTATGCATTGGTAGGGTGCTGAAGGGCACTTGTGTAACCCTCCACAGCTAATCTAGTATGTGATAAGGAGCTGAGCTGAATTCCAAGGAAGGCAGCCGGGCAGAGAATGTGCTAATTTGTTCTGATAAGGGAATTCTGAGAATGGCTACTGGAAAGATAAAGCACAGGGATGGTGCAATGATGGGTACAGAGAATGGCTTAATATTATTCTAAATTAATATTCTTCCCTTGACTCATAATCAGAATTACATAATATTATTGGTTACATCAAAGGAATATATCTATCATAAGCCTTAGCTATTATCTTAACACAGGTAAATTGCATAGCTGTTTAAGGAAGTTTTCTATTTGTTAAGAAGACCCTTGCTGCAAGGGCCTTGCATAATTTCCAGCAGAACTTCAGTAATGAATCTACTACTTTAAAGTTCAGATAACACAGTGAAAAGTAGTTTGTAAGTAAGTGATACAAATCCCACTTGTTACTCCGCGGCCCCTTGGGCACCTGGCTAATTGATTTGACTTGCTGGCTCTCACTTGTTGAAAGAACTGAGTGGGGGTCAGCCATCCATTAAAGGGGGGCGTTGGTTGACCGGTCGGGCCACATGGTCCATTTGGGTAACCTGACCAGTGAGCATATGGAGGTCTGTAAGCAGGAACCATCATTAGGCCTGCTATTCCTGTCACTTCCCATCCAGGCCTCAGTTTGACGCGATTTCCTGCCCAGGGTGTACAACTACCCTCAAAACTACACATTGAATGTATGAGATGGATCAGGATCATGTTAGCGGGATTTTAGAGCAGGGGTGATAAGAAAGTCCTTCAAGATTTCTTAGTCTAGACAACATATACTATATTTCTCTAGGTTCTTAGGATGGGGCTTACAATAACTCAGAATAGAGGCAGTTGGTGATCAATACATTATTTCAAATTAGTGGCAGTGGTTGATACACAATTTCAGAATAGGGGTAGTAGTAGTTGATAAATTATTTCTGAATAGAGGTAGTGGTTGATACATTACTTCAGAATAGAGGCAAGGATTAGTACATTTAGAGTTTGGGCAGGGCTGATTCTTTATTTTGGAGTGTGCAGCGTTGAAGTGTTAGGAGTATGGGGAGGGACTTGGATGTTATTTCAGAACATGGGCAGAGACTTATACATTATTTAAGAGTTTGGGTATGGCTGATACTTTATTTCAGAGTATTGGCTGGGTTGATAGTTTGATACATTAAGTCAGAGTATAGGCAGTGACCGATATATCATTTCAGTGGCATCAAAGGCTTATGAAATCATAAGCCTTCGGTGGCATGGAAGGAAAGATTTTTGAGTGCTGAGGGGCAGACATAATATTTCAGAGTAGAGTGAGAGGAAAATGCAGTATTTAAGAGTATTTTTGATGGGAAGACCCAGTATTTCTGAGTAGAGTTAGGGGTGAATGCAGCTATCAGACAAATACTGGGGGATATTTTACTATATTGAGAGGAAGACACAGTATTTCATAGTAGAGTGAGGGGTCGAGATCTATACTGGATTTCATGCACAGCTTTCCCATCCAAGCACACTATGAAAGGACAATCTAAATTCCATCCTGTCTGCTGCCTGAGGAGCAAGTGTGAATCAAGAGCTTACTCATGTTGAAAGATAAAAATCTCTCATTTATCCAGCGCATTAAAAAGTCAAGTGTTCCATAAACGGTTGCCCTGGTGAAGTGTGGGAAACGAGAATCTGAGCCTAATTGTCCTGGCAGAGATAAGCTGGGAACAGACACGCCATGCCCAAACAAACCCCACCCCTACCCTGTACCCATGTTGGGTACCCGGTTTCTCTGACTGGGGTGTCAGGGGTGAGACCCATGCAAGTGCGGTATGAACTCAGAATTTTTTCATCGCCGACCTTTTCAAGTTTTTTCCTTTGTGTCACTGGGAGAAAGTCTCGATTCCTTTAAATGTGAGAGTTGTGTTGGAAGGTGATAGCATTCCCTTATGTTGTGAGGGGGTGTTTTGGCTCTGATCTGTGTTGGAATGAATGAAAATGAATGGCTCAGACACAGATGGAAAACAGACTGTATGATTTTGAAATTGAGATGATCAAAAGACCCTTTTCTACATTCACAGTTCAATCTCTGCTTTATTTACTCAAGTCCAATACAGTATGGGAAAAACACAGCCGAGCCTCAGTTAAACATTTTTCTTGTGGGCCTTACTCAGGCAGTGATGAGAGACAACAAACAAGCAGTCGGTGGCAACGCTTAACACCTAACAACTGTAGCTGAGATTTCTTTATTTACTTAAGTCCAATGCAGTGTGTGTGTACTGCATCATATAAAAAGAGAAATTTATTGTAATATTAATATCTTTTAAATAGTGGACCTTTCCGGGACTTCCAAATGCATATTTATGTGCCATCACCTAAAATCCTGTTAAATGGCCTCAATCCCATGCCAATCTGAAATGTGTATAACACAATATAAGTGCTACTTCAGTAGGTAGCTTTTGGTGCTAGTAGGTAGTCTGTATTGGGGGAATGCCTTGAAGTGCGGTAGTATGTTTTGACAAGGCCGTCTGGTAGCAGCAGCTCCTCCAAGCAGTGTCGGGCAGCAGTGGGGAGTCAGTGGGGAGTCGTGGATTCACAGTTCGCTATCAGCATGTCAGCAGACTCCGAAGAGCTACTCATGTCTACATTAGCAGCGGAATTGTACACAGTGTATTTCTCACTTCTTACGGCATCCTAGGGCCAGCAAAATAATGTCTGCATTGGCTGCGGAATCGTACACATTGTGTTTCTCACATCTTGCGGCATCCTAGGGCCAGCAAAACAATGTATCATATTATGTTTCACATCTCTGATAACCTAATGAATTTGGGTATTGCCCAACCTTGCATTGATAAAGATCTTTGGGCATATAGTAGTTTTGCTAGCTAACTGTAAAGAAACCATTCAGAAGTAAATAAAAATGACCCAAAAGAATTGTTGCTTTGCATCTCCATGTAATATAGCATGTGAAAAAGTTTTCCAGTGACTTGGCGTAAGGTGGTAGGTTTCCCTGATACTCCCTTTCTTAACTTAACAACTGGCTAGTCTTGACTTCACCAGTATATGGGAGAAAGGTGACAATAAACACAATTCCATGTAGAAGTAGATTTCTGAGAAAATTGACCTTGAATGAGACCACCACCACACTTGTGGTCAGTTGAGAGGTACCGTAGCAAATTGCCTAACATATAACTGCCAAATTCCTTGAAGTAATTACTGGTGATTGAATGGCTCCTTTCTGTCCATAAACAGTTACTATATGTAGTGCCCCTTACATCACCTACTTGAGTTCAAGAATGTGAAATTCCACGTTAATTAAGTGTTGATTTCCACTGTATCTGTGAAGGTTAATTGAATTGGTACCTCTCTGTATGACAGTTTTATACATCACCTACTTGAGCTCAAGGATTTGAGATTCCATGTTAATTGTGTTGATTTTCTCATTTACCTTAATTGAATTGGTTTCTCTCTGTATGACAGCTTCCTACTCATGGTCTGTTTTCTATTTTCCCATGGACGTTACAAATTAAGTGTATAGAATGGTTTCCTCATGTGGTCTCTAGGAGAAACAGTAGGAAAGCTTAATTGAAATGGCACGTCTGTTTTATAGTTTCTTACTTGTTGTACGTTTCTTATTTTACCCATGAAGAAAAAAAGATTTTCTTTGGTGGTCTGTTGGTTAAACCGCAAATGTCGATCACTGGAAACGCAACCAGCAGATCTCGCTCAGCGGACGGACTGGACACAACATCTAGCCCAGTTTTTGACCGGATGTGCGTACTGTACATGATCGTGAGCAACCTCCTCTATAATGTAAACAAATACAAGTGCCCTCTATGGTCTTTGTCTCTTAGTGACATCACACTGAGACTAGATTTGGCGAGATTAGGTGTGCCCAGGGCTTCACCATAGGCCAAATGGTAATAGATAGCTGGCGACATACATATTCTCTTCGTTTAAGGTGAAACACAGTAAACTAATTGATTTTTTTTACTTTTCTATATTACATTACCCTGCATGTTCTCTGAGCATTAGTATCAGTTTGTTACCGTTGATTTCTATTTCCCCCACTTATTTAATGCACTAAATATTTCTATCCTATGAGAAAAAAAGATAATTCATACTTAATCTTGAAGGAAAATCAGTTACACCCAAACCCTTGCCAGATGCTTCTTCTGATAATGGATAAACCCGATGGTTGTATTTTTTATGCCACCGGTGTCTGTATGATGGAGAGAGATTGTGTTGAGCGATTGTGTCTGTTAGTCTCATTTAGCTGTCTGGAGTTACGTGTACTTCTACGGAAGTCATGCATGAAATCTCTTTACAGTTTGACCTCAGCAAGATGCTAGCATAGCAGAAATGTCTGATGTCTTTTGTGGTGGGGTGTTTTTTGTGAAAGTACTAGTGATATGGACCCTAATGCTCCTCATTAAGAGGGTGCAATTTCAGGCCTCAGCTATCAAGGCAATGTCTTACACATGCTCTCAGGGCACCACTGTTACTGTTATTTTAATACAATTCTTTGTCTATTTGTCATCAACCCCTCCCCCCCCCCCCCATACCTGTACTTTCCTGTAGTGCCAAAAAAGGCCAGATGATATGGTGATATCTCTTGTCCCAAAAAGTAACATGGCTATTTTCATTCTCTTCTTCTTTGGTAGCTTTTGCCGTTTAATGACAAAAAAAAAAAGAAATTGAAATACTATTTGATAGCTGATTAAAGTAACTGGAAAATTCAATCATATTCATTTCATCCATTATTTTATAGTTTATATGAATACTTTGTTCTTTAAGGGAATGAAATACCACTTGCTAGAGCCAAACACGTGAGTGAGAATATTGTGAGGCTAGTCAAGCTACCATATCTCTAATTCTTTACTTTGCAGTTTTCAGTATTATGCGGTGAGATTGAAAAAGAATGAGTATTTGAGTGAGATATCTAATCATCTCTCATTCTGTATTTTTCAGCTTTCACTATTCGGCGGTGAGATTGAAGAAGTAGAAGGTCATGTGATAACTAAGCGCCAGGCCGATGACCAAGAGGGCGATGGCTGGAGCGAGTGGTCTGATTGGAGCGAGTGTTCGCGCTCGTGTGGAGGGGGCGTGGCCTCCCAGGAGAGAAGGTGCTTCAGACAAGGGTAAGTATCGACATGACCCTAACAAGTTTTCACTCATAAAAATTAGCACCTAAGTTTTTTCTGCCCTTCCAACTCCTAATCAGCAGAAAACGCCCATAGACACATTTTTAAAAAATCCCCCCACCCAAAATTTTATCTTCCTACCCTTTTGTCTGACCATTACAGGAAACAAACATTTTTAAGGCCCTAGTTTATTTCAGACCTAATGGTGGAAATTACAAACTTTGTTCATTTTCTGCCATAGATCCCTGGTTTGGAATATTTACCAGACAGGGCGTTTGAGAAAGGTGCCAGTGGCTTGGGGTCAGGCGATGGTTTTTGCCGGATATGCCAGTTTCCTCCACCACGTACAACTTGCTAGTCATGAATTTGCCAAAATATGGCAAAAAAGTGATGATAATCGAAATTCCTAATTCCAAATTTTTGCCGTAGTTCAAGGAAACTAAGACCCTGGGAGGATCACTGACTAAGAGCAGGTCACTGCCAACTTTATCGCAAGCCTCAAGCCTTAACCCTTCCAATGCTGAGGCTAGTTTCGTGCAAAGTACAAGAACGCAAATATTTTTGAAAACCATCGAAACCCTGTCATGTTGGTACTCATTGGATAGTTCTCACTGAGACCTTTCATATGAGTACCCATATGCCAGTATTTCGGTGATTTCTCAGGATTTTTGCATTATTTTGTGTTGGCCAACTTAGCCACCAGCAGCATAAGGGTTAATTTGAACCCAATGTCTTTGGCTGTGGAAGGACAACCCCCCCTCAAGGTGGTCATTCAATGTTTCCTAAGAGGACTGTTTCTAAATTATCAACTTTTTTCTGAATGGGGATTACTTTTGATTTTACTCGATCAAAAATACCCTTAAGAAAAGAATCCCCTATTATTTAATTATGAATACACCCCTAGTTTATGATTGTAATCCATTTGGCGTAAGCATTTGCAGTTGCAATAACAGCAGCTGGTCTCTCCTGTGAGTCATGTCCCTGTTTATAATGTTACATAAAATACTTGATCAGTGTAAACAAACAGCTTGTTCCAACCTGTGCTGATAACTCTTATCTGTTTAAAATCCAAGAAACCCACTAGTGCACATATTGATAGGACTGATCAGAGAGTCAGTAGCTAATCCGCCCCTAATGATGTATTATACAATGTAAACACACAGGTGACTAAGCAACGATTCTAAGAATTGGTTCTGAAACAAAGAAAACATGTCGTATATGTAAAATGCACATGGGTCATCTGTATCCATTTTAACCCTTATCCTGCTGGAAGCTAATTTTGCCCATACAAAATGACACAAGCTGGAAAATGACTGAAACCCTGGCACATAGGTACTTGTCTCAGAGTGCTCACCGAGAGCTATCCAATGAATACCAACATGACAGGGTTTAGATGGTTTCTGAAAATATTTGCATCCATGTGCTTTTGGGCGAAAGTAGCCTCAGCATTAGAAGGGTTAAGAATTGGTTCTAAAAAACATCATATAATCTGTAAGGAAAATATACTTATTTTGCATATCAGAACCATGACCATAAGTAAAACATGTTCTGAATTTAGCAAACCTTATTTTCAAAATGATATTTTTAGTGAAAGGCTCTACATTTGTTGGCTACATAAAGCAGGTGAAATTAAACATGATTTGTATGACTTAGTTATAAGAATTTGTATGCTTAGTTATAAATATATGTTGCATTTATTATGAAAAAGTTTTCTACCATATAATCTTGATCAAGTCTTGGTAATGGCAAAATAGAACTAACATCTCCACAATATCAGGGCTCAACATTAAGAAAAAACTTTATAAGCCCAGCAGGGCTAGTTACCGAAACTTTTACTAGCCCTGAAATATTTTTGCTAGCCCTGATATAAATGACAACTCTTTTCAAATAGTGACCTCTGTTGATATCATAGCCTCTGTTGATAACATGAAAAGAATACAGTGCATTGTGGTAAATTGAGTTAAATTATCATCCAGGTATGCAGAGCCAAAGGTGGGCTTCATAATTTTTAAGCGCTGATATTCTAATTCTATCTAGCCCCTCAGGGCTACTCGCAGGTAGAGTTAACTAGCCCTGACTTTCAATAACTAGCCCGGGGCTACGGGGCTAGCCTAACGTCGAGCCCTGAATATCTTTTTAATATCTTATAAGGTTTAAAACCAATGATTGCAGTAAAACAACTGAATAAATGTAAACAACATAGCCAAAAAGTGTTAGAAGGTATCACATCTTAGTTACATTGTAATATTCCCTAAACAAACTTAAAAAATGTAACACCATAACCAAAAAGTGTTTAAAAGGTATCAAATCTTAGTTACATTGTAATATTCCCTAAAACAACTTAACACATGTAAAAACATAACCAAGTAGTGACATAAGTTATCACATCTTAGTTACATTGTCATAGTCCATGTTATGTTATAACTGATACAGTATAATTTTTGTTTTTCAGGGAGGATGGAAGTCCAAGTTGTCTAGGAGCAAGCCGACTATTTAGATCATGCAATATCCAGGTAAGCACCATTTATCTTTCATTTAATACCTGCTTCTGCCAATTGTCAACAGCATTTCTTGATGAGCTATTTATTCTTTAACCCTTCCAATGCTGAGGCTACTTTCATCCAAAGCACAAAAACGCCATTTTTTTTGAAAACCATCAAAACCCTGTCATGTTGGTATTCATTGGATAGCTCTCACTGAGTGCTTTCAGATGACTACCCATTTGTCAGGGTTTTAATCATTTTTAAGGGTTTTCGCATTATTTTTGTATTGGCCAAATTAGCCAGCAGCAGCAGTATAAGGGTTAACTGGGTTATGGATGATGTGAGGGCTGACTGGATATGTAACCACTAGACATGACAACATAGGTAGCCAGTGCAGGCAGTGCTAGCCCGGGGTACTAAAATCTTGAGCATCTAGTCCTGCTGGTCTTTTGAAATTTAGGGAACTTTCAAGCACAATGTAGGATATTTCATGAACATAAAGAAGTGGTTGGTATCATGGTATGTAGATAGAACTAGAAGAAAAGTATGAAAGTCTTAATTAAAATGCAAGGTATCTAATAAATTTTGTGGCCTTCAAAAAGTTATAGCTGATGATATTTTGGGCCGCCGGTGTGCAGTCATAGATGGCTAGGGAAACTTATGGCTATCATTGAACCCTGCTGGGTCATGCTGACCTTTTTTAATGGGTATGCTAAGCAAGAATCCCAAGGAATAAAACACATTCAAGTCTGAAATTCATTCTAAAAGCTTGGTCACCTGTATTTCTTACCTTCCCTCATTGAAATAAATGATGTCAATTAAGGATAACATTATGACAGTAATCTGAGGTGTAGTGGGCTTATTTTGTGTTGGTGCATTATAGTGTGACTGCATCTTAACCCTTTCAATGCTGAGGGTACTTTCTTATAAGGCACACTAATACAAAAAATGTTAAAAACCATCTAAACCATGCCATGTTGGTATCCATTGGATAGCTCTGGCTGAGTACTCTCAGATGAGTACCTATGTGCCAGGGTTTCAGTCATTTTAGTTTTTTTGCATCATTTTGTATTAGCCAAATTAGCAACCAGCAGCGTAAGGGTTAAGTGTGACAAAAACATAACTGAAAAAGCTCAGCCTCAATCTGTGTGGCTAAGGGAAGTGCTTATGTTATAAATTAAGAAAGAGTAAAAGCGTGTTTGACCATGTGTACATTAAAGTCATCTTGATGTTCTAGGCCATAAATCCCATGTAATGTTCACACCTGTGGAAGGCTTACTGCAAGTTTTTACTGTTTCCTTGGTATGTTTGGGTTGGTAGAGGTCACCCCAAAAAAGGGGTAGCTATATTAACCCTTTCATGCCTGTAGTGGTATGTTTGGGTTGGTTGAGGTCACCTCCTTGTATGCACTAAAAGGGGTAACTTAATTAACCCTTTCTTGCCTGTAGTGGCCGTATAAGGCTATTTTTGTGATATCTCTTGAACTAAATTATCTGACGATAAGTCATCTCCCGTATGCCCAAAAAAGGGCTAACTATATTAACCCTTGCATGACTGCTGTGGTATGTTTGGGTGGTAGAGGTCACCTCCAGGTTCTTGTATGCCCCAAAAGGTGCGACTAAATTAACCCTTTCATGCTTGCAGTGGCCATTTAAGGTCAGACTATTTTGGTGATATCTCATTAAGAGAAGCATCCATTAGAACATATCTGAAGATTAAACGCTAGTCAACTTACAACCCTCCAAATTAATTCTTCATTTTGAAATTATTTACCAGTAAGCTGGAAAAAATTGTGTGCCTCTAAAAGTAAGGTTTTCAAACCTAGTGACTCATCTAACCATTCTACTATGTCAGAATAGCATTATTATAGAGAACTATTGGATTTTGTATGGGTGTTACCTCTTTTTAGTATAGAGGACAAGCAGCGCAGCTCTTATCTGATCTCAGACTCGGTCAGGGGCAACTGTCAATTTGTTCCCAGTGTATTGAGTGGTAATGGAACAATTGTGGCTGGCTTTCAGGGTAGAGTCGTGGATTCTAAAGTTTCCTTAGGTGTCTGAGGGTGCCGTCAGCATGGGATAGTTGAACCGAGGGTCACTGCGGCTATTTGGCGGGTTGGGTGGGCTGTGTTGAAAGGGGTGGTGTGGGGTGATTGAGGGGTAGGTGTAATTGGCAAGCTGAGAGGGGGCGATTACTCCCTGATTACTCCCCAGGTATTAGACTGAAAGGACGGGGGTTTTCATACATGCTTGTGAGCTGAGCTATCAGTTGGTACCGTCTAGCCATCAGTAACTGAATGCTAGTTTTAATCTTGAAGGTGACATCTTTTTAACCCTTATGCTGCTGGTGGCTAATTTTGGCAATACAAATTGATGCAAGAAGCTGGAAAATGACTGAAACCCTGGCACATGGGTACTCATCTGAGAGTACTCAGCAAGAGCTTTCCAATGAATATCAACATGACAGATTTTAGATGGTTATTATTAAAAATCTTTGCAACCTTATGCTCTCGGCGAAAGTAGCCTCAGCATTGGAAGGGTTAACAGCAACTGTAGCTCCCTGACCAAGTATTCCCTTGTAGCACTCAAGGATTAAATGAGTAATAAAAGGACGGTGGTTTCATACATGCTTGTGAGTTGAGCTATCGGTTGGTTCCGTCTAGCCGTCAGTAATTGAATGCTAGTTTTAATCCAGAAGGTGCCACTTCTCTGTGATGTCTTTAACAGCAAGAGTAGCTTCCTGAGTAAGTATATGTATGCTCTTTGTAACCCTGAAGGACTACATGTAAATGAGTCGAAAGTTTCACCCTTGTTTGTCACTCATTCACATTTGGAGCATACACACCACAGCCTGATACACAGAAATATATTGATTTTAACGCTAGATTTTAGAAAATATTTGACTAGAGGGTTGTTGCTGTTATTGGGAATAACTGAAAATCTTCCCCTCTTTTGATACCCATCAAATCAACCCTAGTGATGCTATGGAGAGGTGATGCCACTAACTAAATTGATGATCATGGGTTAGATTTTCCATTAAGTGTAGGGTATTTTTGGACAGTACTTAATCAAATTATAGGTATGCCTGCAAAAGAGCACTTTTCTCACAGTCACATACTGTCCCTTTATCTAAAGATATATAAAACCTAAGTAGGTATATATGTCTCTGCTGTAGGTTTTGCCTTAGCTCAGTTAACTATGTTACATATTGCACATTTTCCTTTTAAATCACCTGCTCATCTAAAAAAATGGTTAATTACACAAATGAACCTAAATTAGCAGTTATGAGATAGGGTGTAGTATGTGATCACAGTGGTGATCATGTTCATCAGGGCCTGGAAGAAAGTTAAAGGCACTCAATGGGATAGGGTGTTGTATAGTAAAACAAGTCAGCCATATCTCCTACATGCTTAAGTGTGAACACCTTTTTTCTGGAAGGACACATTAGAGTAAGGATATAATGTGGTCTAGTGTTTGTTACTTTACCATCTGTACTCTGCCAAAATGAGGGGGGGGGAGAGAGAGAGAGAGAGAGAGAGAGAGAGAGAGAGAGAGAGAGAGAGAGAGAGAGAGAGAGAGAGAGAGAGAGAGAGAGAGAGAGAGAGAGAGAGAGAGAGAGAGAGAGAGAGAGAGAGAAAGACAGAAAGACAGAGAGAGAGAGAAAGACAGAGAGAGAGAGAAAGACAGAGGAGGTTAGAGAGAGACAGAAAGAGAGGGAGGGCGAGAGAAAGACAGTGAGAGAGAGGGAGGAGAAAGGCAGAGATGAAGTTAGAGAGAGAGAGAGAGAGAGAGAGAGAGAGAGAGAGAGAGAGAGAGAGAGAGAGAGAGAGAGAGAGAGAGAGAGAGAGAGAGAGAGAGAGAGAGAGTGGGGGAGGGAGAGAGAGAGAAAGAGAGAGGGAGAGAGAGGGAGAGAGTGAGAGAGAGTGAGAGAGAGAGAGAGAGGGAGAGAGAGGGAGAGAGAGAGAGGGAGGGAGGGAGGGAGGGAGAGAGAGAGAGAGAGAGAGAGAGAGAGAGAGAGAGAGAGAGCGACCCAGACAGGCAGAGAGATGTGGAGAGAGAGAGAGAGAGAGAGAGAGAGAGAGACCCAGACAGGCGGAGAGATGGGGAGAGAGAGAGAGTAGGAGAGAGTACACTACAGTACCTCTTGTACTGGTGTCATTTGTTACTCCAGATAGTACCCTCTTTCATGTTGTAATGTTTTAGCCTTCAGCCACATGTTCCAAATTACATGTTCCCAGAAATGCCTTTCGTCTGTCATGCCTCTGGTGACTAGCTTATGAAAATGCTCTTCAGTTGTCAATCATAAAACAAAAGTACTAGTCTCACTCTACAAAAGCACTTATTCACCTGTATAATGCTGGAGGTGGTATTTTGTCATACATGCAGTTGTTTGGATGATAGTGATTTAAAGGGTTATTTTTCTCCCTGCAACTGGGGTTACACACTATATGTTATACACTCAGATGGCTAGCTTTCGGTGTAGTTATCTTTTGGATGTTGTGTGTTAGCTATTCTCCTGCCCATTCATTGCTGAAACCAATCCATATGATTGATTGGGAAATGAGCAAAAGACCGAGCATTTATTGTATAGAAGTACAGTACCCATGTTTTTGGTGTTATTTTTCCTGAGAGTACTTAGTAGTGTATATGATATAGAAAATGAGCATAATGTAATTTTCCCCCTTCTTTATCTCATTGCTCTGCCTACACAAAGAGGTAAATCCAATGGAAATTGAGTGATAAAGAGACATTTCCTACGTAACGATATGTTAAACTAGTCATCCATTCACATATACTGAGGTTAACCATATCAAAAAAGGTCCTTATCATTATTTTGCAGAAAATGACCCCCCTCCCTCCATTTTTTTGTAAATCATATTACCTCTTTTACAAAAGTCTGTATTTGTCTGTGGAATGATGTATCCCCATTAAATCAACAATTTGCTTTGTGCCGTAATGTGTGAGAACTTGCTTGTGGTTGTTTTATATTGTGGTGGTGGTATCCTAGCTATAAGAGGGTCCCGCCTAAGTGTGGAGTAGAGTGATGGGGTGAGGGGGTGGTGGGGTGAAGAGGGGGGGGGGGGGGGGGAGTCTGTCTTGGTATTGAGTAGAGTGATGGGGTGAGGGGGCGGTGGGGTGAAGAGGGGGGTAATGAACCAGGGGCCCCTCCACTGGCTCATGTGTCATCAGAACCAGATGTTAGCCGGCTAGCGTTGCTCGTACGACGTACGGCCTTGTCAAATCGTCCGAGTGGGGAGGGACCTTGTGTAACTGTCCCGCAGGAGTCTGGATACACTGATATCAGCACCCACACCCAGACATATGCTGCCCGATTGTGCAATGCTGTTGTGATAGTGGGAATAAGTTACTGGGAAGTTTGATAGGGGAGGAGTTCACGGTTTGTAATTCTTAGGAGTTGGAAAGGATTATGTCTAACTCTCTCCTGTGTCTCAGAGACATACAGTGAATGAGTACCCTCCTGCCATATATATACACTGGCCATGTACAAAATTTACAAACGAAACAGCAATATAGAAATATGTGAAAAGAAGTTCAATGTGTTATCTAATTCTTGGGAGTTGGAAAGTATTATGTCTAACCGTCTCCTGTTTCTCAGGGACATACAGTTAATAATTACCCTCCTGGCATATATACACTGTCCATGTACAAAATTAACTATTAAAACTGAAATATGTGAAAAAAAATTCAAGGTGTTATTAAATTCTTGGGAGTTGGAAGGTATCGTGTTTAACTGTTCCAGAGACATACAGTGCATAATTATCCTCCTGTCATATACCCTGTCCATGTACAAAATTTGCTATTAAAACAGAAGTATGTGAAAAGAAGTTCAAGGTTGAGAAAAAGGATTTGTTCCTGCCGTACATACTGTCCATGTACAACATTTGCAATTACATGTAAAACTTTGAAGTATGTGAAAAGATGGGAAGGGCTTTTGTAATTTTTGGAAGGAAGTTTAGGAGCAGGGAAGTATGCCGCTACTTGGCATGTTTAACTTGGTGTGAGTTTGGTGCTGTGATTAGTTTGAAAAAATGAATTTGTTACTATTTAGAAATACTTTCAGCATTTAAGCATACTTTTCTGAAAATGGGAAGGGCGTTTGTAACTCTTGGAAGGAAGCATGCCGCTACTTGTCATGTTTAACTTGGTGTGCTCTTGTTATATTGCTGTGATGAGGAAACAAGTTGAGAGAAGAATTTGAAGGGTGGAAAAGTTCATGGCATAGAAGCAGTGAGCTTCACCTAGGCTTTCCTGTATCACAGTTCACTGAAAGTAACATTTTTCTCGGCATGGGTGGAATTTAAGTACTAGCCAAGAGATGTCTCAATAAACAAACCCACAAGTCTGAACTGTAGAACTTTTGCCCCCATAATTGCAACTGCAGAATTTTTTGCCGAAGTAAAATGACCACTTTGAGAATATTTAGATCTAAATCCAGGGGGCTGCCCTGATTGTTGTGTGGTCCAAGGCATTGCCAGTAACTGCTAGCTGTTTCTCACCACTGCAAAGATTCAAATAGCAGCATGGGCATGCGGAAAAGTTGCCATTGACTTGGTTTAATTAGTGGTTTTGCTGGGTTTTCCTCCACCACTTAGATCTGGCTAGTCAAGACTAAACTGCATTATATGGTAGAAAAAGTGACAATACTTAAAATTCTAAATTCTAAATTGAATCTAAATATATTCATAACGCATTCAAAACAAGAGACAAATTATCACTATTTGGCCAAAAAAACTGTTTACACAATAGAAAACAGCCTCATTCACTTTGTATGGAATATCTTCTGGTACAGATAATTGTCTCAGTCCCAGATATATAGGAACATATTTTCGGGTTGGAATGTTGGTCCGGATGGCTCAAGATTGAAGACAGTTGTAAGGGTGTAAATCATTGATGTCCTGAAACTGTCCTCTCTGAGTTCAGGGACATTGCCCAGTAGCAGTGCTAGTCACCCACTTATGATGTATGACGCCAAAATTAGCCTATTAACGCTCACAGCGGCCTGACAATTTCCATGAAATCTTTCAGGCTTTAGCATCATCAGCAAAATATTTGAAGGAGATATGTTGATCAAAAGATTACCAGCAACTCTCCTTCAAATATTTTGTGAAATCATTCTCAATTCAAAAGTTATTGTCGAAAGTATTATCGATCCAGACAACAATTTCTGGATGTATTCATAAGTATCAGTGGGTTAAACATTACCCATTAGGCTGCTGTCTCTGTCTCTGAATGCCGGGCATTCGGTTGGACTGCCGCCGTAGACCAATGACGGACAGTGGCTGAACATGTGCACAGTATTACTCTAATGCTGATCTATATACCTCTACTATGGCAGCTCATCAGACAGGGCGCTGCCAACTTCTCAGTCATGTCTGGGCATTTATGGCTTTTCATATGCCTTAGCTATTGTGTTTTCAAGGTTCTCTGAACCGTATTTGCCTCAGACCTGAGCATTTCTTACATTTTTCAGCATTGATATGGCAGAAAAAGTGACGTAAATTGAAATTCCGAAATCCCTTAGGAATAGATGGCTCTGTGGTATGCTAGAGTTATCAGTGAAGGATATACATATCGCATAAAACATTCCTGTGGCAATAGTTCGAACCAAGTAACCTTTGTGCAGCTGGTTGCTGAATTGGCCAGTACAAAATGATGCAAAAAACCTGAAAACTAATTGAAACCCTGGCATATGTGTACTCATCTGACAGAACTCAACAAGAGCTATCCAATCAGTACCAACATGACAGGGTTTAGATTATTTCCAGAAATCTTTGTCCTTGTGTTTTAAAAGATAGTTGCCTTAGCATTGGAAGGAATAATGGATAGCAGGCCACATACTCTGTAGGTGTGTACAAAGACAGATTTGAAGAACTAAGGGCAAGCCTAGTTGCTAGGCTACCCAGCATGCCGCCTGTTCAAGGGTTGGGGTTCATTTGTAATGCTGATCTAGTGCCGTAGTGTGGGTACAGATTTGTCTAGAAAAGCAGTTACAAACCCGCCTACATAAATCCCTGTCTGAAGTGCCTTAGTTGTCTGGTTATAGTAATAACAATACCAACAGACTGTCGATTAACCCTTCCAATGCTGAGGCTACTTTCGTCTAAATCACAAGGATGCTTAGAGTTCCAAACCCTGTCATGTTGGTATTCATTGGATAGCTCTTGCTAAGCACTCTCAGATAAGTACCCATGTGTCAGGGTTTCAGTCATTTTCCAGCCTTTTTGTATTATTTTGTTTCGGGCAAATTAGCCAATAGCAGCACATGGTCCTCATCTGAGAGTAATGAATACCAACAGGTGAATGTTTTGATGGTTTACGAAAATCGTTGCGTCCTTGCGCTTTGGACGAAAGTAACCTTAGCATTGGAAGGGCTAAATAAAAGTAAATATAATATGGTAAACCAAGTCTAGCAGCTAGACTAGCTCATTCCTATTTTGCCATCCATTGAACCTATCTGGAGGCTGCGGTTATTGGTCTATTGCTTGAGATTCTCATTGACCAGGCTGTACTGTGGCATTCTGAGTGCGTAATTCTTACCACAGTGACCACCACCACCACCACCACCACCACTAGCAGCTGCTCACACTTCCTCATACTAATCATTCTGACTGACCGGCTGAGAAAAACACCTCATTAGGAGCTCACTAGCCTAGATTTCTAGTCTCATGTACATATGTATATATTGGCATTAGTGTTCGGAATCGGTCACAATTTTCAAGATCGATCATCGGTCCATCTGAACGACCGATGACCGATTAATAATCGAAGTTGTGTACATGGTTTTCCGTGTCGCCATTGCTGTTTACTTTAGTCATAAGGTACCGCGACACCTAGCGGTATGAACACACACTAGCGTAATTGCGTCATGCGCATTTGCGCTATAGTTCTGCCTAGATCTCACCTACATTTCTAGGCTCTCATATGTTATAATTTTTGTGTCACTTTCTGATATCAGGCACCTAGTGGTCAAGGTGGCCAGACTGGCCAAATTAGTAAACATTTATCTCATCGGGAATGGATAACTAATTTTGCAAAACACCTGAAAAATTATTGAAATCCAGGAACATGGGTACTCATCTGAGAGTACTCCGCAAGAGCTATCCAATGAATTCCTACATGATGGGGTTTAAAAGTTTATCAAAAATTTGCATCCTTGTGCTTTGGACGAAAGTAGCCTCAGCATTGGAAGGGTTAATTCAGAGGATGATTTTAGATTAAGTTTTAGATTTATATTTTCAGCTGATGTTTTCTTAAGGAACCCTATTAATATAATTGAATTTGCCAAAGTTTCTTCACTTTTGCCGCTTGCTGTCGAGAGGTCGTGTGAAAATGTTTAGCAAACAAATCACTGTAATGGCCCTCCGCAGCAATGCATGATGGCTGCAGTTGAGTAATATCCTTTATTTCTATCATGCCGCTTTTCTGCCGACTCCTCTCTACACCTCAATATTCTATGTCGTCTGAGCTGTAAGAAAGTCATGTTTTGCCGTTTCCGCATGTCATTCATACTTAACAGCATACTTAAAATGATGTCTTATTCATAGCTTCGCTCCTAGAAAAATATCTTTCCTAACTTGAAATATGGGTGCCAAATAGGGTTCAAAAAGGTTCTGACTTCTGAGTTGTATGCTGTATCACTTCAAATAATTCAAGCCATCCTGTCTTACTTCTGAGTTGTACACTGTATAACAATTAAAGCCATTCTTTCTGAGAATGAGAAAATCGTTCAGGGAGACGAATTCCTGAATCTCACATACTTAAAAATCTAACATCATTCTCTATTATGTTACCATATCAACACATGTTATGTGTGATTATGGGTAAGCTATGAAGTGCCTGTTTAACATGTATCAAACAAAAAACACAAAGGGATGTATAGCTAGTAGTGAAGCTAGTAGATTATTTTGCCTTATGAATTTGTAATTTTGTATTGAAACTTTTTCTGCAATATTGTGGTGAAATTGTAACTTGCCAGTTGTAAGTGATGGAGGAAATCACAAGAGGAAAACCCATAGTCATTGGCAACTTCCTTACATGCCTGAGCATTAGTAAAATAGAAATGTGTACAAGTGTCAGAAATAGCTAGTTCGTATCAGACGATGAAGGATACATCTAGGGATTCTGAGTAAGAGTAGCTTTATTTTGTTTGGCCGTTGTATTTTGGAGATTAATGCTCACAATGGCCAAATCTAGCCTGACAATTTTAATTAAATCTTTCAAGCTAAAGCATAAGTGCCAAAATATTTGAAAGAGAAATATTCATCAGAACAGTAGGAACAAATCTTCTTCAAATATTTTATAAAATTATTCACAATTCAAAAGTTATTGTTATAAGTATCATACATCCAGACGACAATTTTTCGAGGAACTGTTTGGTTTTAATGGGATCAGGGCCTCTTGACCCAGCAGCTCTCAGGCAGGACCCCATAAAAGATCTGACATCAAACACGGAAAGCATGTAGATACCAGGCTGATAGGCTATTAAAAAGCACCTACTTTATAGCATTGTAGAAACCTAAACAAAGTTGTCTGTCATAAATTACACTGTCCATGACGTTGGCATGCTGATCCTGTGGGATTTCGCATTTGATGTTGTCGTCTGGATCTAAAATACTTTTGACAATAACTTTAGAACGGAGTATGATTTTACAAAATATTTGACGGAGAGTGGTTGATAATGTTCTGATCAACATTTCTCCATCAAATATTTTCCTGACTATGCTTTTCTTAACAAAATTTCATCACAATTGTCAGTTTGCTTACATCCTTTGTGAGCATTAATAGGTTAATGTTGTAATGATATGACTGTGCTGCATTCCATGTTGTACTTGTGTTGAATCTGTTAAGCCCTGGGCAGTTGTTGCTTTGACATGAGTCTTATGTAAGGCAAGTTATCAAAATAGGAGCATGAAAATCCCATGTCATAACTCAGCTATAATCTGGCTCTCTTTGCAATTTGAAATAATTTCCGTTCTATATTGTTGAGCTTATACCAATAATAGCCTTTTTGCTGCTGGTGGCTAATTTGGCCAATATTGGCCAAATGATGCAAAAAAAACTTTAAAATGACGGAAACCCTGGCACATGGGTATTCAGCGACAGCTTGCCAATGAATACCAACATGACAGGGTTTATATGGTTTTTAAATATCTTTGCTTCCTTGTGCTTTGGAGTATATGATTTTGTGAACCATATTGCATTGCACTGGATTTTTGTTGGGTAGTTGATAATCATCATGTAGACTTGATTTTAGAAAAAGGGTTGATATTCAAAATTCAAATTTTCATCCATTTGGAAAGATATGGAATGATGTCATGTTGATCAGCCACTTTTACAAATAGAGATAAACATTAGTTGTACATGTACTGACTAAAATACCTTCTGATATATTTGAGCATATTTTATGTGTTTCATACTTCTTCCTCCTATCTTTACTTTAGTACATGATTAACTTCTATTCTTTTATTATTTTAGGACTGTCCGGATGGATCCAAAGATTTTAGGGAACTTCAGTGTGAAAAATACGACAATGTCACATTTGACGGCAGATTTTACGAGTGGTTACCATATTATGGGGGTAAGTAATTGCCATGAGAACGTGTCTTTATGATTGAAGTTCTTAATTAAGTGATGAGGTCTAAGACTGGTAAATTGTAAAAAATGTCCATTATTGAAATAAATAAATGCCAACAATATGTAAAAAATATTTATGTTTCATATTATTTTCTGTTATGATAAAGCAATCAGTAAATACTATTGGTTTTGTTCCTCCATTAACTATTTATGAATGTTTTGCCTAGAAGCTTATTCAGGCTTTTGATTTTACCCATAATGCCCACTTTCCACATGGGCAATTGCACTCTAATGTGTAATGGAATGTAAGGTACTTTTCAAGTTATAAATGTGCGGCGTGGTGGAGGGCTGTCTTTGGTTCTTTTGCAACTTAAAGACCCCTTGGATCTATTCGTGAAGACAAGGGAATTTCTTCCCGGTTCCGGGTTTCTATCTGACTATCTGGTTTCTATTTCTACCCCAAGATACATATGACCTAAGCTGTTGAAAGCAACGGAAAAACCCCATTCCTGCCTTCTTATTTGGCCTTAATTTATGTAATTATCATCACTCCATTCTCTGGGTAGTACCTGCAGGACCAGAGTATGTGTTGGACACTGAATTCATATTTGCTATTTGTACAATCTGCTTTTTGTTACCCTGCGCTGCATATGTAGTAAACATCACATCCTTATAGTAAACACTGCTGATACTCTAAATGTTCAGCGCCTTCACTGTGACCTTTAGATGAGACTAGCCATGTGTGAAATTTCAATGCTGTGTGTATGTAGTCTCTCTGCAGTATCTCGCTATTTCTGTTATTTCAGCTGAGAATCCCTGTGAATTGAACTGCCTGGCTAAGGGACAGACGTTCTACTACAGACATGCGCCCAAAGTTCTCGATGGTACTCTGTGTAACCTGGATGCCATGGATGTCTGTGTCAGTGGAGTATGTCAGGTAAGTACAAATGATAATAATAATAATAATGATAATGATAATAATAATAATAATAATAATAATAATAATAATAATAATAATAATGATAATAATATTAATGATAATGATAATGATAACGAAATAATCATGATAATAATGATAATAATAATAGTAATAATGATAATAATAATAATAATAATAATAATAATAATAATAATAATAATAATAATAATCTTCACAAAGGGTAACTCAGTCAAATACAGTATTTGATTTTCACTATAACTGTCTCAAATCCAGTCATTCCAATTGTGGACAAGGGCCAACCCTGATGGCTGTGTGGTCTAAGGTGTTGCCACTGATTGGTAGCTGTCTCTCACCACAGGCTTGGTTCGAATCCTGGCCGGGGCATGTGCGAAAGTTGCCTGTGACTTAGGGTTAGGCAGTGGTTTTCACCAGGTACTCCGATTTCCTCCACCAGTTACAACTGGCTAGTCACGACTAAGCCGCAATATGGCAGAAAAAGTGATGAAATTCCAAACTATCCAGGAGATTCTCAAAAGTGAACTCTGCACATGAAAGGGTTAATCAATGAAAAAACAGTTGAAATCTTTGACAGATACAGTATCTAAATGGAATGTTATCATATATTTAGTATACCAGTTGTGTGTGCCTTGCAAGGACAGACCTAATCCCTATAGCTTGTGGAAATGTGCTCTATCTACACACATCTCACCTCAAATATCAAGCCCACAACCTGCAAATCCTGTAAACCCTAAACCAACATGCGCTTTTAATTCCAATGGTTATTCTGTTTGTTTTACTCATATGATATCTGATCCTTCATGATTTGGATATCAAAACAATCTCGTAAACATGAATTGATTGCCAGGGTCACAAACATAGAACAGTTTAAGGCACATAGCAGAAATGAATATTAAACAATATATATGTATGGTTCCTCTGGTAAGAAATGTGAGCATTGTGCAATGCATAACTTTTTGCCCCACAATTGCAATCACTACTTAAAACGTATGAGAATTTTCAGTATCAGGTACATGTGCTTATAAGACTGCAATATCGCCTTACAAACTTTAAAAAAAATTGGAATAATCCTTATTGTCACATTTGTCCAAATGTACCGGGGAGGTACTATCATATAGTGTGGACAGTACATGTCAAAATACTGATGTTCAAAAAGTGTGAAGATACCTTCCCCTATAAATTTTGTGAAAAGATGGCTTCAATTAGGCCAAACACATGTATACAAGTTAAACTGCAAACTTGATCTCTCTCTTAAAGTGCATTTGATTGGAATTTTAAGTATTGACTAGGATTAAGGAGGCTTCAAAAGTATGGAAGATAACTGGTGTTTATTTTCAGCAAGTTGGCTGATGCTGGACCCTGTGAGATATAATATGTATGCGATTTTCTTGTTTTCAGCAAGTTGGCTGTGACTTGATGCTGGGCTCCAATGTGAAGCAGGATAAGTGTGGAGAGTGTGGCGGAGATGGAAGCAACTGTAAAACCATCAGCGGAATCTTTGATGCCAACAACCTCAAGTCAGGTAAATATATAGAGCTATGTATTTAAAGTTGGCCAACAGCATTGTCTAGTTTGACCTTACAATAAACTTAGATTATAATATTCCAAGAATATTTTGCATGGATTGTAATGGATACATTTTCTAATATACTAAGGTACATCAAATTACCACCTGACCTCTCAAATATTTAAATCAACTAACAAGGTGCAAATGTCATTGTTCTTGAGTGATTGTTGTATCAACCTACTTCAGGCCTAAAAAGTTGTTTGTTTCCTGTAACCCTACTCTAACAAGTCTTTATTCAAAAAAGTCCATACCATAGTTTGTTACGCCCTTCCAACTCCTGATTAACTTAAAACATACATGAAATATGCATTTTAAACAAAAATAATCCAAAAATCGTTTAACCTACCCTATTTTGTTCAGACCATTACACGAAACAAAACAATTTCGAGGCCTTATATTTGTTGTTAGTTATACTTAAAGATGTAATATTTTGTTGATTGTGTTCCAGGTTACAATGATATGCTGCTGATTCCTCCTGGTGCCACAAGCATTAGTATTCAGGAACTCTCACCTAGCAGCAACTTCCTGGGTAAGTACAAACCTTTTACAGAACACAAGCATTGTTCTTAAGTCTCACCCAAGTTTGTTGAAAGTCTGTTTGTTTACTAGATAACTTTAAATTGTCCAGTATTTTTGATATTGATTGATCTTATAGTATCGGGCTATCATTGAAAAATCAAATTACGTGTTATAGATTTGACATAGGCAAGGCAAATGGCAAGATATCCAAATCCCAGTATAGGTATGGATAGGTACTATTAAGAATCATGTTGCCAGAAAGTGGGTTGCGTGGGCGGGCCCCCTAGCCATTCTTTAAGAGGAAAACTACTTATTAGTGATTTTGTATTGGTAAAATACTTGTTATTGAAGGTCCAGAACAGGTACAAATGAATACACATGAGACCCATATCTGGCAAGGATGAGTTTTAAATGGCCCAATTGAGAGAGACATGCATTTTAGGATTGACTTTCCATGTTGGGCAAATTGTTTCTAGAACTTTTTTGCCATGAGTGATGACAATCGAGCAAACACTTTTTGTTGGTGCGTGCCCGGCAAGTGAGGTGAAACTTTGTTTGCACTTTTTGTATTGCCTCAGGTTTTGCCATCTGTTTCCTAAGGCCATAGTGTGATTCCACAATATGGCAGATAACAGACGATAACAGAAATTCAAAATTCCCGTGCGATTCAGCCATTGTTGTGTTTTATTCCAGCTGTGCGAGACTTTGGCGGATACTACTACCTGAACGGCAACTGGAAGATCAGCGTCCCCGGCAAGATCAAGATTGCGGGCACCATGTTTTCCTACGACCGCAAACCACACCACTCTCAGGCCCCTGAGGTGCTGGCAGCTGCGGGACCCACCAACGCACCCATTGTTATTGTGGTAAGTCAACCAGCTCAATATCACCTAAGTTCCCTAGTACTATTCATGATATTGTACCCCCCCAATTTGTTTCTCTTAAATCTTTTAGTTCAGTAACCCTTATGCTGCTGGTGGCTAATTTGGCCAATACAAAACTATGCAAAAAACCTGAAAAATGATTGAAACCCTGGCAAATGGGTACTCATCTGAGAGTAATCGATGAGAGCTATCCAACGAATACCAACATGACAGGGTTTAAATGGTTTCTTTAGGGCTGTCATCACTAAGGATTTTTTAGCGATTCGATAATCGAAAAGATATTTACCGATACGGCACTTCGATTCGATTCGCTATCGATTCACACTAGAAATTGTCTCACGCTTGGTTTTTGGCTAATATATATGCAATTAGCTTTTCACACATTAAATTTTCATTCCCCAGCAATCCCCGCCTCTAACAATAACTAAAATCTACCTACAATTTGCGATCTCGCCATTAGCGCCAATATGTCTTCGCCCGTCATCATCTCGACGGGACCCCACAATGCATTGCGGTGACCTGCGCAGTAGTGCGCCAGAGATCGTCCATCCTCAATTCAACTTCCGTTGTTGAATTGAGGTAAGTTCTCGCTTATTTGGACTTTTTTAAAAAAGATTTCTGGTTGGTTACGGCAGTTTTCACGAGTTGCAACGTATCCAACCAGTTTTTATTATTTTTTATAGCGAATCGATACCCCAGCATTTCTGGCGTATCGATTATCGCTAGGGCTTCGCCAGCGATCCATCGGTACTGCCGGTATCGATGACAGCCCTAGGTTTCTTTGTATTCTTGTGCTTTGGATGAAAGTAGCATCAGCATTGGAAGGGTTAATTGACCCTCCTCATTTGTTTCTCTTTATAATTTTAGTTCATTAAAAACAACACACCCATTGTTATTGTGGTAAGCCAACTGTCTCAATATCACTCAAGTTCCTTGTACAGTATATCACCCTAATATTATTTATGACAATTGTATTGTCATATGATATTGTACCCTCCCCATTTGTTTCTCTTTAAATGTTTTGTTCATTAAACCCTTTGTTATGTGACCATGAGGTTTCCATTTGCAGGTGACCTTTAGTTGAGTAATGGTCAAAGTGTGAACAGCTGTGGCTATTAAGTAGTAACACTGTACATAACTTGTTTAATGCTCTTAACCAGGTACTTTATCCCAACGTTCCTGTCATAACACATTATTTACTCATCCCCCAAACCTTGCGGTGTTCTGACTGCGACCAAGGGAAGACCTAGAGGATATAGGAGTTCTCTCAAGAAGTATATAAATATATATACAGAGAGAGAGAGAGAGAGAGAGAGAGAGAGAGAGAGAGAGAGAGAGAGAGAGAGAGAGAGAGAGAGAGAGAGAGAGAGAGAGAGAGAGAGAGAGAGAGAGAGAGAGAGAGAGAGAGAGAGAGAGAGAGAGAAATAGGCAGACCGACAGAAAAGCTTCCACAAAAGAGGACAGAAACATTTAGATACCACTTCAAACTTATCAAGGCTTTCAATTCATTTAAGTTGGTTCAAACCAGTTAGGGTGTCAGGGTATCAGGGCATTTATGGGTCAGAACACCCTAATATGAATATCTAGGTAGATTTGTAATATAACTATAAGCATCTGCTTAAGTGTAATATAAATGGCATTTTGCCCTTCCTCAGTTGTCAAACATGTGTTCTGTATTTAGTCCTGTGGAGGCTGTCTACATATTTTTACATATAGGTCAAAAAGAGACATGTCTATTGCTTAGGGCAGTGACATGTCTGGGTGCTCCCTTTCTGAATTATGGTGTGAAATATATGCACATACTAAATGTGGATTTAATTAAGTAAGATGTTGGCTTAGTTATTAGTTCAGTACACATGATATTGTTTCAATTAGATTAGGTATCATATGTGTTGCACTTAATTCATCTTATTGTACCAAAGGACGATCTGCCTTTGATTGTACTGATGTAAAATAATGGTGATGATAAGTTACTAGATATGGGAGTAAAAAGTTATAACTTTATGGGGGCATACTGAACAAATAAAATTACTTTTCATAGAAAAAAAGATTGGTTTCACACATATGATGGAAGTTTGGAATTTTCAATTTTTCATCACTTTTCCTGCCATTTTGCAACCAAGTTGTGACTAGCCAGCTTGAAAGCGGTGAAGGAAACTGGAGTACCCAGTGAAAACCACTGCCTAACCCCAAGTCACTAGCAACTCTCTTACATGCCCCAGCCAGGTAAATGAGATGGGAGGACTAGGTGGTGCAAGTCAAGTTGAGTGTTGAACTGGATATAACCCCAAGTCACTGGCAACTTTCTCACATGCCCACGCCAGGTAAATGAGATGGGAGGACTAGGTGCTGCAGTCAAGTTGAGTGTTGAACTCAAGGCTGATTGGTTGGAGATTGGCACTTCCTCACAGCTTATGGCCAGTCTTTAGGCAAGAATCTGTCACTTAATCCTCATGCTGGTGGTGGCTACTTTGGCCAATTCAAAAATGATGCAAAAATCCTAAAAAATAATTCAATCCTTGGCAAATGGATTCTCAGCTGAGAGGACTCAGTGGGAGCTTTCCAATGAATACCAACATGACACGGTTTGGATGGTTTTCAAAAATCTTTGCGTTCTTGTGAATTGGACGATAGTAGCCTCAGCATTGTAAGGGTTAATATCCCCCAGCCCCCCCCCCCCCCCTCTCTGTGTGATGGGATGTTAATGCAGAGGTAAAGACATCCCCTGAAAATAAAGCCTCACTCATCTGATAAGATGTTTTAGGGTAGTTGATAATATATTTTAAGGTTTGAATAACTATACATTGTTGACAGTACTGCTTTATCGTAGCAGAAAAGGTGATTCAACTAATATAACATTGCATTCCTTTGGTCGGGTTTCCTGTGTGTTTTACTTCCTTCCATTCTGCCACAACATCTTTGGTTTTGTCTTACTAAAATACCAAGTATATTGACAGGGACTGTCGCAGGGGTCCCCTATTAAGTTGTGTGTTGTGCTGTCAGAAAGTGTGCTGGAGAAGCGGAGAACAGCTGATTTGACAGTGAGATAGTCAGAACAATGTGGACTGCCTGAAAGGGGATCTACACTGAAGTGGAACCTGCCATACGCGGGCATTTCACAACTCTGGTGATAGATTCTGAGTGAATAACGTAGGGTGTGCCTGCACAATGATCTACCACAATATAACCTTATGCTGCTGGTGGCTAATTTGGCCAATACAAAATGATGCAAAAACCCTGAAAAATGACTGAAACCCTGGCACATGAGTACTCATCTGAGTGTGACAGTCAGATAGCCAGAACAATGTGGACTGTCTGAAAGGGGATCTAGTTAAGAGCTGATAGTGAAACCTACCATACACAGGCATTTCACAACTCTGGTGATAGATGCTGAGTGAAGAACAAAGGGCATGACTGCTCAATGATCTACCACAACTTAACTCAACTAACAATAGAAGTTGTGGTTGTTGGCATATGAAATGAGGTTTTCTGGTTGTAGTTTGTAAACCTTACCCAATAATGCTCACAGCAGTCAAAAGTAGCTTGAGAATTTCAATAAGATCCTGCAGGTAAAAGCATAAGTGGGAAATTTTTTGAAGGAGAAATGTTATTCACTAGATTTATTAAGTCCTTAATTATTCTCATTTGCACTATTGCTTAGATTGAGGGGAAATAAATAGTGTACCTACAATCAAGTAACACATCTATTACTGGACTATAATACATGTTTGACCTCTGACAAGGCCACTATTAACTAGAACACTGACCAGTGTAGTGACCAGTACATGTCAGAAAATGCACAAAATACTGTACTGCTTCTGTACAAATCCAGCTCGACTGGATATCCTGCTTCCGTTAGGAGCTACTGAGAGGGGTCTGGACTATCAGAGAAGGGGCATGGATACCCTAAACCTAGTACCCAACAACTGTCTTATTTGGGGTCCACAAGGTACTGTACTGCATCTGTACAAATCCAGCTCCACTGGACATCCTGCTCCATGAGGGGCTACTGTGTATGGTGTGGACTATCTGAGATGGGACAGGGATACCCTAAACCTACTTATTTGGGGTCAGCCAGTACTGTTGACAAGTGTGCCTGTATTTCAGGGTAGGAAGTAGCCCATGAGGGGCTACTGTGAAGAGTGTGGACTATCTGAGAGGGGCAGGGATACCCTAAACCTAAAGGACACCGCAACCGTTGTATTTGGGGTCAAACAGTACTGTTGACAAGTGTGCCTGTATTTCAGGGTAGAAAGTGCCATGTGACTTGTCAAGTGTTGCTATTTCACCATAGATCCTGTCTATCAACTTTATGGTGATGAATGACACACATCTCAGATAGCACATAAACCTTAGGAAAACATTACAAGACAAGGGATGGCCAGTCTTGTTGATATCTGAGTATCTGCTAGGAATTTCTAATCATTATTTAGGGTTCCAGTAACAGATTAACCCTTCCAATGCTGAGGCTACTTTTGTCCAATGCCCAAGAATGCAACAATTTTTGAAGTCCATCTAAACCCTGTCATATTGGTACTCATTGGAAAGCTCTCGTCGAGTACTCTCAGATGAGTACCCATTTGCCAGGGTTCCAGTGATTTTTCAGGATTTTTGCATTATTTTGTATTGGCGAAATTAGCCACCAGCAGCATAAGGGTTAAGGCTACAAGAAATTCCACTACACATGTATTACAAGACGGGGGATGGCCAGTTTACTTGATCTGAGTATTGACAAGGAGAATTTTTAATCATTATTTAGAGTCCCAGTATCAAAACATAGCTGCAAGAAATTCCACTTCACACATATTACATAAGACAAGGGAGGGCCAGTTTAGTTGATATCTGAGTATTTGTAAGGAATTTTAATCATTATGAAGGGTGGGTCCCAGTATCAAAACATAGCTGCAAGAAATTCCACTTCACACATCACACATTTATGCCCAGAAGAGAATCCTTAAATATCCATTACTTGGTTCCAGTCAGAAATATAACATTTCTTAATATTTCGCATGAACCAGGAACATAGTTATTAAAAAATCCAATTTCTTTAGATACCAGGATCCTAATTAACTAAATACAAACATGATAACTGTCAGAAGGCGAATACTTTCACTAAGATGCAGTTTGTGAAATATCCAATATCCTTGAATAATAGGTATGTAGTTATTAGAAAATCTAAATATTTACATTATACCAGTCAGGAGGAGAATTAATACTTTCACTTGGATGCAGTTTGTGATACATTAACATGATCTCAATCAGTTTTGAATTAAATGTGTTTTTCTGTAATCCAGTCAACAAGCAGGAAGCATGTTATTAGAAAATCTACATATATACATTATACTAGTCAGGAGGAGAATTAATACTTTCACTTGGATGCAGTTTGTGATACATTAACATGATCTCAATCAGTTTTGAATTAAATGTGTTTTTCTGTAATCCAGTCATCAAGCAGGAAGCATGTTATAAGATGGAAACAGTAGTAGTTGAACAAGTAGCTTTTACTACTCAGTAGTAGACTAGAGTAATGAATGGTGTGTACATGTGGTGCCTGTGGCTTATCAGATTTTGGCCAGTGACTATAAGTAACCAGGCACTGACCCCCTACCTGGCGAGTGCTGCAGCTCCTGGCAGCAGTGGTGATCTCTGGCTGATTTGTGGGGGATTTGTGTGTGTGGAGAGTGCTTACCTCCTCAGGTCAAACAGTAGCATATGTTCTAAGCCTTACTAGGTATTAGAGCTGCACTCACGGAGGGAGATCAACTCATGAGCTCACCACCCTTTTGACTCGTGAGCTCATGAGCTCACGGACGTTCCAATTTTCCAAAGAAATACTTTCCAGCCCAGCTATTAAGATATGAATATTCATTGGCGGAGATTTATTAACATTGCCATGTTTATTTAAACTTAAAACGTGTTGATGAGGTACAAAGGTCAGTATAACACTCGACACCGCGTGAATGTATACATGGGAGGTTGCAAAGAAGACATGACAGCGATAAGCAGTTCTGCATGTTGATAATGTGTATTAGGTGCTCTCTGTTACGTTAGTGTTCCCAACATAGACAAGCTCATGATTTGAAGATTTCAGCCCGTGCTCGGCGAGTTTGCCCCACTCGAGTTTGTGAGTGGTGAGTGCAGCTCTACTAGGTATCACCATATTTTATTTATGTATAAATGCTCACCCTTCTCTCAGGGCATGTGGCTTACTATTTGAGTACATAGTTCTTACAATTGTCATATGAAGGGTCGCTATATAAATGAGCGGCGTTGTGGAGGGCTGTCTATGATACTCATGCAACTGAAAGACCAGACCCCTTGGAATTATTTGTGAAGAGAAGGGAATTTCTTCCTGGTTCTGGGGTTTCTATCTCGTTGTGATATGACCGATTAGCGAAGTAAAAACCAATTCTTTCCGTCCTTCTGTCTGGTATTAATCTGGTCACATATTGGTCAAAAAATATGTTATAAAACTGCACCAGTTTAAAAATGCTACCTTTATACAGAAAGCAGCAGCTCTGATAAAAAAAATCTTGGAACATAAATTATCTTTAAGCGTTAAGGCCTAAAAAAAAATTGTTTGTTTCCTGTATTTTTTTTTTTTTTTTTAAAAACTATGATCTAAACTACACGGAAAGGAAAGCAGGGCAGGTTTACAGTTGCACAAAGCACATGCAGCACACCAAAGCAGGCATGTCTAGGGCTAGGTTGTGTGTCATCCCCTACAGAAGAAGAAAAGAAACATAAGAAACAAGTGACAGGAAACATAAGTGACAGGTAACATAACTGACAAGAAGCATGTGACAATGTTAATTACAAATACACAATGTAATAGGTGAATGAAATGTGTTTTTTCATCATTTTCCAGGACACCTACTGCTTAATACAAAAAAAAAAAAAAAGATTTACCTACCTACCTACCCTATTTTTTTTGGAACCGTTACAGGAAACAAACAATTTTTTTTTTAGGCCTAATGGGTTAAGATATCTGAACTTGTGTCTGGTATGAATGTGGTTGTGAAACTGGCCCCATCAGGCGGTGGCAGTAAGGGGAGAGGTGAATCTGGTCATGAATGGGTTAAAAATATGTTATAAAACTGGCCCCCATCAGGCGGTGGCAGTAAGGGGAGAGGTGAATCTGGTCATGAATGGGTTAAAAATATGTTATAAAACTGGCCCCCATCAGGCGGTGGTAGTAAGGGGAGAGGGTAAGTCTGCCATGCTCCTGGCACCACCCAGGACTGATGAATGCTGTAACAGGAGGAACTCTGAGATAGCATCACCACAGGAACTGGGGATTACTGCTGAATCATGGGATAATTAACTGATAGGGGTGCTGGGGTGTGGGTACGGTATGGGTATGGGTCAGTGCCCTCTTCAGCAGGCTGCTCATTGGCTACTGTGTAATATAGGGAACATGTTTAACCCATTAATGCTTAATTAACAGGTCCTCTAAAATTGTTTTCTGGTTCTAAGATACTTTTGACAATAACTTAGGAATTAAGAAAGAAATTACAAAATATTTGAAGGAGAGTAGTTGGTAGTGCTCTGATGAACATTTTCCCTTATTTCCTTATTTCTTATTTCCTCAACTATGCATTTGTGTGAAAGATTTCTACAAAATTGTCCATTTCAACATTAAAATTCCCTGACATGGGTTATCAAATTTTGACCAGTGACCATTTGTGACCAGGCGCCCCACCCCCTCTCCCTTTTCAATCCTATTCCAAACTTAGGAGAGTGCTACAGGTCTTGGCATTAGATCTGGTGGTTTTGCTAATATTCTTTTGCCTGAGTGGCATTTCTGAAGTTTACCAGACCCATTAGTAAAATAGGTTTTTGTTTTCGTTAATCAAATCAAGTAATCGGGGCCCTGAACATCTTTTGACCAGTTAATTAGCACTTAGTGACCAACTGACATACAAAATATATGCTGTCCTACCCACAGGGATGGAAGCCTGGCACTTAAAGGAAGAATTCTAGTAATTCAAGATCCTCAAGGAGTTGTGGTAGCTAAAAGCTCTTGTCTTACAGGGGCCACTTTCATGTCCCTTTCAAGCAAACATTTATGTATGGGATGGCATGCTTATGCCCAGCGGTCATGACTGACCCATACTCTGTCCCCGGCCACTCACAACCTCCAAGAATTCCCACTATCCCAACTCGTAAGTGATAAACTTGTTGATGTTGGAATAGGCAAGTCACATAAGCTGGCGGTGCCATTCAATTCAAATTCAGACTGTACCATTACAACTGTATTTCAACCTAACCTCTATTCATAGTTTCCTTAACTTGAGGTGTAATAATACAGATTTTGCTTTATAGATTGCCATGCATTGTATCAAAGGTTAGTTGAATATATCCCTTCTTTTTCGTCAGTAAGAATATGTGCTTCTTAGTATTGTGCACAGGTGGTCAAAATAATATTTGAATACTCGAAAGGGCATATGCAAGTACAGATGAGATTTGAGAATATTATAAATTCATGAGATTTATTTTCCTCTGTTTGGTCTCCCCTTCTGCCTCATGATTTCTGGTGACTCCCAGAAGTTGTAATGGGATTTTGAAATAATAATTTCATAACAAAATTCCTGTTTTGTCACCCCCCTCCCCCTTCCCCCTCCTTGGGAAAGTGGCTAGTCATTGTGTTTAGACAGTGGTTCTAGCAGTTTCTAGTCACAATTTATCCTAAACATTGCTGAAAAAGTGAGGATCATTGAGATTCCAAAATCCCACACCTTCCTCATGTATCTTGCTGACTCGTAATAGTTCTGTCAGTTTCATTGACTCCAGATATTGTCTTGTCTCAGCTCCATGAGCTCTGGTCCGAGATGATCACACTCTTTCATGTGATCCGGCTGTGCCACTGACCGTGACCGGCTGACCACAGCTGACCACTAGGGGGATGTTATCAGGACCGCGTGGGGTTAATTAACACTAAATGTTACATGACTAATTCTCAGCTCCCCATCTTTCTTAATTACTCGAGCTGATAAGCTGGTAATCAGGCCCTGGGCACCAGTGTGAAAACAATTTATGTTAGATTAATCTCAGATGAACAGAACATGGATTGGTCGCCACAGACCAATTACCATAGGACCTATTACAAAGCCCTGGACACACCTGATCTTGTTGAATCTAGTCTCAGTGAAATGTCACTAGGAGACAAAAAAAACAATGAGAGTCGGGGCCCTGACCAGTGTGAAAACAATTCATGTTAGATTAATCTCAGATGAATAGAACATGGATTGGTCGCCACAGACCAATTACCATAGGACCTATTACAAAGCCCTGGACACACCTGATCTTGTTGAATCTAGTCTCAGTGTGATGTCACTAGGAGACAAAGACCAATGCATATTTGTTTGCATTACAGAAGAGGTTGCTCACACCAGAGAAATTCATCCCCTTGATCCGCAACCCCATAGGTACTGCATGCTAGCCTCTACAGCATCTGCGCCTCAGGTTACGCGCTGTAGCCTGGGGTTGTATTGGTCACGTGATCTGTGCAGTAAGCATGCAGCCGCAGATAGACTGGCTGGCTGGGGGATGTCATCCTATCTAGGTCAGATAGTGAGAGGCAGCGAAATTTGATGACACAAGACCAGTGCCCACTCCCTGTCTACTACTCTCAGCTCACACCCACCCAGCAGACTGTGATAAGTGATTCTTGTCAATACCGTGTCAATAACTGGGCTCGGAGTCGTGTACAGTTTGTTGAGCAAGACCTGCTTGTTGCGTATCCTGTGATCTTTCTCTCAGAGATGAGAAGTTAATGTTGTTTTCATTTTGTCAGTCAGAACCTAACCTTTTGAATTCGAAAGAATAAATGCTATCCATATGGGTCCTTCTCTCTTATATTTTTCCTTGTTTTTCAGCTTGTTTTATCAGCACTGGGTAAAACCGTAAAAATATTTGCTCTTATCTAAACCTCAGTTTTAACATTTTCCTTATGTTTTTGTTTGGTTTTTCAGCTGTTGTCGCAAGGGCGTAACCCTGGAGTGAAGTATGAGTACTCTATTCCCATGTCGCTGAGTGACAGCGCGCCGGAGAGCTACGCATGGAGGAAGGGAAACTGGGGAGAGTGCAGCAAAACATGCGGCGGAGGTCAGTTAGCAATTAATCTCTTAATTCACCATCTACAGCATGTGTATTATACATTTATTTGAAGAGAAATGTAATTTGCATTCCCACTCTTCTTTTTCAGGCATTTGACAACCAATAGTTTTGCAAACAAAAGAAAACGAGAAAAAAAGCAACAAGAAAAATGACAAGGGACATATGCAAATTTCACCATTTAAATCCTTCCTTGTTTTCAATTTGAAGTATCCACGTTCCTTTCCAGGTTTCAGGCATCCACTGTTTATGTGGCCTGAAAAATTAAAATAAAATCCAGGAGTTTGATAGGTTACATACTACTATCCAACTTTTTCCCTTCATCATCCTTAGGGCCTAAAAAAAATTGTTTGTTTCCTGTAACGGTTCCAAAAAAATAGGGTAGGTAGGTAGGTAAATCTTTTTTTTTTTTTTTTTTTTTTTGTTTTTAGCAGTAGGTGTCCTGGAAAAATGCTGAAAAAACACATTTCATTCACCTATTAAGTTTCACGACGGGAGGTAAAAAGACGTAGGGTCGGCAATGAAATGGTAGGGTCGGTCGGGTTACAGGAAACAAACAATTTTTTTTTTAGGCCTAGAGGGCCTGCACTGATGGCCGTGTGGTCTAAGGTTTTGCCAATTTGCCACTGACTGCTAGCTGTCTCACCGCTGTCTGGGTTCGAATCCCACCTGGGGCATCTGAGAAAGTTGCCAGTGACTTGGGTTTAGGCGGTGGTTTTCTCTGGGTACTCCGGTTTCCTCCACCCATTACAACTGGATAGTCATGACTTCGCCGTAATATGGCAGAAAAAGTGACAAAAAAATATCCAAATCCAAATGCAAATTCATTATTTTTAGCCTGAAGTACATACTGTTGCAATCAGCACCCAACATGTTTTGTTGTAAAATCCATATTAATAGAAAATAATGAACAACCCTTGCTATATTGTACATACCACTTCCACAACTCGACCCATCTTTCATACGTCATCATCTTTTACTTTCTTTAGATTGTTTTAGTCTGGCATACCCACAAACAGTTAAACATTCTTCTCAAACCTACACAACTCTATTTATCCTGCCACGGTTTTGGCCTTTCACCCCCACTGACAAATATCACCCCCCTCAACTCTTAGCCTCTCTCCGATCCTTACATTTTACTTGTCTTCTGTTGTACAACATAACCCACCAACGTCTGATACTATTTCAGAGAACTCCATAGTATCCTGCCTCGGTTTTGGCCCTTTTCACCCCCAGTGACAAACACCATTCCCCTACACTCTTACCCTCTCACTGATCTTAACCGATCCTTACATCTTAGTTGTTTTCTGTGTGTACAACAGAACCCACCCACGTCCGATCTCGTGGCACAGAATTCCTAGGGCCCATTTATCCTGCCACGCTTGTGACCTCTCCACCCACTGTGAAATTCACCAGATAGCCTCGGCCTGAGTCTCAAGTGGTGTTCCCCTGTAAAAAAGTCATCAAAGAATCAATTACGAGTGGGAGTAAACCAATCTAGAGATTCTGCCGCCTGCTGCATGCTGCTGCTGCGGACACATGTGGCAGTCAGGCGTTGGTCTCTTAACCCTTTAATGCTTCATCCTCATCTTGCTGGTGCCTAATTTGGCCAACACAAAATGATGCAAAAAAGCCTATAAGTATTACTGAAACCGTGGCACGTGGTTACTCATCTGAGAGTACTCAGCGAGAGCTATCCAATGAGTGCCAACATAATAGGATTAAGAAGCTTTTCAAATATTTGCATTCTTGTGGATGAAAGTAGCCTTAGCATTGGAAGGGTTAATGATAAGAGTCCCTACAGAAATTCTGGTCTGGATCTATTAAACTTTTGACAATAACTTTGAAATTGAGAATGATTTTACAATATATTTGAAGGAGAGTTGTAAGTTATGTTCTGATAGTCATTTCTCCATCAAATCATTTGCTGACTTAGCTTTTGCCCACAAAATATTGTTAAAATTGTGAGGCTGTTTTTGGCCGCTCTGAGCATAAACGGGTTAACCCATACATGTGACTTTGGTTGTCTTATTCAAATGCGTGAATAGAAAAAGGCCACTTTATTCTCTTTTCAATATTTGGGTTAATTTGCCTTAATTTTAAAATGTTTCAGAACATTTGGGTGTTCAAGGTATGAATGGGTTAATATTTTGAGATGGGGTTGTGTGGTGATTCATCATGTCAGGGTTTAACACCCTCGGTAGGGTTTTAATACCCGTTGTCAGTCTCACAGGAGACGCCCTATTCACAGAGCAACCCGAGGGGAAACGCTGAGCTTGTTACTCTGCCTGTAATTACTGCTCTGTGATGTGCTGAACGAGATGTTTGTTATGAGCATGTTCACCAACTTGTATTATCACCACAGGGGATATGCTGAGTGGCATGTAACTGGTGTTTCAGACAATATATACAGGGATGTCCAAAACTGGTGTTTCAGAAAAAAATATTTATTGGGAGCCCTGCAAAAAATGAATTTGAATATTGTCACCAGGTGGCCCTTCAAAATCTGCCTTCGTAAGCAGTGTTTTTTTAATGAAGGGTGAGGTTGGTTTTCAGCCTAAATAAAAGAAAAGTGATAGTTTTTTTACGGAAGAGGGGAGGGGGGGGGGGGATGGAAATGTGCGTATGATATTCAGGACCCTAAGAATCAGGTATATGTTTATACTCCTTGAACCTCATTGACGTATGATTTACCTCTTTTTTTAGCCGTGGTCTGTTTAATAGGTATAGGTTTTCAGAAATCCAATCTGAGCATGGCCCAGTGTTTTGGTCATTAAAGATTGTGTATCCTCATGCTGACACTTTAAGTTGGTCATCTGCTAGTTGTTGTCATAAATATTACAGACTCTGGCGGCTTTTATGGGTGTAAGTAGAGCCTCACCAGTGTTACGATGGTAGTTCAGGCAAGGAAGAACACTACCTGTTTTTCATCACAAGACAATCATGGCAGGATGAGGACAGAAGAGCATGAGGGATTTTTGTTACTTTTTCTACCATATTTTGGCTAAGCTTCTTGTCATATTCAATTAAAAGCCAATTAGATCCCACACCACACCATGATATCTGTCTGCAAGTCCTGGTAATGATGTATATGGTACCATGCCACAGATATTGCCTTATCCATACTTGCTGACAGGTGATAAGGATTATATGCATTGATGGGAATCTTTATGGCTAATTGATAGATTCTCAGCAGCATGCTGGAAAATATACATACTAAATACTTCCAAGTTGTTTTATTCAACTATGCAAATTTTGTGCATCTAACTTCTTGTGGGGGGAAGGGGGTATCTCCTAGCTTATTACTTAAAAGAGTGACACATATGTATATGATTTTATATTCAATCTGACCTAATGCCCTTGTGACTATTTATAAGGAATAGGGAATGTCTTCCTAAAAAAGAAAAAGGAACTCCTCCCTCTTTTAGGTTTCTATCTCATTGGGCTATGACCTTAACTATTCCTACAAACATTCCTACAAATGTATAATTTACTGTTTCCTAGAAAAAGATGTAGCTCAAAAATGAGTAATTCTGTATGCACTGTGTTGATATTACGAAGGCATTATACGTTACGAGAGGCCAGGATGATAGGCTTGAGATTTACTTTATAGAGGAGGTGACAGGAAGTTCTGGCATCACTTGAGCCTGATAGTGGCGCCACCTGCTGGTTTCCCCTCTCAGTGAGAGTGTGACAGCCAGACAGGGTTATCAGCCACTTGTAGAGACCTTGTGAAATACCCTTTCCATGCTGAGGCTACTTTCGTCCATTGAAAGAAAATGCGAAAAACCTTTTTGAAAACCATCCAAAGCCTGTCATGTTGGTATTCATTGGAAAGTTCTTGCTGAGAAATATCAGATGAGTATCCATATCCCATGGTTTACGTCATTTTCCGGCTTTTCTGAATCATTTTGTATTGGCCGAATTAGCCACCAGCAGCCAAAGGATTAATAAGGAGAAGGGGATTTCTTTAATAAAGAAAAAGGAACTCTTCCCCGTTTCCGATTTCTGTCTCATTGGGAGTGGTGGCATCACTTGAGACTGATAGTGGCGCCACCTGCTGGGATCCCCTCTCACTGAAGTGTGACAGCCAGACAGGGTTATCAGCCACTAGGCTGGGATGGATTTCTTACACAACATGTGGTTCGGTCTCGTCACGACAATCACTGCAATGATGTATGGCATGAAATAGCATGGGTTCTTAGCCCCTCCTTCAAGTTTTCTCCTAGACTAAATATGCCTAAAATTTAAGATGCCATACTCCTTGGACTAGAATATCCCATCAGGGTCTTAGCTAGGATTTAGAATCTGGGTGTCCAAAATAGCCAATTGCAAAATTTTGGGAGGCATATTATTTTTCAAGGGAGACTACAATATACTCAGATTTCAACAACAGCTCTAGGCTGGTTGTGGGTCTGCCCTGTTACCCGAGTGGTCAAGGCATCGCTACCTATTCCTAGCTGTCTCTCACGACTGCCCATGTCATGAATTAGCCACAATATGGCCGAAAAGTGACAAAAAATAGAAATTCCAAATTCTATTAATCCACAACTGGATGTATCTATTTAAACATTGACTACTGTATATGTTAATAACACATGACCACACCCACTTCTCATTTATACAATACTCCACTCATGGAACACTCAATCAAGAATAACACACACCCCTGCTATCAAAACTTTTAAGGGAATGATACCCAGTGATAGACATGGCTTTGTGTGTTACTGGTGTTTGGTATGCTTTCTATCTGTCATCCCTATGGACCACTTATCTCCCCCTGAGGCTTGATAGAGACTTGTAGAATGTCTTTGATAGAATAACACCACTCCAATGGAGAAACCAGATAGGCTTGTGGTCAGTCACTGGTCAGATAGGGTGGACACTGGCTAAAAACTACCACATGTTGACCAAGGAGATCTATGGAAATAGCATTCATATTGTACAGAGACCTGTTGTCATTTTACCTCCCAAGTGGACTAGGAATTAACCCTCTCATGCCTGAAGCTTTCCCTTAACAAATTGTGCTTGGAATACCAAAGAATTCCTATGCCATGCCATCTGTAGGCAACTGTTGACACTATCAGCAGCTACTCAGATGCTGTCAATGGGTATGCGCACGTCCAGAGGGAGCTTTGAGCATTTCAATATTATCTTAATTATTATTTTAGATTGATATACCCTATTTACCTAGATATAATGCTAATGCTGCTGAGGGCTAATTTGGCCCATACAAAATGATGCAAAAATGTTTAAAAAAATGATGACTGAAACCCTTTCACAATATTGGTACTCATCTGAGAGTCATCAGCGAAAGTTATCAAATGAATACCAACATGACAGGGTCTGGATTGTTTTCAGAAAAATCTTTGCATCCTTGTTCTTTGGACGATAGTAGCCTCAGCATTGGGAGGGTTGAAATAATACTCTTATGATTTTGGAGAAATCCAACCCCTCTCTAACAAAAAGATAATTACCTCCACTGAAACCACACTACCAAGACCAGGCTATTGCAGTCATTCAATGCTGGAAGTTGCCTCTGTGGTAGCAGATATCTTTCCCTGGCTTCCTAGTAGCGGTAGTGGTTACTAGATAAGCCTACTACTGACCACACATGTGGTCAGATAACCCGGCCATCCCACCACACACAGCTGTTCTTTTAAAAAGGCAAAAGTTTAAAGATACTCTAAAGAACAACTGTGGAATGCATTTGAACTGTGGCCACATTTTTCCTGAACAATGTTGAAGTCATGTATTTGTAGATAAACCAACCTATACCCAGAGATCTTAGAAACAAGCTTTCTTCAGGTCATTTGAGACAAGTTGACTTGGAGACTAAACGTATCACAGTTTCAGACTTCTGGGAAATTTCAATAATAGGTAACTAGTTTTCTCCATGGTGACCAGCTTGCAATAAGTTGAACATGTTACTCCTTTGAAAGGGATCAACTTTGGAATTTTGATTATGGTCTCTCTTACTGCCATGACTAGACTAATTTGTGACTGACCAGTCGTAAGCGGTGGAGGCAATCAGAGTTTCTGGTGAAAACCACCGTCTAACCCCAAGTCACTGGCAACTACTCACATGCCCAGGCTAGGGATCAATCTAGTGGGTACCTTTGTCAACACTTAACCCTTATGCTGCTGGTGGCTAACTGGTAACACAAACTGCAAATGATGCAAGAAAGCTGGAAAAATGACTGAAACCATGACACATTGGTACTCATCTGAGAGTACTCAGTGAGAGCTATCCATTGAATGTTTTTCAACAATCTATGCATTCTTGTGCTTTGGACGAAAGTAGCCTCAGCATTGGAAAGGGTTAAACAGTCAGAACCCTGCTGTAGAGGGTAGGGTTGGAGTGTCTTGCAGCTCATTCATCAAGCTTTCAGCAGACTGGTTAGCCTCCTGACCCTTCAATTGCCCACAAGCAAAACACATTTATCTTCACTTTTATCCTAGCAGGGTATTTTTGTCTCTATGGCTAGGGAGTCGCCTAGAACTTCTGGTGGTTTAAATTGTCTGTGTTGTGGTAATATTGTCTCCATCATCATTATCATTATTATCACTATCATTGCCATTGCCATCATCAGCATTATTATCATCTTTGTCATTGCTGTCATCATCATATGTTATGTGGACAGGTAGTGAATTTAAGGCAATCATAGATATAGATTTTGATTTTGCTTTACAAGAAAAAAGTTGCTTTATAAATGTGTTAGCCTGTGAGGTGTTGTTGATGGTATGGCTCAGTAGGAATACCTTGTAGGACCTTTCCCCAAAAAACAGATTTCCTGATCTCAGGTGTTTACTTCTCAGGTTTCAAGAAGAACAATCGATTCATCTTGTTTTGACCTATCTTCAAGATGGCTTTTAAAAAGTGGATGTGATAAGGTGTAGGTAGGACTCTGTCAAATAAATAATGCAGAGTTTGAATTATATCACATTGTAATTGTATAGTGTTGATGATGTAAGCATATTCGGGTTGATTTTAGAAAGCCTGCTTAGGAATTTGATTTATTTAGTAGTTTTCGTTAAAAGTAAGCTCAAATGAAGTACATTATAAAGTTTTTAACCCTTCTCCTCATGCGATCCTAAACCTAATGTAGCTTCACGATCACAACTTCATGCCAGGACGGTCATTTCAAAGGTCCTGCTGCGGAGGCATTGACAAATAGTAGATTTTTTATCTTAACCCTGCCGGCCGAATGTGATTAGTTAAGCGGAATGTTTGAAGGGGAAAGGGGAGCAAGTAACCAGATAGGTTTGTGTAGGAAAGTGGTCAGCGGCCGGCTAAATAAATAAACCTCAAAGAGGAAATGTGCCGGACCACGTGTAGGCCGTGTAGGCGACGCCCCCACATGGTTGTAATTGACGTGGTTCACTGGGTAGGCTACGATGATGGAGAGAACGTGAGCGGGACTAGGATGTCCGATTAGTAGACTCCCTGGATGAATGTTTATACGAAACTTATATGCTTAAAAAGCAACAGCCCTTACGGTTGAATCGGTTTTCTTTACAGTAAGACATTTGTTTTCTTGGCACTTGGTTAAGGAATGGTTATTCAGGTGCTTTAGTTAAGGGTTGGGTTGCTCTTTGCATGCTTAGCCTAATTTATTTATAAGATAACTGAAATTCTAAGTTAAAAATAGTAACAATTGAGATTGATCAATAACAACCCTTATCTATGCTGTCATGGGGAAAAAATGAATTGTTTTGAACAGCTACAATCGGCTCTGTCAGAAAAGATTTCCCTTTTACAAAGAATAGGCTCAATTTATATCACCAATTTTTTAGGACCACCTGTCTTAAGGGACCGATGTGAACTTTGCCATATGAGATTTGCTAAGCAATGTTTAGTTCAACATATTTGCCGATGATATGTATTCCTAATTTCTAGGCATAATTGTTAATTGGTGTTTGCAGGAATATGTGACTTAAGATGTATCTAAGAGATCTTGCTGATGTATTCCAAGCTTCATTTAGCAAAGGGCAAAGGCTTATGAGAAGTCTTTGGTAAGGGTAGGAATGGAAGGTTAATTAATGTTTGTAGGAGGATGTGACTGAAGATATTGTATTCAAAGTAGGAGTATGTGACTTAAGATGTACCTAAGAGATCTTGTTGTTATATTCCAGGTGTGACGAGTCGAGATGTTGATTGTGTAGAGGGTAATACAGGTGAGCCTGTGGCGGAGCACCTGTGTGACCCCATCCTCAAGCCCGCCCGCAACCAGACCTGCAACACACAGCCATGCCCTGCATCGTAAGTACTGCATTCTAAGCCTCCTCACCGCAGGCCACATGCACACAATGGGTGATTTGTTAAATCAAAGCTATATACATTCAAAAATGTACTAAGTACTGCATTCTCATCCAGGCTTTTTCACACAATGGGTGAGTTGTTAAATGTTAAACTGAATTTTATAATTCTTACCGCAGGCCACATGCACACAATGGGTGATTTGTTAAATGTTAAACTAAATTTTATAATTCATACCACAGGCCTCATGCACACAATGGGTGATTTGTAAAATGTTAAACTAAATTTTATAATTCATACCACAGGCCTCATGCACACAGTGGGTGATTTGTTAAATACTTAATTATATTCAAAAATGTACTAGAGGTACTGCATCCTCAGCATTATTGCAGACCACATGCACACAATGGGCGATTTGTTAAATTCTAAGCGATTTTCAAGCATACACTGGAAGTACTGCATCCTCGGCCTTACCACAGGCCTTGTGCACACAATGGGTCATTTGTTAAATTCAAAGCTCTATATTCAAAAATGTACTAAGTACTGCAAGCCTCAGCTTTGTACTCACAGGCATTATTCACACAATGGGTGATTTGTTATGGAAGTTGTGCATAAAATGTATTTCATGGAATTTGTCAAGCTACTGTGAAAAATGTACATGTACTGTACTGAAGGCACTGCATCCTTGTCACTGCAGGCAGTAGTTCTCATGTGTTATTTGTTAGATTGAAAAAGATGATCCTTCGTGCCTAAGTATATATGTATTGAGAAATTTGATTTATTTACCATTAGTAATCAAAATACTTATTTTAGGACTCCTCTCCTTTCTATGTGGTTAGTCATGAAGTCTAATACATAGCACTACTCTGTGATGATGTGAGGTATTTATTTAGTTTCTTTTGTGTCCACCAGGTGGCATATTGGTGCATGGGACGAGTGCTCCCACTCGTACAGAGGCGTTCACCAGTCCTGCATGGTGTACTTTGAGATGCTCTCTTCTTATATGAGATATTCATTTCATTTCTTTTGTGTCCACCAGGTGGCATATTGGTGCGTGGGACGAGTGCTCTCGCTCGTGCGGAGGCGGTCACCAGTTCCGTGTGGTGTACTGCGAGAGGCTCCACGAGGGGGGGATTCTGGCCGTAGTGGACGATGACCAGTGTGAGGGAGAGAGGCCAGAGTTCCAGAGATCATGCAACACAGAGATCAACTGCCCTAAATGGGAGGTGGGACCGTGGTCAAAGGTACAGTGCAAAAATTCTTACTTGTTACAGGGAGAGTCTATTTAGTTGGAAGTCTCTGCAGTAAAACCTGATCAGAAAACTACTTCTTTGGGGAGTCCGCCTGTTTATTATGGACCAATGAATCTATCCCATGAACATCTTTTATGTGGAAATTTCATTTCTCACAAGTTAATGTGAATGCCAGTTATTTTGCAGTAGAATGCAAGCTCTTGTGGAAAATTCGATATCTTGAATCATCAATAGGTGGCAGCACAAGCTGTTATAAGGACTAGAGCTTACCTTACTTAAATTTTACACCAGGGAATATCCCAGTTTTACCCTCATTTTTCCTGGCATTTGTAATCAATTATTAAGTAGAACATAAAAGGTTTAAAAAACAATACCTTTCTAACATTAGATTAATTACCGTTACTGAAATGTTGGTTCTCATCAAAACCAGTATACGATTTAAAATTATCTTTCATGATATGGTTTCACTAAGCAACACCAAGTGCGTTGGTACCACCTGATTATCTAGGTGTGTACCACATATTGCTTTGTAATATTTATCATTCAATTAGATATATTTTCAGGTTTTTTAGGCTGTGTAATGTTCACCATATAACATTGTTTAGCTTGTGTAGTATTTACCTTACTATAATGTTTAGATTGTGTGGTATTCAGTGTTTAATTCTGTGGTTTCAGTGTATCTGTATCTGAGTCCAGGGTTGAGGTTGTGTTTATTATTTACCATTTAAACCTGTCTTTTTGTGTTTATTATTTACCGTTTAATTCCGTCTTTTCAGTGTAACCGTATCTGCGGTCAGGGTTTCCAGGTGCGTCAGGTGGTGTGCCGTGCCCAGCATAACATCCAGAACGCCATCAGCGACCTGCTGCCCGACTCGCGGTGTAACCACACGGCGCGCCCCGTCAGCAGGAGAGAGTGCTCAGACGGACCTTGCAGCGGCGTGGAGTGGGTCGTCTCCGGCTGGTCTGGGGTATGTCTCAATATATTCTATGTATTACTATCGATGTACATTACCTGTGCATATTTTGCAGCTTGTGATGTCAATTGCTCCTCAAACAATCATAGAAAATTAGTTTTCCTGGATGACAATAGGTGGCACTTGTGATTGTGACACATGTATGAGCTCTGTCAGAATCTATGCATGTACATTGCATATCCAAAAAAATATCAAGAAATATCTAATGAATTATATTATTTAAATCATGGTTTGAAGAATGATTACACTTTCTTTTGATGGATATAAATGAAAACAATTAAGACCTTAAGCTCAGGTGGGTAAAATCTTTGAAAGTCTGAAAAGCACTGCAAAATAGCAAATCAGTTATCATGTGCATGTCTTCTATCACATTTTCAATGACAGGGTGCACATGGTAAAGATGGTTAGTGTTTAATCCTTTATTGTCATATGACTCCTCTGATAAAGATACTTTATATTTTAGTGTACCCTCCATAATGTTTTCGCCTCTAGGGCTGTGTGTGGAAAAAAAGTTAAATATCTGAATATTTCTGTTGTGTTTTCAATGCCAGGGTGCATGTGGTTAAGATGTTCAATATTTGCATATTTCTGTTGTGTTTCCAGTGCCAGGGCGCGTGTGGTCATGCCATGGAGTCTCGCCAGGTTGTGTGTACCAGTAAGAAGGGCCATAAGTTCCCGGATGCGCTGTGTGACCCTGACAGGAAGCCAGACACCAGCAGGGCGTGCGTGCTGGAGAACTGTGACATACAGTGGCACGCTACACAGTGGAGCAGGGTAAGACTGCTTCTCATCCTTTACAAAAAAACACTACTTTAACCCTTCGAATGCTGAGACTACTTTTGTCCAAAGCACAAGGATGCAAAGATTTTTGAAAACCATCTAAACCCTGTCATGTTGGTATTCATTGGATAACTCTTGATGAGTACTCAGGTGAGTACCCATGTGTCAGGGTTTCAGTCATTTTAAGGTTTTTGCATCATTTTGTATTGACCATTTTAGCCACCTGCTGCATAGGGGTTAACCACAGGTATACCACGTTTGAACCACTACACCTGTGGCAGAAACAGGTTGATGTTTCAGTTTCCATGGTAGACCTATTGCAGAATTGTGGTTTACTGTTACCCCCTATTCCACTACAGGTCAGCCTTGTGTTTACCGTGATACATGGTTAGAACATGGTAGTTCCGTGGCACTGCCGTGGTTAGTGGTTAAAGTGTGGCTGTTACATGGTAGTCCCTAGGTTACAGAAAAATCACAAGACACATTTGTATTTTTTTGTAATATTAAAGCTACATTGTGATTATCCTTAAAAACTACTTTTAACCACAAGGATACCAGGTTTGAACCATTGGATCTGTGAGATATGCAACTTCTACCAATTTAGCGCTTACACCAATTGCACTCTATTGCTAAGCATATTAGCTCATTACCCATTCAGATCTTCAGCGGACATATGGTCTGTTATATGTGAAAATATCTCATAATAGAATGTAGTCAAATTGACTTTCAATCTGTGTTCTTGTTGAAATAAACCATCCTTATAAACTACATTTCGATATTACCAATGTGATGAGTTATATTCCAAGTTGTCCAACCATATCTGCTTAACCAGGTGTTCTGTATGTGTTAATTCTCCCTCCTTTAAGTGTTCTGTGAAGTGTAGTGAAGGTAACCTGGTGTTCTGTGTGTGTTTCTACTCCCTCTTTTTGGTCTTCTGCTAGAAGGGTAACCAGACTCACCAGGTGTTCTTTGTGCATACTGATGCAAGTGTTCTGTATGTGTTTATTCTTCCTCCTTCAGTGTTCCGCTAAGTGTAGTAAAGGTGAACAGGTGTTCTGTATGTGTTTAATTCTGCTCCTTTCATTGTTCTACTATATGTGGTAGGGGTAACTAGATGTTCTATAAGTGTTCTGCTAAGTGCAGTATAGGTAATGACGTGTCTTGAATGCAATTTCTTTCGCTCCTTTCAGTGTGGTAAAGGTAACCAGACTCGCCAGGTGTTCTGTGCGCGTACTGATGCAGGTGTTCTGTATGTGTTTATTTTCGCTCCTTTCAGTGTTCCGCTAAGTGTGGAAAGGGTAACCAGTATCGCCAGGTGTTCTCTGCGCGTACTGATGCAAGTGTTCTGTATGTGTTTATTCTCCCTCCTTTCAGTGTTCTGCTAAGTGTGGAAAGGGTAACCAGACTCGCCAGGTGTTCTGTGCGCGTACTGATGCAGGTGTTCTGTATGTGTTTATTTTCGCTCCTTTCAGTGTTCTGCTAAGTGTGGAAAGGGTAACCAGACTCGCCAGGTGTTCTGTGCGCGTACTGATGCAGGTGTTCTGGAACGCATATCAGAGGACCAATGCGAACCTACCATTAAGATGCCCACCGCGCGTGAATGCCAGGGAATTCACTGCACAGGTGTTTACTTCGTAGGACCATGGGGCAAGGTAAGGAATATTTCATTTGCATAACTTGATGATTTAAGGTGACTATCAGAAAATGGTTCATTATTCATAAGTCCAATTGTATGACCAGTGGAACCCCTATAAAGTGCCCACTCGATGGCAGGCCAAAACTTTTCAACTATTAAAGGGACTCCCTTTACGTGTTATGTTAGTTAGGGATGGGCAAAATGTGGTCACTTTAGAGGGGTGGTCACTTCAAGGGGTTCCACTGTTAATATCAGAGTTAGATCTCTTGTTCATTCTTCAATTTATCCTAGTTCATCTCCATAAGTCAGCTTCACCTAATAATGGTAGCAGACCCGATTTTTGAGTTGAATTTTTCAGTGACCAGAAGCATTCAATTATGCACATGCCCTCCATTTAACTGATTTATTGTATGCATATTTCTGTCACATTTTCAGTACCAGTTAGCCTGTTGATGTCTAAATCTTTATTGCCCTGTTTTTAGTACCAGGGAGAGTGTCGTAAATATGGTGAATGTTTAAGTGTTATTCCATAATCTTTTCAGTGCCACGGGGCCTGTGATAAAGTTGCTTAATATTTGCACCATCCCACATACAAGGTAGCCCAACTAGTTAGGGCTAGTAAAACACATGCCCTGTTTATCACTGATTTATTTGTGTTTGTAGTGTACGGTCCAGTGTGGTGGAGGCAGGAGATCAAGGGAGTTGATGTGTTTCTCAGGAGGGGAGAGTGTGCACCTGAACCAGTGTGCTGGCAAGCCACGACCAATCAACACTGAGCCCTGTAACTCACAACCATGCGATGACGGTGAGTGGCGCCATTTCAACATATACATGCCTGTAATACTGAAACATGTTCAGACTCGCTAAGTGATTGCTTTTGAACAGACCATTTTTCATAAAATAAATGAGTATTTCATATTTCTTGAAGAAATGTGAATAAAGTGTACTACTGTAACTTAAAATGTATGTTTTTACTGTGAAAGATTTTGCACGATTTGACGTTCCTTTCAAATTTCAGCAGTTTGTTGAAGAATGAAGAAATATTGATCTGAACCTAACCAAAAGCCCCCTCAAATATTTCATGAATCTATGTTTAATTACAAACTTAAAGATACTTATAAAGTATCATCAGTCCAAATGGCATTTGCCATAGACATATATACTAGATCTATACTAAGCCTCAATCTATGCTGAACTCCTATGGCTTGCTGCATTTAGAGGTTTCATCAGTCTGGCCCATTTCAATATATGGATAACTCTTCTCAAACAATACAGCCTGCTCTCACTTGTTAATACACATATCGATGCATCCAAATATTAAAAAAGTGAAAATGGAGGCTCATTTAAGAACATGTGTTCTGAATCTTGTCAGCATTGCTGGTCACATGCTTTTTGAAAGCATTTCTCTACCTTGCCATGCCTCACTTTTATTGTTGCTTTGCAAAAGGAAGTAATAAAAGTGAGGCAGGACTCTTATGACAAAGTGAAAATCCATGGTCAATGCTTCATGATTTCCCCCATGGCATAGACAGCAATTGCACGGAGATATCAATTCATTCTATCGAAATTATCAAAAGTAAAAAAAAATCATCAATTTATCAGATCAAGACAAAATTCTAAACAATGACATTAGTAGCTATATTTTATCATTGTTCCTATTTCAGACAACCTGTTGCCAGTTGGTGGATGTAAAAACACAGAGTTTGGCTGCTGCCCGGATGCCGTCACAGCCGCAGAGGGACCTAAGTTCCTTGGCTGTCCCGCCAAGGACCCCATCCCCAGAGGGTCCTGTATCGAGACCGACTTCGGCTGCTGTCTCGATGGAATCACCGCTGCTCTGGGTCCCTTCAACTACGGATGCCCCAACTACACATGCAAGGTGAGGGATGGTTGTCGCAATCATATCAATTGAATTAAAATACTGTTTATTATTAATGATATTTGAACAGCCCTTAAATTAATTTTCAAAGCTCTTTTTGATTAGTTCTATAAGCCTGTTATCAAAATGTTTGGAAACCCTTTTAAAATAATTTGTTAGGTGCATACAATGTATTTATTCAACACTTCATTTCACACTGCATTTGATTAAATGAGTAAAAGCAAAGTATGCAAATGGTTCCTTTGTGGGACACAAGAAGTATTACCTTTGTGCATATACCTTCTCTAATATAGATGATAGATTTAGCTATTTCATACATTTAGTACATTAATATTGTGGCTTATTTTGATGAATATTGTGGTATATGTGCATCTGTGACTCTATTTCAGGATACCAACTTTGGGTGTTGTACGGATGGAGTCACCCCTGCAGGGGGTCCCAATGGTGAGGGTTGCCCGGTGGTGTTTGGCTGTGAGGCCACGGTGTTCGGCTGCTGTCCCGATGGTCTGAGTCCCGCTAATGGCGAGAACTACGCCGGCTGCCAGGTCCCCGAGAAATGCCTCAGCAGCAAGTTCGGCTGCTGTCCCGATGGTGTCACTACTGCTATTGGTGAGCTTGGCTATATATCTTTGTATTGATACATTGTTTATGTTATATGCAACTTTCTCTCAAAAATCCAAAGTATTTTGACACTTTCTATTTGCACATATTCTTGCATTGCTACATTGTTTATGTTATATGCAACCTTGTCTCAAAAATCCAAAGTATTTTGACACTTTCTATTTGCACATATTCTTGCATTGCTACTTTGTTTATGTTATATGCAACGTTATCTCAAAAATCCAAAGTATTTTGACACTATTTCTATTTGCACCTATTCTTGCATTGCTACATTGTTTATGTTATATGCAACCTTGTCTCAAAAATTTGGTATTTTCCCTCTATTGGCACACTTTCTTATATTGCTACTACGTTTATGTTATATTGAGTCTTTGTCTCAAATATCAATCTTTTTAGAGACTTATTAACAAGATTGGCTAGAGTAGCCAAAATGTTGCTATTGGTGATCTCTCCTATGTGTACTCTCATCCTTACAACGTGAATGGCTGAAAGTTTGATTTATCGTTTATTAAGTTTAAGCAAAACATAAGAAAATTGACATTTCTTTGCAAGACAATCATTATTTTGAATTATGACGTGTTTTTTTGTCAAACCTCTTATAATCCCTCTGTATCTGCAACTGTCCGTATTGCTATCTATAAATGCACTTGTTGTTTCTGTGTAGGTCCTGAGTACAAGGGTTGCGAGGAGGGGTCTGGAGAGCCTACTGAGATCTGCCAGGATTCCGCCTACGGCTGCTGTCCCGATAAACTCACACCGGCAACAGGACCCAACGAGGAGGGCTGCAACGATATTAGTGTCGTCACTCCACCAGTAGGGGGAGCCTGTGAGCTCGGAGAGTTCGGATGCTGTCCTGATGGCAAAACTGCAGCTACTGGTAAGTATTTAACCCTTTTGATGCTGAAGCTACTTTCGTACAAGGCACAAGAAGGCAAAAATATTTGGAAACCATGTTAACCCTGTCATTTTGGTATCCATTAGAAAGCTCTTGCTGAGTACGTACTCCCAGATGAGTACCCATGTATTATGGTTTCAGTCATTTATTAGCTTTTTTTCCAACGTATGTATTGACCAAATATATTATTCGTTTTATATTGTATTATTGCTTGAAGTCTTACAAGTCGATTTTTGCCTAAGATCAACCCTTTAACAACATGGCCCATTTGAGTTGACTCCCTATAGTTGTACCTTTCAATTTCTGACTTCCTCCCCCCCCCCCTATGTATAAATGCTTATTATAAGTATTATCAATGTCTATTCAACATTGTCATGTTCCATTCTGTCCTAGGTCCAGCTTACCAGGGTTGTTCAGCTATCATTATTGGCGGATGCGCCGGTACCCGTCATGGATGCTGTCCGGATGGTGTCAGTGCCGCGGCAGGTGAGAACCAGGCCGGATGTCTGGAGGTCGTGACCTCTGGTCCGCTGATCCTGGGAGGATGTGGAGGAACTCAACATGGATGCTGCCCTGATGGCTCAACTGCCGCTGCGGGACCTAATGGACTAGGTGAGTTAATTGAATTTGGTTTATCATCACTTTCTCTGCCACATCGGGCCTAAAAGAAATTTTTGTTCCCTGTAACGGTCTGAAGAAAATAATGTAGATAGCTAGGTTTAAAATTTTTTTTTCATTTGTTCTATAATGTGTGTTTCATGCATTTATTATATTGATTTAGAGTTGTAAGAGCAGCTAGAACTTCATGGTAGGGATCTTTGAGTTAAAAATCACATTAGGGTAGGGTTACAGGAAACAAACAACTTCTTATGTAGGCCTTGTCAATGTACACAAAACTTGAAAAATAACACAAGATTTTTTTTTTCGTTAAGAAATAAACTCATCTAACTTGAGAAAATGATACAAGATTTTTCTTGTCATTTAGCAGGCTTCAAATAAACACCAACCCGAATCTCATTAAAGAGTCTCCTGAATTAAAACCTTCCTGTACTTTCGGTTTATATTGAAAGGTTACCGGTAACCTGAAGTTAGCAGTAATAATTTTGTTGGCTTCAAATAAGCACCTGCCCCAATCTCTTTTTGAAAGAACCCCCTTAAATGAAACCTTCCTGTACTTATGGTGTATATTGAAAGGTGGCAGTGATAGCTAGAGCATGGGGTGGCCCCCTGTTTGATGTATGTAATAAGTGTGTAATTAATGGCTCTGGGTGACAGGTGGCAGGCAAGTAGAGGGAGAGATGACAAACCATGTGTTATGCTGCCCTCAGCACGACTTCAAAGCTATACCAAACATACCGTAAATACTCAGTAATTTGGGACACTTTTTGATAATTACAATTTTTATGAGTTCATTATTTACAGCTATGTGCATATTTTGTGAAATGGCAACTGGCGATAGATCAATTATGGTAAATTCTCAGTAATTTAGGATACTTTAATAATTTCATTTTTTATGGGTTCAGGGTAGCCCATGTTTTCTGAAATTACGTTTATGTTGTATCAGCAAGATTTACAGCTAGGTCCATATTTAGTGAAATGGCAACTGGCGATGGATTGAGGGTTGCACAGATTTCCCATTAATAATTTTGCAAAATAATCATAGTGGCCCAAATTTTATAGGGTGGTCTAAATTTCCGAGAATTTACAGTAATCACCTTCATAGGTTCATCCTAAGGACACACTAGATACTCTATACTCCACAACGATGAAAATCCATAGCGGCAAAAACATGCAAGTCATGAAATTAAATATTTTTGAAATGTTGTGCTATATTTGGAAGGTGGATAGGTCAGCCTGTGCCCAGCGGAGCGTGAAAGTAGATTTTTATCCACAACCCACACAAATGAAACACATTTGTTGTAAAGTGACCCTTAAGAATAGATTAGTTTTGTGTGTTTTTCCAATTTTTCAAATAGCATGTTCGGATGATCGAGTTCATCTGGTTGCTGTGTATGGTTCAGTGGACTTAGCTGTACTTTGTTCAAGGGTAAATATGGATTCTGTGCATACCTTTTCTGTGTGCATTAATACATGCTATTTTAGAGGCACACCTACACAGAATATGTCATTGTCATGATGAATTACACCCAAGTCATGTCAAATTGAGCGACAACCCTCTAGTGTCCTCAGTTTGTACTCAGGACCAGAATTGTTACCTTGATTTATACTGCATGCCTGTCTATCCCAAACCCAGCTTCTTGTTAATATGAAATTATCTATAGATGGATCTTGTTTGAATACCTGGGTATATAAATATTGTCTATGCCAAGGATATTTATGGAAGTAGGGCTTGAAGGAAACAATTTGTTTTGTAAAGTTCAAGGCAGGGACTTAGCCAGGATTTTCATAACAGGGTGTCCAAAGTGGGATTTCAAGAATTTAGGGTGTCCAAAATCTCTGATTGAAAAAGTAAAAATCATTACACTGATTATGTACATTAACAAATGAATTAATTGTATGCTTAATTCTTCAAGAAATGTCTTTTTTATTATTTTGAAGTTAAACTTTTTAAAAATTTAACTTGGAATTAGTATTTATGAAAAAAACACATACCAGAATCTAGGGTGTCTTTTTACCTAAAATCAGGTTTTTTCATGAACCAGGGAGTCCAAAAGACACCAAGACACCCTGCTGGCTAAGACCCTGGTTCAAGGTGCCTTCAAATGAATATCCTTTCATTACAAATCTGTTTGATATGAATAAATATAGCTCTCAACTGTTCAAAATTAAGATAATTGATGATTTTAGAAATTACAAGAAATAAGAATATATACCCTCAATGTTTCATAAGATAGCTCACACATGGAAATGTTACAGATATAACTGCAGGAGGTTGCTTCTTTTCTTTAATTTGATAGTTGTTTACCACTCATTTTATGTGTAGGTGTGTCTATTGTATAAAGATTGTGTATCTTTTATTCTACTCCCATCAGTGAAGTACTAGAGTGGAGTAGTTTGGGTTTTCTCTATAGCTTAAGAAAGTATATGCCCATAATGAATAAAATTTATTGTTCAAAGAAACATATAAACCCCTAAGGATTTCTAAAGGAGCCTAAAAGAATTCTGAAAATTTCTTTCCAAAAAATCTAAACCAAATGTTTATAGGTATAAATATAAAAAAATATGACCATAAGGTTGCTCTGAGCATGAATGAAGCATAAAAGTAGAATTCACAAATATCTCACTCTCTAAGGAATATTTCTGACTAAAATAATATAATATTGTCATTTGATATTGCACCCTTTCCATATAAACATGCTCAAAGGCGAGATAGACTATGTTGAAGTTCAAAACAGTACTTCTTCTATTTCTCTACCTATGCACAATGGCTTCTTTTTAGAATTCATTATTATATTTCTGGGTCAGTGGATTGTGTATGCAGTTTTGTCACTGACTGGGATTTGGGTTTCTGATTACAGTATTATTGGCATGTAGGGTTTGGGTTGTTCGGTAGTAGTAGCGTCACAGGCTGACTGGGGCATGGGTGCATTGTAGGTATATCCACATGCACGCACGCACACTCACTGCAGTAACAGTACAGGTTGAGCTAGGTGGCACACACTCATACATACACATAGTGGGCTCAGTACTATAGAGGAGAGAGCAGCTGCCAGACTGCTTGGATGTATCAACATCACCAGCTTGTTGTTTGATATACAGCAAGATCCACACAACCTGTGCCCACTAAGTGCCTATTACATACTCAGGATTACATCCCACCACCTCAGGTCAGTGGGCGACCACCTACAGTGTACAACTGGACCGCAGCGGTAGGAGCGAAAGATGGAGAGGACTCAGGGAACGGGGTGGCACCGCATCACTCTTATCGGAATATTTTTTGTTCTATCAGGTTGCACTCAGGATGTTGTCGTTGTGGACGGATGCCGACAGACTCTTTACGGATGCTGTCCGGATGGTACCTCACCGGCTCAGGGGGCTAACTTCGCCGGATGTAACATCACAAGAAAGGTACCCGAATGTGACCTCACCCCCTACCAGTGCTGCCCGGATGGTCATACAGTTTCCACAGGTGAGGACACCGGTACTTTTTTATAGCGTTAAGCATGATTAAACCGACATCAAACTAAGAGGAAATGTATTTCAACATGTTGCGCGCATGATGGAGCTGGATTGAAATGGAGAGCATAACTCGTAAGCGCTGAGCCAGAAGTGACCATTGAGGCACAGTCAATGTTGGTGTCTCCTCAAAGGGCTTAACCCTTCCAATGCTAAGGCTACTTTCGTCCTAAGCACAAAGATCCAAAAATCTTTGAAAACCATCGAAACCCTGTCATGTTGGTATTCATTGGATAGCGCTCGCGAAGTACTCTCAAATGAGTACCCATTTGCTAGGGTTTCGGTCAATTTTCAGCATTTTTACATTATTTTGTATTTGCAAAATTAGCCACCAACAGCATAAGGGTTAAGGGGGAGGGTGACGTCTGTGTTTAGATAACTCAATAATCTGTGTGTCCACGGTGGTCTTAGTAGTAGAATAACAGATAAACACACACTCCCTCAAAATCTTGGCAGGTGATTGTATTACACAGAAGCCGGCTGCTTGCTGCCCTATATTAAGTTTTATTTTGGGATTTTGGCCTTCAGGGGGTTAATTTGGGTCTCTCAAGTGTGCTGTCTTCTGCTGTTGACATGCAATCGCTCCAGGTCAGACTGCCAACCCTTATATAAAGCCTTTGTGTAGGGGCACATAAACCGTACCTGCATATGAGAGGCAAAATGTATAATAGGCTGTTTGAATAGAAAGAATATATGAAAATTTATCCATTATCTGTTATAAAAGTAATATCATTTAGCTTTTGTGTTGTTTCTTGTGTATGCGAGGGTTCTGATACCTCTTAAGTCACTTTATACCTGTATATTGCTTGTATATTATTTACAGGTGCACCAAAATACCTGACTGTAAATAACCATTATTTGATTACCATAGCCCTTGTGTTGGCTCTCTTGTACTTGAAAGTGCTGAATTCCAGCATTAACTGGCTATTGATGGCTAACATTTGATTACAATACCTTTTAAGTTGGGTCTCCTTTATTTGAAAGTGCTGAATTCCAGTACCAGCGTACCTAACTACTACTGATGGCTATGGCCTCTAATGTTGGGTCTCTTGTATTTGAAGATGCTGAGTCCCAGTACCAGTATACCTGAATATTGATGGCTGTCATTTGATAATCACACCTCTTACATTTTTCTCTTGTATTCAAAAGTGCCAAATTCAACTGGCTAGTGATGGTCATCGTTTGATTACAATACCTCTTACGTTGGCTATCTTATATTTGAAAGTGCATAATTCCAGTAGCAACATACCTATCATTTGATAAGGCCTTAAAAAAAGTTGTTTGTTTCCTGTAACCCTACCCTAACAAGTTTTTATTCAAAAGAATCCCTACCCCAAAGTTTTTTCCGCCCTCCCAACTCCCAATCAACGTAAAACATGCATAAAACACACTTTTTTGACCAAAAAAATAATGCAAAAAAAAATTATTTAATTTTCTGGACCGTTACAGGAAACAAACAATTTCTTTTTTTTAGGCCTAACCATACCTCTTCATTTTGATCTCTCTTATTTGAAGAATTCCAGCATCAACTGGCTATAATTTGATCACAATACCTCTTACGTTTGCTATCTTGTATCTAAAAGTGCTGAATTCCAGTACCAGCATACCTGAACGTAAATGCCCATCATTTGATTACCATAGCCCTTATGTTGGCTCTCTTGTATATGAAAAGGCCGAATTCCAGCATCAACTGTCTATTGATGGCTATTATTCAATCACAATACCTCTTACGTTGCTCTCTTGTATTCTAAGGTGCTGCTAATTTGGGGATCCCGATACCTTCAAGGTCACTTAATACCTGTACATTACTTATATTATGTTACAGGTGCACCAACATACCTGACTATTAATACCCATTACTTGATTACCACACCTCTTATGTTGGCTCTCTTGTATTCGAAAGTGCTGAATTCCTGACTATTGATGGCTATCATTTGATTACAATACTTTTTACGTTGCTCTCTTGTATTGAAGGTGCGGAGTTACAGTATCAGCGTACCTTACTGTTGTAACCTATCATTTGATTACCATACATCTTACATTTTCTCTCTTGTATTTGCAGGTGCTGAGTTCCAGGGCTGCCTGGAAACGACCTTGGCCCCGGTTCAGTGTGAGGACACGGCCTACGGCTGCTGTCCCGACGGAACGACCGCCGCTAGTGGACCTCAGTCGGCCGGCTGTGGCGAGCTCATGAAATGGGGAGGTAAGGCATTCAGTGTTCACCCTGATAGTGTCACAATTTCCGAATACCAATCTGAGTCCAGGATCTGATTCATCAATATTGTGGGGCCCCTCTAGTATTGAAAGATTGGGGGTCCCTGTGATATTTGAAATGGTGTAGGACACCATTTTAGTAATATTATATTGTGTGTCCCTTTAGTACTGCTAGAGTCTTAGTAGAAACAGCCTATCTGCAGGCAACTCATGTATTATATCATCAAAATTTAACTTGCTGTATGGTGATTTTAGGGGGTTTGAGGATCAGGCACAAATGATTTGATTAAACCCTTAATTTGGACTTTCATACATCCTGACAACTTCATTTTCTATCTTTAAAATACCACTTCTGACTTGGGCATGAATTAAACCACGGTGACCCTAGTTCTGATTGAACCCCATGAACTCCGAAATCCTCCATGCACCCATGCAAGCCATTGACTGATTATCAGTGTTTTCAGGTGGGCTATGCAAGACGAGGAAGTAAATTGGGACATTGTAGCACACCAACTCATGCGAAACATGCCCCAGGTGGCATGATGTACTTGAAAATAGACCCAATGATATCATGGTTTATTTCTCAGCATGTAATCTAATCAATCTTTTATGCTGACTTACTGTTTGGTTATAAGCCAATTTTACTTATTTTTTTCTATAATAAATTGAATAAGAGACAGTAACAAGTAAGTTTGATCTCTTCTTGTCTACCTTCATGTATTTCCAATTTCAGTAGTAACTTTATAAATGAGGAATACATTTTCCCCGTTGAAGTAGTAAGTAGTATGGTTGTGGTTTATATTACAATGACCCACATTTAATTCATTGGCTTCATTCAGTAAACGCTAGCTTGTGGGAACAAATTCAGTCATGAATTGGCAACAACACACAACTCCCACAGACTACCTCAGTCAGGAACATTAACCCTTATGCTGGTGGTGTCTAGTTTGGCCAATTCAATATGATGTAAAAACATAAAAAATTACTGAAACCCTGGAACATGGGTACTCATCTGAGAGTACTCCGCGAGACCTATCCAATGAATACCAACATGACAAGGTTTAGATGGTTTTCAAAAATCTTTATGGACGTCCTTGTGCTTTGGACTAAAGTAGCCTCAACATTGGAAGGGTTAATAATCCAACTATGTGCAAGGAAGTCCCCATTATGGCAAACAGAAATGCCATGGAATTAGTTAGGGGGACAAGCATGATGAATAAGTGTTTGGTTAGCGTCTGGCCTGAGCTAATTGGGAGTAATTTTCGGTAATTACTCTTGTTTTATGATGATCATATAGACTAGGTGATTTATGGGTTATGACGAGAGTAGGCTCAAGGTTACATAAATTTGCAAGGTTTTCCATAGTACCCACACATCTCATCTCTTTCATATCAATATCTATGCAAAAGTTCATCATCAAAGAACTCTTTATTAAAAAGTATTTTAGTCCTCTGCAAATATAAAAATCTTTATGTAATGATATTATATGTTTAACCTTCCAATGCTCAGAGGCTACTTTTTTCCAATGGACAAAGACGCAAAGATTTTTGAAAACCATCTAAACCCAGTCATGTTGGTATTCATTTGAAAGCTCTCTCTAAGCACTCTCAGATGAGTACCCATGTGCCAGGGTTTAAATTATCTTTCAGGCTTTTGCATCATTTATTACTGGCCGAATTGGCCACCAGCAGCATTAGGGTTAAATAACCAGAGCAAATACATTAATGAAATATTGATATTTTTATTTCAGAGATTTGCAGTAAGGCAGGAGAGACTGGAACTTGCAGGAAGTTCTCCGTAAAATGGTACTATGATGTTTCTTACGGCGACTGTTCCCGATTTTGGTACGGCGGCTGTGATGGTAACAACAACAGGTTTGACACCCAGGAACAGTGCAAGAATACCTGCTCCGAACCTGAAGGAATAGGTGAGTTTTGACAACCATGATTAATTTTCGAACCTGATGGTATAGTTTAATTTTTTTTAACATCTTCAAACAGTTTTTCAAACTCTGCATTGAACAGTGTTTCAAAACCGGCTCTGAAATTGATGGCATAACTTGAGGCCAGTTATAGAGATAGGACATGATCTGAACTTCAGAGCAGAGAGAGGTTTTCACAGTGCTAAGAAATTATCACCTTTACTCAATAACTAAATGCTTATATTCAGTCGTTTACTATAAATCTTTATCCAATGTCACAATACAATTTTCTAATCCACCATCTTATGAATTTAGATGTTTAATGTTTCACTGTTGCCTTTCAAATTGCTAGAAATGGAATCAATCATCATTTGAATATTTTTTTGTATATTTTATTAATATATTCTTTACATCTTTTTGATAAGTTCTTTACATCTGTTTCAGCTGTGTGCTACCTGCCCAAGGTCGTAGGTCGTTGCCGTGCCAACCAGCCCAGGTGGTACTACGACCATGAGAACAGTGTTTGTAAGGAGTTCACCTATGGCGGCTGTCTGGGTAATGGAAACAACTTCAAGACCAAGACAGAGTGTGAGGGAAGATGTGTAGCCCCACATAAACAAGGTAAGAGATAAAAAAAAACCACACCTCAAATTTGAATTTGGAATTTTCGTTTTTTCTACACTTTTCTGCAATATTGCGGCCTAGTCATGGCTATCCTGTTGTAACAGATGGAGGAAACCAGAGTACCCGGTGGAAACCACCACCTAACCCTAAGTCACTTGCAACTTTCTCACATGCCCTGGTTGGGAATTGAACCCAGCCAGTGGTGAGAGACAGCTAGCAGTCAGTGGCAATGCCATAGACCACATGGCCATCAGGGCAGGCCTCAGATTTGACCAGTTTCTTAGATATGCCTGTTACTAGGTGGCATTCCATTCCACCTTTAAGATTTTGTATAGCTACTGTAAGACTAATTAAATGCACTCTCATGGGATTTAATTGAAGAAGACATCCCTCCCATAATATACATAATGCTTTCCATAGTAGAGTATTCTAGAATTATGATTAGAGAATAACAGTTACTCAATGGTCTAGGCCACAGCCATTTTGAATCGAGGTCAAACACGCTATTCAGTTGACAGCTCAAGGAGGGTATGTTTTTGTTTCAGAGACATGCAGTTTGCCCAAGTATCACGGTCCAAAAAAAAAAAAAAAAAAAAAAAAAAAGTATCACGGTCCATGCCATGGTCAGTGAAATGTTCAACCATTGCTCTCTCCCTTACCTGATGTTGGTATGTCTTTGTTTCAGACACATGCAGTGTACCCAAGTATGTTGGTCCATGCCATTGTCAGAGAAATGTAATTAGCCATTGCTCTCTCCCTTAGCTAATTTTGTATGTTAATCTGTTTTCAGACACATGCAGTGTACCCAAGTATGTTGGTCCATGCCATTGTCAGAGAAATGTAATTAGCCATTGCTCTCTCCCTTAGCTAATTTTGTATGTCAATCTGTTTTCAGACACATGCAGTCTACCCAAGTACCGTGGTCCGTGCCGCGGTCAGTTCCAGCGCTGGTTCTTCAGCAAGGAGAATGGCCGCTGCGAGCAGTTCCTGTACGGCGGGTGTCGCGGTAACGATAACAGGTTTGAGACGGAGGAGGACTGCAGGAGAAGATGCCAGGAGCCAGGAGAGCCCACTAAAGGTGAGTAATCAAACTTTACCTGCAGGCACCAACATAAGTTTCAGAACTTACTTTCTATGCCGGGCAAGTAGTTAATGATTTTTACTTGGCCGACACAATTATTGGCTTGCCCAAAATAAGTTATAACACATGTTAGAATGGCATGTATTATTTATTATGGATTTGATGATTTGAAAACCATTTTCTTATAAATTTTGTTGTATTATTAGCATATTTCAAGGTATTTGTGCCATTTTTCTTTTTAAGAAAAATGTGTAGTGTTCAGAAAATCAGCTTGCCCATTTGGGCAAGTGCAAACTAAAATGTACTTGCTGAGAGCCACTTTTTCAAATTCACTAGCCAGGGCAAGTGGGCTAGTACTTATGACGGTGACTGACCTGTTCTGATTAGGGTTGGGTACCGTTAAGAGGTAATAGCACTAGCACTGGTTAATCATGCCAGAAAGTACTGTATCGTACGTACTGTTACTTTCCTTAAATGTACTCTTAATGATACCACTGAACAGGCAGTAGTATGTAGTTTGCGATTTCCTTGAACTCTGCATGCACCTAGGATTATTTCATAGGTCACCTAGTATAACTCCGTCGCTGTGTGGGAGGTTATGATCCTCATAGGTTTGTTTGATAGAATTAGTAACGTATCCACCTAAAAGGTGGCACTGCACGTGTCCTGTTACTAGTGGTCCTGTAATGCCCGAGTATGGTAACAACAACCGTTAAGGGTATCCAACCCTAATGGTATTGTGTGTGGTGTGTGTATGTTTGATCTGATGCGATCAGAGATCAGAGGTCAGAGGTCAAGGAAAGCATGCACTGGGCACAGGATCTGTGCTGCTGCACCATCTGTGCTCTGTCCTGGACCTGTAGGCCGTCCACCCCCTACCAGCCCCCTACTGCATGGCTGGCCAAGCTCCAGGCTGCACTGCTGCTACAGTAGCCTAGCTACTAAGCATTACTGTGATTTTAATTATTATATCTAAATGTATGGCTGCACCTATAGTACATAAGGGCCTGTGGCCTATTTTTGCCTATTTAGATCATGCAAATGCCACATGAAGGGGTTGTACCCTTCTAGCATACTGCAGTGCCATCTAAGTGATGACATGTAAACCACTGTGAAATTATCATTTAGTAGGTACTTTGTCGAATCCTAAACATGACTAATCATGACAACATCTATAAGGTAATAATGCAATAAAGTACTATTAACAGTACTGTTGAAAATAACTACCTTACCATTTCGTTCTTAGAATTATCCATCCCTTTGCACAAGAAACCAAACAACCCCCCATTAGATAGGAATTCTCACGTAGTGTTCTGCAACACCTCAGTGGGATGTCGGTCACCTCGAGGCGGTCAGCTTTGAACTATGGCATCAGCGCTGTGGTGGTCAGCGCTCTCTTAACACAGGGGCCACAATATTGTACCTAGAAACAGTGGGAGATGGGACGAGAGCCCAAATACCTACTGCATACTTGAAAGTTCTCTGATGGGCAGCATTTGGACTACTTGTAGGACTGTGTGGTCAGGCAATGATACTGCTTAGTGCTTAGACCATCAATGTTGTTGCTCTATGTATTAGCTACCTACTGATTGTGACTTGTGTTTTAAGTTGCTATTAGAACTACTTGGTACTAGGACTATCAGGACTGTGTGGTCAAGCAATGATACTGTACTTAGGACCGACAGTACATTTGATGTATATATTCAACGCCTACTGATTGTGACCATTTGAAGTTGCCATTAGGACTACCTGAAGGACTGTGTGGTCAAACAATAATACTGCACAGTGCTTAGATCACCAGTTGCTGTATATATTCACTACCTACTATTGGAGGATTTTCGTCGCAAGTTGCCAATATGTGGGGTCCGTGGTACTTATACTGGTATGTTGCTTATTGTACAGAAACCTGCCTGATGCCCAAGGACGCAGGACCGTGTAACGCAGGGCTGGACTCGTGGTACTTTGACCAGGACGAGGGGCAGTGCAAGGCCTTCCAGTACGGAGGATGTGCTGGCAATAGGAATCGATTCAACACCAAGGCACAGTGCGAGACCACCTGTGTATCGCTCATCAAACACAGCCAAGGTAAGTCACTATCTTCTCACTAGGGGGCGCTTCTCAGTTACTGTATACAGTGTTGATATATTACAGCAGTTTAATTAAACCTAATGCTGAGGCTACTTTTGTCCTAAGTACAATGATGCGAATCCTTTTGAAAACCATCTAAACCCTGCCATGTTGGTATTCATTGGATAGCTCCCGCTGAGTACTCTCAGATGAGTACCCATATGCCAGGGTTTCAGTCATTCTTCTTGGTATTTTGCATCATATTGAATTGCCAAATTTGCTACACCCTGGAGTCCGCAATTATTAAACTGCGCACCATTATTTGGATATCTGATCCCTGTGCTAGTATAGTACAACACGCTGACATGGTAGCTTTTCATTAAACACCAGTTGGCAAAAAGTAAACTGCACATCAAAGGCATCCGAATTCCGTGCGCATAATTTTATAGGCACAAAGTTAACATGGTCCTGTGTCAAATTTGCAATCATTTTGTTTGTTATTTGATATAACTTCATGTATCTGTTGATGCTGAGTAAATTTCATGTCAATGAATGTTCCTTAAAGTATTTCCCATAATTGTTTCTTGCCATAATGCACAGCTCCATTACACAGTCTCAAGTATCAGTGGGCTTTGAGGACCATTAATCTGTCTTGTGCTATCCCATTTCAAATATTTCAAATATAATTGTGGAATGTAGTATATAACAATCAAGAATGTTAATCACATCTTTATGTAAACCCTCTTGCTGTGAAAGAATCATAGTGGGTAGGCCTGTGGTTTTCATATCTGTGAAGTTATGCATGTTCTCTCTAGGGCACATGCCCGCCACCAGGGGTCACCCCTCAGGGTATACTACATACCCCCACTTATTAAACAAGCTGGGCCACTAGGCTCCTCTGGAAGGCACTGATGCTATCCCAATCATGCTGAGGAGGGAATAGGGTTGGATACCACTTAGAACGCAGGGGTACAGCATTGGAATTGATACCAACAAAACGATGCAGTATTTTAACGGTACTGTCAACAGTACTTAAATGCTTTATGACCTTATAAATTTTGTTGAGAATAGTCATGTTTAGGATCCTAAACAGTCCCTAATAAATGATAACTTCACTGTGATTAGTATCATCAAGTAGTGTTCGGAATCGGTCACAATTTTCAAGATCGATCATCGGTCCATCTGAACGACCGATGACCGATTAATAATCGAAGTTGTGTACATGGTTTTCCGTGTCGCCATTGCCGTTTACTTTAGTCATAAGGTACCGCGACACCTAGCGGTATCAACACACACTAGCATTATTGCGTCATGTGCATTTGCGCTATGGTGTGCCGTTAACCACAACAACAATGGCCGCATCGTAACATCGCCTCGGCACGCTCAGAGAGGTGGATCTGGAGCAGTCCAGCAGTGTTTCCTCTTTGGTGGGGCAATAAATAAGTAACTAAACTTTTTTTCTCAGATATTCTGACAGGCAGGACTACCGGAAGTCCAGTTATTTCTTTGAATAGAATTTTTATCCATGTTCGTTTTTTTGTTCGAACATGTGAAATTGCGTTCGATCATCATAATCGGAGCCACAAACGAACGCTGTTCGGCTTGTTCGAACAATCGGACGAACACTATCATCAAGAGTAACTTTTAAAAAGAATGAAACAGTACGATAGGGAACTTTTTGAAACGATACCGGTACCAGTACTCTGAACGGTATCCAACCCTTGGAGGGAATATATCTGGATATATGGACCACTGAGCTGAGGATTCGTTGTAATTGTGTGATGGAATAAATGCTTGGGGGACGAGTAAGAAAGTTGGTGTATGTGAGAAGTGTTTACCTAACCACTAAACAGAGTGATGGGGCGTCATCCCTAGGTCGGGGCACACATAGATATAGAGACCTGTGAAAGGGGACCACTCGGTAGCTCCCCTTTAATGGGTTGAGCTCGTGAGCCAAAGCAATTGCTGATCTTTACCTACACCTACCTACCTATTTTCAGGAAATGAGAGCTTAGCTCAAATCATTAGAAAAAAAAATTGGAATCTGACACAAATTACCAAGAATTCGTAAATGTCACAGGATGTTGTGCTCGAACTGTGGGCCCACACTAAAAGGCTGTATATTTAGTTGGTATTTCCTGGCTGAATACTTTATGATAGTATCATTGAAATAATGCAGTCATGTTGAATGTATGGTCTTCCTGTTATGTGTAGCCTTGGTTTTATCAACACATCAGATCCACGTTTTAGTGGTGAGGCCCCATGGTATACATCTATCTTGCATCCTTGAACACTTATCAACAAATAATAAGGCACTTAATTTGAAAGAAATAATCTGTTTTTATGAGAATGTAATATTTCAGAGCAATCCTACGGATGAAATTTGAATGGGGTTTGTTGAACTTACAGGGCTCGACGCTAACAGTGGTCCTATGGCCCCAGGCCAGTGAAAATTCCCAAAAATGGCTTCGGGTCAGTAAAAAAAGACTTCAAGTGGTCTTACAGGACCAGTAAACATATAGGGGGAATCTTATCAACAAGTTTCCCTTCAAGAATATCCCAAATGTTTTTGATATAAATAAAGATAAAATAAATTAAAATAAATGTTGTCTGTGAATTTTATGCTATGTTTTTTTCTTTTAATGTTAAAGAAAAATTTGAAGGACCAGTAAAATTTTTGCAGGACCAGTAGATCCTCGGTGTTGCTGGTCCTACAGGGCCAGTACCATTTTGAGTTAGCGTTGAGGCCTGACTTATGAATAACATTTGTATCTCTAGAGAGATAAAGATGTGGAAAAAGTTTAGGGCTGGCTGGAATAATATATTCAAAGTTAAGTATATCAGGTGGCTAGCTTGGTTTTGATTCTTATGTCTTTGCAAACCTGCATGAAGCCTGCAGAGGATTTGTTCTTACCTAAAAGTATTAAAATTTGGTTGGCAAAAAGGACCAATTCTTTTCTAGGTAGCCCAATTGCCTCTCAAAAAGCTACGTAAAGGTGCTGTGTATAGAAACGAGTACATCTTCGGGCTCCATGTAGGAATTTAAGGGAACCACAGGGGAATTCAAGGGAGCCCGGCACCCCCTAATTTCGAGCCCTGGAATCATCTTTAACCCATTGGCACTCAGAGCGGCCAAAACAGGCCTGACTATTTTGTTGATATTTTTCTCACAAAAGCATGTTTATCAAAAATATTTGAAGGAGAAATGTTTATCAGAATATTACCAACAACTCTCCTTCAAATATTTTGTGAGAATTTGCTTTATTTTCAAGTTATTTTCAAAAGTGTGAAAATAGCAGACGATACTTTCCTGGGGAACTCTGAGTGTGAATGGGTTAAGAGAACTGCAGCAATGATGGGGGAACCATAGGCATTTGCATTTTAGATATGCTTTTTTTTTTTTTTTTTGGTTTAATGCACATTGCACACATGCGTCTTTTAATGCACTAGGTCATGTTTTGTTTCCTTTGCCACTGTAACTGGTGACAGGCTATCAGATTAGAGTGAAGATAGAGCAGGCAGGAAACTATTCCATGCAGTATTTAATGTGATTCCAGTAGTATTGGTCCATTCATTACCCATATCATTCTTTCATGCTACTGGAGTAGTAATGTGTGATCAGATGAAATCTAACGTTTCATTGATATATAGGGAGTATAAGTTGTAAAGAAAAAAATATTTTATGCTATTTTAAGCTACACTACACTAAACTACAAGTTTTGGTTGATACCCCGAGCCATAGAAAGCAAAGTGTCAGGGTTTAAGAGGAAATACTTGAAAATACATTTACAGACAGCCAAATATTTTGGTCATAATTTTTCTAAATATTTTACTTTCTCACATACAATTTATAAGATTCACTTAAATGTGAATGCCTAAGGTATTTTCTGAAGGTAACAGCATTCAAAATGAATCGATGAATTATAGGCAAAAACATTGGTTTAACTGTCTACACTATGTTCTGTTGAGAATTTAACCATAGTATTGTACATTGTAGTGAGGTCAAAGATCATTGGTCATTGCTAAGTGTTTCACAAATGGTTTCAGCTGGACCTGTGCTTTTGGTACATGCCCAACTTTAAGTGCAATCATTCCGGTCGTGCATGCAGGTCTTCGAGAATGCACTCACCACCGGTCAGTTACAATAAAACTCAACCTATTTGAGCAGACAGCAAGAATGTGTTCAGGAATTAAAATACATGATGTCCAAAGAGGTCAAGGTTTTTACTTTACTAGCCTAGTCGTAGGCCAAGTATTTTTTTCATCTCTATATATTTGACATGAAAACTATATCAAACTCTTAACTGTGTCTACCCTAAATTGCTCACCTTTTGGCCCACAGTGAGGTCTTCCCAGTTACTATATTCTGACTGACCAGTGTGACCACCCTTGGTGCCATCTATCACCAGCCACAGGAACTAACTAACACTAGCTGCGAAGTCGGGACTAAACAGTTGTAAGTGGTAAAGGAAACTGGAGTAGCCGGTGAAAACCACCACCAAACTCCAAGTCACTGGCAACTCTCTCACATGCCCCAACTGGAGTTCGAACTCGGGCAGTGGTGAGATACAGCTAGCAGTCCATGGCAATGCCCTAAACCACACAACCATCTGGGCAGGCTCATGGAGAGATGATATGACTGTTAGATAGTATGCAACTTTAGACTAGGAGTTAGTCTAGAAAGAATGAAGAGAGTTCACGAAGCAGCCAACTGGTTATGTGGTCTTGCGACTGACCCGGTCATCTGCTGACCGCTCGATCGAGCTTTGGTTTGTGGTATTTCCCCTCAAGGGATGTCTGTCTGTTCTTCAGACTAGTCACTAGATTACTGTTGGTAGTGTCCTTACCAACATTTCTCCTTCAACCATTTCCCATCTAAGCTTTTGCTTAAAAGATTTCATGAATATGGTCTGGCTGTTTCTGGCTGCAGTGTATGGGTTAATAGACAGAATACGGGAAATGTGTATAAAAAACTAATGTACTCACAATGGTTATAGTTGACAAGCAATGAATTAAGCCAAAAAAGAAAAAAAAGAATGCTGTCCGATAGTTGATACAAATAACATAAGCTTATTTTCATTGAAATGGACAGAGACAAATGACATATTTGGACTTTTTTAAGCTGTATAGATTACTAGTTGTAATGTTGTGCTTCCGTTTATGAATAAACCAGGAAAGAGTGTGGGTGGTGGGTGTAGCAAGGGAAATGTGGAGGTGTCAGTAGACCACATTGTTCTCATGTAAATGGAAGGGAAGTGTGGAGGAATATGATCCACTGCTCTTGGAGTTCAAAATATTTATAAAATTGGCTGCAACTGAGTTTCCATGAAGTTTTGACTCACCAACCTCCTTACTGACAACACTGGTTGGATATGTTTCACAACTGAGTCATTCATAAATCATTTCAGCCCAGATCCTCCTATAACTGACATAGATCCTAAAAAAATGTTTGTTTCCTGAAATGCTTCAAAATACTGTATTTTTATCAAAAACTCTTAATTTAAAAATATCTTCTATGAAGGAGAATGGGTTAAAACTTTCAACATAGAAATCTGTCTCCAGCTTACATGTTTCACATATAGAATGTGACAGCGAGGGAGATTCTTTAGATATTGATATAATAGATGTGGGTATGATGGACAAAAGACCCCCTTGGCTTAAAACTGCCTTCTGTTGATAGCATCACTTGCCTGCTGACCTCTCTAAACATCTTTTAACCCTTATGCTGCTGGTGGCAAATTTGACCAATACTAAATCATGCAAAAAAGCTAATATGACTGAAACCCTGCCACATGGGTACTCGTCTAAGAGTACTCTGCGAGAGCTGTCCAATGAATACCAACATGACAGGATTTAGGTGTTTTTCAAAAATCTTTGCATCCTTGTGCTTGGGATGAAAGTAGCCTTAGCATTGGAAGAGTTAACCCATCCACGCACTGAGCGACAGTCCTTTCAAAACCCTTTCCAATATCCCAATAAATAAGAAAAGTATTACAAACATATTTATGGAAGACTGCCTCACAAATGGGAAACTTCTACTTTCATTCAAATCTTTCATTCAGAGGACACATTTTGTTTGACCCTTTCATGTCTGTATTCCTCACCCCCACCCCCACCCTCCCTAAAAAATGAAAAAGAAATATCCTATTTATTAAAGTGATAACTTTTTGACCAGAGTATTTTTTAGAAAAGTTCTCTAAGAGAAATCTTGTTCAGAACCCAACTTCCAACTTTTTCAATTAGTTTATCCTTACTTTCGGATGTTGTCAAAAGTATCATAGATCCAGACAGCACTTGTCAAGAAGATCTCTAGGTATGAATGGGTTAGCCCATTACTCTTAAAATTGTCGTCTGGATCTTTGATACTTTTGAGAATAACTTGGAAATGAAAAATGATTTTACAAAATACTTGAAAGAGAGTTTTTGGTTGTATTCTGATGAACATTTCTCCGCCAAATATTTTCCCAACTTTGCTTTTGCCAGCAAGATTCCATCAAAATTACCTGGCTGCTTAATTTGGCCGCCATAAGCATTAATGGGTTAAGATGTTTATGTCAGACAAAATGGATAATGTCTGGTTAAAAGGGTTAACTACCTCAGTGAGAATCAAGGCTCTTGAAATGATCAGACCTGTCCACTCACAGCTAAGTAAACTAAGTAATCGTGATCTTTATTCTATTATTGGAACCATGCGTAAAATCAGCTGGTAGATGGCCCTTGATGTTTGGGGGCTAAAGGGGAAATGATTCATACTTGATCGAGCACTGACCGTACTCGCAAACCAGATGTCTCTATTCCGGGATGTGGTTAGGAAGTGTCGCTCAAATCCTCCAGACAGCTTGCAAGCTCGACACCAACTCAGTTTAACTCTTGAACTACCAGATTATTTACTGATCTCAAGTGACTTCGCCTGATCTCTATCAGTATTAGCCCTTCTGATGCTGAGGCTACTTTCTTCCAAGGCACAAGAATACAAAAATATGTTATTTGTATCAACTATGGGACAGCATTCGTTTTTTTTTTTTTCATTTTTCAAAAAGAAAATTGTCTTATTTCATAGCTTGTCAACTATGACCATAATGTGTACATAGTTTTTTTATACATATTTCCTGCATTTTGTCATGTTGGTATTTATTGGAAAGCTCTTTCTGAGTACTAACAGATGAGTATCCATGTGCCCCGATAATTTTTCAACTTTTTTCCGCATTATTTTGTATCAACCAAATTTGACAGCAGCCAAAGGGTTAAATATCCACAAAAGGTTATATTGTACTTGAGTGATTGATTAATGGTACAATTTATGGTTAGTTTTGTTTGACAAGATTTGATGATATTTAATCCTGAATGCGTGGCTGTTAAAGGGTTAAGGTTTATATGTGAATTCCCCAGTCATGTCATGCGGTAGGGTGGCAGCATTGTCGATCGGGTGCTGCACTTGTCGTAACGGGATGAAGCCGAGAGGTCCTCCTAGGATGATGTTTTCTGTGACCATACTCTTATTAAGCTGGATTATACCGTGTGCCGTTTCAGAGGTGTGCAACCTACCCCAGGACCCCGGACCGTGCTACGCTTACATGCAGAGGTGGTACTTCGATCCCAACGATAACTACTGCAAACAGTTCGTCTACGGAGGCTGCCAGGGCAACGGAAACAGATTTGAGTCTGAGGAATCTTGCCGCACGAGATGTAATGCCAAGCTCACAACTGGTAAGACAAATATCTACATTTCTCATTTATAAAACTCTTCATGGGTATTCCACAACAGGGAAAATAATTGAAGGGAGGCACATTATTTATGTTTCTGTATTAAATTGAGGGGATTTTCATACCCTTTTGCAGCTGTGGATAAAAGGGTAGACCAAGGGTATGATGAATCCCTTCAGACACAAAAAAGGAGACCAATATTTTCATACCTATTTTCATACCCTTCAGACACAAAAACACTTCTCAAAGGAAGAAAATACTTTCCTCAGATTTGTGCTCAGAACTTCCCTTGGAATTAAATAACCCCTGTACTTTCAAATCTTATATCCTCTCTGATACTGACACTTTCATTCAAACCCTGTATCTGTACCTCGGGTTAGATATGAGTGGTTTATTTATGCACATCTTTTGAATTAAATCAAAGTCAGGTAATGCACGTAGTTGTACAAGATTTCAAAATTAATAGGGCATTACCATATTAATTTTGAAATCCCATAGAACTAGTGTTGCTTATAACACTTCTGTTGTGGAATACCTCGAAGAGAAGGGTAGGGTGTTTTGGTATGGAGGTAGAGGGTGTCCATGGATGAACCGGTATATGGGGCATCTTGCCGGTACGCACGTCATGTACCAGCTTCACCCTTCAGTAAGGGGTGCCTGGGCATCGTGGTTATGACTAGATTGATAGAATGGCTTTGAACCACAGCTCCTATACATGTCATGTATTGGCTTCATACTGTGGTTTAGGGGCATCTTATATATGACTTGATTGAAAAACTGCCTTTGAGTCACAGCTCTTACACATGTCATGTATTGGCTTCATTCTGTGTTACAGGGGCATCTTTTATATGACTTGATTGGTAAACCGGCTTTGAATCCCAGCTCCTACACACAACGTATCCATCGGTACAGGGGCATCTTTTTCATGATTGATAGATTGGCTTTAAGTGACTCTTGCTTTAAACAGGTGTGCTGCTTGCTCCTCTATTTCAGACATCTGCTCTCTGACCATGGACCGAGGGCCGTGTTCAGCCAGTCTCACCCGCTGGTTCTACAATAAGGAGATGAGCGAATGTCAACTCTTCAAGTTCGGAGGCTGCGCCGGAAACGGCAATAGATTCGCCTCTCAGCTGGCATGCGAAAGTTCCTGTATGAAAGCTCCCACTGGCCAGGGTAAGGGTTCCCCAGAATACTGAGTACCCCGTACCCCTAGTACCTAGGGGTACTGTGCATGCCACCCTGGAATAAGGGGTGTTTAAGGACTCATCTTGATGTCTCTTTTCTCTCTCTTTTTCTCTAGGCTCTAAGGTTCTGCTATTCTCTTTCAGTAATTAGTATCAACCCTGCACCATCCACTTTGGAATAGGAAATTATAGGAAAATAAAATATATAAAAAAAAAGAAAATACACACAGTTAACCTCTCTGAAAGTCATTAGTGATTTTTTCATTAAGAGAAATATATCTAGACTCAAGTTTATTTATCATTTTGTTTTAGAAAGTGATATTTTTGTTCACACAAAAAAAAATATTACTTGACACTCTATAATTTCCTATTCCACTGTGTCTATTCGTTTATGCACTCATTTCTTTCAACAGAGATCAGGGATCACTCTTTCATCCAATCCTTGTCAAATGCTAATGAACATATCAATCGTTTAACCCCCTCCATTTTTAGAACACCAATCATTATTTCAAACAAGATTTAAAAGAATTTATGATTGCTCTGCTGATTAGATAAATACATATGATTTGTATTTTGAAGTTATCATTATGAGACAACTTATTCATCTTAAATCTACTTGGGTGTTCTGAACTCTAATGGTTAAAGGTCTGGCATTCCTGAATGTAACCATGTCAATTCAATTTTCACAAACAGAATTAATTATTTTATATGATTCCTGTAAAGGAAGCAACTCTTATGACCCTATCAAGACAAATTAATGGAAGTTTGTAATTTTTAACCCATTAGCACTCAGAGCAGCCAGAACAGGCCTGGCAATTTTGGAAATGTTTTACCTACAGAAGCATTTTCTAGAAAACATTTGAAGGAGAAATGTTGATCAGAAGTCAAACAACAACTCTCCCCCAAATATTTTGTTAACTTTTGCTTTATTCCCAAGTTATTTTCAAAAGTATTAGAGTAGCAGACGATACTTTCTAGAGTATCTCTGAGTGTGAATGGGTTGATATCATTTATTTTGAGAAGTAGCTTTTATCATAGTATACTCTATGCAATAAATCAGAATCCCTTCAATATAGAATACTGCTTAACCCTTATGCTGCTGGTGGCTAATTTGGCCAATACAAAATGATGCAAAAAACCTTAAAAAAATGACCGAAACCCTGGCATATGGGTTCTCATCTGAGAGTGGTGAGAGAGAGCTATCCAATGAATATCAACATGAAAGGGTTTGGATGATTTTCAAAAATCTGTGCATTCATGTGCTTTGGATGAAAGTAGCCTCAGCATGGGAAGGGTTAATTACTATGACTCGACTAACAGAGCGCATACCGATCTAGATTGATGCTGATATATAAACCATATTTACCTTACCCCAGAAATCCAGACTAACACAACAAGAACATTCCCTAACTAGGCCAACATTTCAAGAATCCTTGCTATAGGAAATAGAACCTGATTTCTTGCTCTGATTTCATTAAGTAAATAAACAAAGATGATTGAAAGAGTGAACTTTGGATTTTTGTGAACAATTGAAGAATTTGCACTTCCTTTTCAGCCAGACTCTTACTTTCTTTTACGTAATGCGCACTGTTTCTTTTACACAATGAGCACACTTTTAAATAGCACTAGAAAATGTCTCTAAATTGAAAGACCAAATATGTGGAGAAATGAAGGTTTTAGACCCATGGTATGATATGCACATACTCAGGAAGTATGATTGCTCCGACAAATCCCCAACACTTGTCAATTCTAAGATTTTCTCAATGAAACACCACATCCTGTGAGTGTGGCTTTTTGCCACTTTCCCGAAGTTCTGAATGAAAAATAACTTTTTTTAAAAGAGGAAAACCAAACTTGAATATTTGGCTGCATTATCTCAGTAATTGATTGCAATTCTTTTACCTGTCCAAAGATTTAGTAGGAGTATTCGCTTGATGAAAAAGAAAAAGTAACACCATCAGAACAGTATGCACTTTTTGATCAACTTTGACCAGATCAAAATATTTGGCTTCACACTAGAGGGGTTGATTGTGTGTATGGTTAGCAGCTACTCTCTGTGGCTTACTGTCTGAGCGGCAGCACGTTAGTACTTAGCCTGCCTCCCAGGCCATATTTAAATGTCCTCCCTTGTGGATAGATGGCTCTGCGGTATACTAGGATCTCTGACTGAAATAAGTGTGATTCAGACTAGAGCTCAAGTGTGTCCCCCTTGAGAATTTATTCAGAATTAAACCTGGAGTGAAATCAACTCAGGTCAGATCAGTGAAAGAGATAGATATCACAGGCTTGTAGCAAGTCTATGTAGTACTATCACCACTCTGCTCCTTGTGGTGGGCAGCTGTACTCGGTGGCTTACTGTCTTAGGGGTAGTAGTAGTAGTACTATGACCACTGTGTGGCTTGTGGTCAGCTGCTATGCTGTTAAAGTCCACTCTTGTCCACATCCATTACATGCCTCATTAAACCTTAAAGCCGCTCCACTGACCAGTGAACACGCCAAATTTCCTCCCGGACAAACTTACTCAGGAGTATTTAAACCCTTCCAATGCTGAGGCTACTTCGTCCAAAGCACAAGGGTGCAAAGATTTTTGATAACCAACCAAACCATGTCATGTTGGTATTTATTTCAAAGCTCTCGCTGAGCACTCTCAGATGAGTACCCATTTGCCAGGGTTTCAGTCATTTTTAAGGTTTTTTGCATATTTTCCGATTGGCCAAATTAGCCACCAGCAGCATAAGGGTTAAACTGCACTGGTTCCTGACCAATGTTTTGGTTGTAAGAGTTTAAGTATTACCAACACAATGTATCAAGAACATAATGATATTTTTGAACATTCCTATCACTAACTCATGCATGAGTACTTAGTAAATACGAGTTACTCAGTGGTTTTGACATGACCCCAATGTTTTGGTGATTCAACTGCGATCAAAGAGGTTATTTAGTAGGAAATACACATAGGCCACTTGGTCTGTTTGAGAGGATATCCCTTTTCCTGATTTACACAAATATTTTTCTATACAGAAAAGAAAAAAGAATATTTCTTGAAAACAATACTTTTTTTCATTGCAAGCTCCTGTTCATTTTCCTGCAAGCAGTATACTTATATCCCTCTAAAGGGTGTTAAATGATACACAGTTTTGAAGAAAAGAATTGCATTTGTCTTGGGGGTATTTCAAAAAAACTAGAATGACCGGGAAAATTAATGCAGAATTGTGGTGTTTATTTGGTTTTTCAATGTGTAGCCATATAATCCATTTAGTTTGGTCTTTCAATATGTAGCCCTATTACCTAGGTAGTGACTTGTTGCTAATCAAAAAGCTATAACACTTTACATGTTTCCTTCCTGCCCAGGGACCGTCTGCTAGAAAATACCCAAGTCAAATCGTAACCCATTAATGCTTATGGCGGCCAAATACAGCCTGACAATTTTGATGAAATCTTCCGAGGGAAAAGCAAAGTTAAGAAAATATATGAAGGAGAAATGTTTATGAGAACACTACTAATAATTCTCCTTCAAATATTTTCAAAAATCATTCTCAATTTCAAAGTTATTGTCAAAAGTATCATAGGTCCAGACGACAATTCCTGGAGGAACTCTTAAGCATTAATGAGTTAACTAAGTGTTTATCTTAACCCATTTACACTCAGAGCGGCCAAAAGAGGCCTGACTATTTTGGAAATATTTCCCTTACAAAAGCATTTTTGTGGAAACATTTGAATGAGAAATGTCAATAAGAAGACAAACAATAAATCTCCTTCAAATATTTTGTGAAATTTTGCTTCATTCCCAAGTTATTTTCATAAGTATGAAAGTAGCAGACAATATTTTGAGAGGAACTCTTGAGTGTGAATGGGTTAAGTCAAATGAAAAAACTAATGTCAGTAATCACAACAATAGAAGTTAAGTGATTTTTTGACTTCAGTATTTTCTAGCAAAGGGCCCTATAGAGCATTTCTTTGTTACACTTTAGTTTTAACAGGCACCCATGAATGATATGCTACTAATGGTTTTAGTTGTATTGATTTTACTTCTGTTGTATCACTAAAATGATAGATAGTTTGCTATTGGCAGGCATAGATTTGGTATAGATACCACTTTTCTCCCTACATATTTTTGCTCTTAAACTTGTCATTTGTATAGCATTTCTTGTTTTTCTTTTCCTTCACTGTCAGAAAGTCAATTATTAAAACTGCCTTAATACCCTGATTCTTTTTAATGGATGGAAAGCTCTTAAAGTGCTATCAGGACATGTAATTTACTTTTTAATCTGTCCAACAGATCCAGTCTTATCTATTTTGTTTTAAAAGCTGGAACTCCTATTTACTTAACCCTTCCAATGCTGAGGCTACTTTCATCCTAAACACAAGAAGGCAAAGATTTTTGAACAACATCTAAACCCTGTCTTGTTGGTATTCATTGGATAGCTCTCGCTGAGTACGTTCAGATGAGTACCCACTTGCCAGGGTTCCAGTCAATTTTTCAGGTTTTTTGTCTCATTTTGTATTTCGGCAAATTGGCCACCAGCGGAATAAGGGTTGATAAAAAAAAAAGTAGTGAGTTCAAATTTCATTGAAAGTTAATTGTTTTAAATATATAAGAAAGATGACAGTAAAGGAATTGGCTTTTTCATTGGCTGTGCTTAACTTACTTTTATTTGCTATGAATAATGCTTATTACTACTTGCTTATACTCAATCTAATGCTGAATTTACTTGCTCCTGTTTTCTCTAATGCTGGACTTCTAGGTGCAGATACAGGGAGGGTATATAAGAGGATCACTCTTTTGTCGTAAAATGTCCCATTTTTCAAAGTAAAAAAAAAAGATTTTTTTCGCTGAAAAAAAGTAACTTCACCTGCCGATATGAGAGGGGTCTCTCTTCATTCACAAAACTTCAAATTTTTCAAAGTAGAGAATTTTTTTTTTTTTTACTGAAAACAAACTTCACTTGTTGATATGAGAGGGTTTAACTTCATTCACAAAACTTCAAATTTTTCAAAGTAGAGAAAATTTAGCTTCATTAAAAAGTAACTCTACTCGTTGAAAAATAATATACCACTTAGGAAACCTGTATCTGCTCCTACTAATGTTAACCTTAACTGCTTTGATTTTTGTCATGCTGAACTTCTAATATTTTTGCACGCTCAGATCGCTGTAGCCTACCCCAGGACTCGGGCTCCTGTTACGCCAAACTAACCCGTTGGTTCTATAACGCCGCGGACGCCCGCTGCGAAGAGTTCACCTATGGCGGCTGCGAGGGCAACGCCAATCAGTTCGTTAGCGAGACCCTGTGCCAGCAGGCTTGTTCGAAAACCAAGGTTGAGCTGGAACCGGCTCAGCCCGCCACCCCCTCTCGAGCCGCCGAGGTTCAGACCGCCCCCACCACCGAGACCCCTATTGTTGAACAAGGTAAGAATACCCCACCTGACTGATCAAATACCTGTCAATTCAATCACAGCGTAATGGACCAACCTGTCGTTGTTACAGTTCCCATTTATGATGTGAGCATGCATTTTGTTCCAACAACACTACAAAAATATACATAAATATACAAATATACATCAATACATTGGAGAGACACCCCCAAAATAAATGAAAAATGAATTCCTTTATTCCCCTCACTGTCTGTTGCATCTGTGGGTCAGAGCAAAATTCTATTTCAACACTGGGAATTCAGAAAAATCATATTTGCATATTCATATTTCTAGAGTTGATCATGTGTTTCATTAATCTAATCACCTTTTGTTTTCAGCTCAGTCATAATGATTATATTGCTACTAATTTGCATGCATTACTTCAATGCATTTAAATTTTTTTCTGTATGTCATATTTTGTTTTGTTTTGTTTGTGTAATATGTACGAGTGTGTTTTGTATCGTGTATTTATTTTTGTGTGTGGTTTGCATGGAATAGTCCACAATCAATTTCAAACAACAGATATATAAGTAGAAGACAGGATGGAAATCACTGATTGATAAAGCCATAAAATGAGGTCCTTTAAATATTATATACCATGTTAATTTTCAAGTTATGTGCTCATCAGGCAGGTGCCTTTGATGCCCAGTTTAATTTTTTGCGTACGGGTGTATGACAAGCTATCAAGTCATGATACTGGCATAGGGCTCGTAAGTACAAGTAATGGTGCACAGTGTAATGAATGCGGACCCCAGAGGTGCGCAAGGTACGCATTGATTTACCTGCCACAATATTAACATGAAAACAGTAGATACCGTGCTTTCCATGTGCACTTGTCATTATAATCACTCAACTGATACTACTTAGTATGAACATATATTTTTGAGATACAATATTTCATCTTACTAAGACTTTACACTCATGACAATGGTATTGTAGGGGTACAAAGTTATATTGTCTAAGTAAGACATTATCTAAATAACAATGGGTATTTCCAGATATCTGCAGCCTGCCCAAGCAGCCGGGTGCTTGTCTGTCTAACATCATTAGCTGGCACTTTGACCCCCTGACCAAAACCTGTAAAGCGTTCCGATACACTGGCTGTGGCGGCAACGCCAACCGCTTCCCCAGCAAGGCCTCGTGCCAGAGAGAATGCCCCGTACTCGGTTGGTAACAGGCACTTTAACGCATGTCAGCTACAGAAGGGAATGGTACCAATACTCGATACAATACCAAATATCAATAGCGAATAGGAAAAAGAATTGTTTCATTTAATATGATTTATCAATTTCCTTTTTAACGATATATGATTAAACCGCTACCTGGACATCTCCACATTAAGGCAATTTGCTACTTATTAGTGAAAAGTTAACTTCACCAAATTTAATAAATTGAACTGACTGAGAGCAGGAAGTATCGTTAAAAATATCGTTAAGATATTGTATTGTTAAAGAGATATCGTATCGTATCGTGAACATTTTAATGGTGCCAATCCCTAATCTACGCCTGTTTGAATGGCTCTTGTAAAACAATCTGAATTATAAGGACACCAAGTGTTGAATTATTCATTCCAATTTTTTTCTCCATGTAAAATGATTTTTTAAAAGTAAAGTCTCAAGTTTGAAGACTACCTTTATGGATAAGTATCTAAGGAAATGTTCAATCATATAATCTGTATTCTTTCATCTATACTCTCATAGTTTTTTCAAAGAAATGATACTTATTTGGATGAAAAATTGGAAAGATGTCTTGAAAATCAAACTAGAAATAAACTATAATTTTGCATAAGAAATCTATTTGAAATCCTTTCTCAGGAGCCATTCAAATGAGCTGTGGAATAAAGCACAGACCAGATCCAGAACAGAAAACAATGTGATGAACCTCCGCAAAATATGCTGATAACCACTGAATTATTTGGGAAATATTTCAATATGTGAAATGGTTCAATTATTTAAAGTCTCCCTTGATTTATTCATTTTCTTTGAAAATTTGTTTTACTTAATTGAATGCCCGCATTTCATGTGTGAATTGGATAATTTATACAAAGTTATTCTGCAGTATTTATTTTGATATTCACTTTTAGATTATTCTTATGGCATAGCAGTTGACCATTTCAAATAGCATACCAAATAAACCCACACATATAATTCACCATTTTGATTCAATTAATCTGTAAAAATCATTGGATACTAACAAATTAAAATGTTAAGCAATATATTGTTTTCTGTGGGATTTCTGTACTAGTGCAAATCTAGATAGGAGTCATACATGGCTTAAAATGCATACTGATTTTAGTTGCCTGTTGCCTGTTTTTAGTTAGATAATATTATTTTGTGGAGATCAGCTTTATACCCTCTCCATTGCCTAGCCATGTACCAAGGCTTGACATTAAGGTTTATATGGAGCTGGTTATACTTCGAAAAGTGAATGAAATAAAGTTTGCATGTCCAAAACATAACTGGAAATAGGCACATAAGCATTTAGATATTGTTACCATCTTCATCTGATAGCATTAGCTGAACAAGCAATTGCTGAAAAAAATTGAACAGGATTTTAATAATACACTGGCCTATGATTTAACCCAAATAAGTTTAAAGTTTTGCATGTCTAACTTGGGCATGCCCTAGTGTTGGGACGATCATCGATTATAATCGATAATAAATCGTTTACCTCTCTGATTTTGATTAATTGATTACGAAACTGGCAATCGATAATAATCGGAAAAGGTGACACCTAGTGGCAAAATATAGAACTAAATGACAGACAAGTTGTCAGCTTTCTTGCTATGAAATTAAGCTCCAAAAACACTTCAAAACAAAGTTAAGGTAGGTGCTAATAGCAAGTAATTGTCAAACACTATCACTTATTATTAGGCTCTAAACCTCTAGTACCCAATTACTGCAAAAGTGCGATGAACTGATTATGATCGATAATCGATCGGTTGGCTGTAACTGATTATCGATCATGAAATTGCAACCGATTCCCAACCCTAGCATGCCCAGTACATAGCATTGCGATAGCATGTGTACGTTTGGCTTATGACAAAAAACACATTTATAATATGCTTCACAACAATGTTATAACAATTCACAACGGTACATAACAATGCAATATTATCATGCGTGCTTATGCTTCTTGATGAAAAACACTGCGTTAGAATATGTTTCACAACAATGTTATAGCAATTCACTCTAGTACATAATAATGCAATATTATCATGCATGCTTATGCTTTATTAAAACTGCTTTATTATATGCTTCGCGTTAACAACCCACGCTTATTTACCACTGACGCTTTCCAGATATCTGCACCCTGCAAAGGGAAGGTGGCCCCTGCTTAGGCTACTACCCTAGCTGGTACTTTGACCCCACTGACGGCACCTGTAAACAGTTTATATACGGCGGCTGTGCCGGTAACGCCAACCGCTTTGCGGAGAGAGGGGAGTGTGAGAAGGTCTGTGAGACCAATGATAGACTTGATCTACAGGTCTATGGTTTAGGTAAGCAGTGCAGAAACTAGGATCCAGTGCCCGCAAGTAGTGCCCCGCCAAGCCTCCGAAATTGCACTGCACGCTACTTTCTTGCAGTGCATAAAGGTTTCACCGCCAGCAAGTAGTGCCCCGCCACGCCTCCGAAATTGCACTGCAAGCTAGCTATTTTCACGCAGTGCAGAGAGGATCGATTCACCACCAGTAGTACCCCGCCATGCATTGGAGTATTGCGCCTCTATCACACGCAACTTTCGCACATATCTGTGACAACCTAAGTTCCTTGCAAAATGGACCAAAGCACCTCCAAAACTGCTCAGCACGCTCTCACACACTTCTCTGACTAGCTAATGCCCCTCCACACTTAGGACCAATTCAACCTCCAAAACTGTTCCACATATTTTTACATGCGTAGTATGTGACTATCTAGTGCCCCAACACTCTTTGGAGCAATCCACCTCCAAAGCTGCGCCTATCACTTTTATATGCGTTAGTGACTGTCTAGTGCCCCTCCATGCAATATACTATCACACCTCCAAAACCATGTTGCACACTACTCTGTACATTTTGGTACCAAATCCACTGGACCAAAACCATGTTGGTACAGAACCCCTTCTCCCCTACCCCAATCCAGTCTGATTCTCCAATAGACTCCAATACACTATTTGGAATCATTTTTGCAGCAGCACTCCCGAACCAGCATTTATTTGCATAGAACCCCTAAGTTACCTCGCATTATATTACACATATTAGGAACTGAATGATTATAGTTTTTCAGGACAAATCTGATGAATACCTATAGCAGCTATCGTTTCTCTTTCCCTGCACAGACCAGACCTCCCTACACTTAATCATGAGCATGTATTATCTTTTCATTCCACAGATGATCTGGAGAGTGAAGTATTTCTACATGATGAGAGTGCAATTATCTATGTTATGAATTTATATTGATATATGTTGATCTATGTTGGTTGTTTCTGTGTGTGAGTCACTGTTTCTGCTGCTTGTCATCAATTTATTCGGTACATTATATATTTGAGATGATTTTATTTCAGTTGTGTGATCTTTGATGATTCATTGTCACAAATGTGATATTAAAGATGGAAATCACTTATGTTTTAATATCATTATAAATCACAAGAAGCTAACATTAGAACAGAGGGCATGAATGATTAACTCGCAATCTGAATAAAACTAGACTGATATTGTTCTTTCAAGTTATGGTTTCAGTTTGCTGGGACAGGTTAATTTATGATAGTCTTTGACCTGGTTGCTATATAAATGTGCAGCCTTGTGGAGGGCCGTCTATGGTCCCTCCGCAACTGAAAGACCCTTTGGAACTATTCGTGAAAAAAAGGGAATTACGTTATACGTTAACTTATGGTGGTCTATGTCTGATTACTGTATGTTTGTGATTTCTAGATGTGTGTGCGTTGCCGGCTGATGCAGGTTCCTGTGAGCTGAGCCACACACGCTGGTACTACGACCGCCTGACTGGACAGTGCAAGCAGTTCATCTACGGTGGCTGCCAGGGTAACGCCAATAGATACGAGAGCAGAGAGGCCTGCGAAGCCTCATGCCCAGTTAAAGGTACCTATTTAACCCAATCAGGGCTCAAAATTAGGTGGTTTGTTTTCGAGGGACCTCTATTGCATCTTTAAAAATAACTTAAAGGTATTCTTTATATATTTTTAGCCTCATGCCCAGTTAAAGGTATCTAATTAACACAGTTCTGGATACAGAGCAGTCGCCTGAATCCCCTTATATACCTTTGAATATATGGAGTACAGTGTAATCTTTCATTGTGAACCCCTAAAGTGAACACAATTTCCCGGTCCCATTTGTATCTTTTACATTATGAATAGACCTCTGAGATGTGAACACCCCCTAATGTGAACTCTTCTGCCCTGGTCCTAAGGTGATCACATCTCCAGGTTTTCACTGTATAACATATGATCATATAACTCATGAAAAATATCTTGATAGCAAACCAATATTTTTCGAAATAATTAACTGTTGTCATTGTTCCTTATGGGTTTTTATTTAAATCACCTTCAAACCTATGAATACCTATTTAATAAGTTATGTTTGAATTTCTCAGACTATTTGTACACTCCAGATGCAAATAGGTTACTGTGTATTATAGTATTTGAAATATCCTTTGTGCTTTTAGACATATGCTCTCTGCCTGCTAAGCCAGGCCAGTGCACTGGCAACACCAACAAGTGGTACTATGACAAGATCGCAGGTCTCTGCAAGACGTTCGTTTACGGGGGCTGTGAGGGCAACGCCAATAGCTTCGACTCAGAGGCACAGTGCGAACAAGTCTGTACACTCGTCATGGCAAGAGAGAGACAGAGAACCAGAGGTAGGAGAAAGGGCACCAGGCTCATTTAAAGGGCAGCCATTTTGCGAGACAAGGCACCAGTCTTGTGAGACAGGACACCAGTCTTGTGAGACAGTGCACCAGCCTTGTGAGACAGGACACCAGTCTTGCGAGACAGGGCACCAGTCATGTAGGACAGGGCACCTGTCTTGTGAGACAGGGAACTTGTTCTATGCATGCAGTTATTATTCGTTCATTTGTAAGAAATAATAAGTCACTAATCATCAATGTTATTTAAATGCATGCTTTTATGTTTATTTGTCTCTATGTCAGCCTGATGATTTATATTGTTTAATTTAGAAATTAATTTGTGTTAATTAACATGATATTAAAGACATCAGCGAATCCCTTGTTGCCCACACATTTTTATATGAACATCCATTTTTACTGGAGCATTAACACACAATTAGATAATTATAAATGGCCTTGTTTAATGATTTTGTATTTTGATGGCCAATTTTGATCTTCATTTCAAGGAGGCATAAAGGGGACTTCATGTCCCTAGTGATATAAATTTTCTAGATATGTAATTTTCAACATATTTATTTTTGATTAGTTTAAATGATTTTGATGTGATACTATTCTGACTTTTTGTGCAACTTTTTCTATAACTTTTTCTACTTTTTCATGGTTAGAACTAGTCTGCTTCCTTATTTTTCTTTCTTTCACCACTAGTTTTGTCTCCTAATTATTCTGCACATATTATCGATAGTTCACTTAATTGTAGCATTTTTAATCCCACCTGTAGTGCCAACACAAATACACCCTCAATTGACTAGTTTCTTTCATCCAGCACTTCTAGAGAGATTTCTACAAACCTATTGTAGTTTCTAATATATTAAAGAAAATGTACTTATAATCTAGCAAAGCAGATGGGCGATTACTAAATGTACATTTAGATATAAATCAAGACTAGCTATTGAGTAATGCTTATATTAACTCTTAGGTAATGCCTAGAGTACTTTCACTGGGTTTTCTTAGACTAACTTGTCAGGTTCTGCTTTGCTCTAGTAAGGTTGTTTGGCATTGCAACTAATGCTATAGCCAAAGAAGGGACCTCATACCAGTCTACATCCTTTTTATTCACTTGGTAATCAACTACAAGGAGCTCTTTAGTCAAATGATGTCTGCCAATATTCCACATTTCCTCTCATTTGTGTAGGATTTATTTTGGCGTCGCAATAGGTATTTCCCCATACCATCCCTCTCCCCTCCAAAAAAAGATAAGAAGGAAGATTTATGACCTCTGCCGTGCATAAACAAAGGTACTCTGTCAATATTCCACATTTTCATTTGTCATGTAGGAATCGTCTGGCATCCTAATAGATACTACCCTGTACCATACCCCCCCCCCCCTTCCAAAAAAAGGAAAAAAAAGAAGAAAGAGTTGCACCCTCTGTGCCGGGCACAAACAAGTGTCATTGCCTAAGTCCTTTCTTCCTACCCACTAAAAAATTAAGTGTTGTATAAGGAAATAGACAAATTTAGATATTGCAATAGCAATAATGATATATTCAGACTATCCGGCAATACAATATAATTGCAAAATTAAAAAGGTAGATAACTGACAAAAGGTCTGTCTCTTAACAAGTCAGTCGTTATGCCTATTTATTTAAAACACCTCTTGAGCCCCTTATTCCTCTACAAGTTTGTGTGCAACAATTTTCTACTTCTTCACCCAAATTTCTCATATCCTCATACTATCCCATTGGATGATGGTTGCATTTTACTTCACCCACAACTTCACTCTGGCACTGATTTCTCTGTGTCTTTCTATCCAATCATTTGCGGATACGAGGCACCACTTTTCTTTTACACAAAACTCTAACTGAGTTCTACTGGGCACCGAGCATCATCTTCTGCATCGAGTCTGCCATCTTCATGGAGCTTGATGCCTTTTAACCCTTCCAATGCTGAGGCTATTTTCGTCCAAAGCACAAGGATGCAAAGATCTTTGAAAACCACTAAAACCCTGTCATGTTGGTATTCATTGGATAGCTCTCGCAGAGCACTTTCAGATGAGTACCCACTTGCCAGGGTTTCGGCCATTTTTCAGGTTTTTGCATCATTTTGTATTGGCCAAATTAGCCACCAGCAGCATAAGGGTTGACTCCGAACTATATATAGTAGACTTTTCCCAGCACCTGAGCTTCTGCCTCTAGTAGGTTCTAGTCTTGGTATATCTAACGGCCTGGTTGTGGCTGTTGGTGGATGACTAATTGATGATGAACTATTACACCACTTTTCCTTCTACACAAAACTCAACCCAAGTTCTACTGGGCGCTGTGCATCCTCTCTTGCATTGAGTCCAACATCTTCTTGGAGCTTGCCTTTTTAACTCCAAACTAGATATAGTAAACCATCTTATCCCGGCACCTGAGCTTCTGCCTATAGCTCCTAGTCTGATGGCTGTTGGTGGATGACTATGACGATAAATTATTCCAGACGTGTGCCAGCTCCCGTCGGACCCCGGCCCGTGCAAGTCATACATTCCTAGCTGGTTTTACGACAGCTTTGAAAGGCAGTGCAAACAGTTTATTTACGGGGGTTGTCTCGGGAACAATAATCGTTTTGTAAACCGTGAGTCTTGCGAGGTGCGCTGTACGGGAGGCGTGTCTCAGCCTCTCCCTGGATCGGGACGAACAAAGCCTAGTGAGTTTTTTCGTCCATTTTTGTTTTTATTCCTTGGGTGGGATGTAACATACATACACTCAAAATGTATGGTATGTTTATTTTTATTCCTTAGGTGTGGTGTTACATACAAACACTCAGAATGGTTTGGTTTGTTTTTTAATGAGGACGCTGAGTAATTTGATGATATGTGCAACGAGGCATTCTGTTTTGTATTTAAGAATAATTGTTGTTTTGTGTTGTCCACTGTAGGATTATATTTCCCAGTAATTTGTTTTGTTTTGAAATGTTTGTTGTCTGTTCCTTAGTTAAGTTTTGTCCCTGTTATTTAGTGCATATTTCTGTTGTCATGATTGATTATTTTCAAATTTCAGTTATTTATTGAGATGTATTAAAATATTTAGATTTGTTGAATTTTAAGATATGGATACAATATTGATGTGAAAGATTTGATATTTATATGTATTGCTTATTAGTAATTGCATCAGACCTCCTATACGTTTATGATACCTAAGTTATATTTAAATTAACTTTACATATGCAATATCATATCTAGGGGTTTTCCACCATCCCTCTAATATTTTGTACTAAAATCCATTTATTCAACACCTTCCTTACGCAAAGTTGATTATTCTAGGGTAAATATAAACCGCCTTATATTTTGACTGTCATATTTCCATATTTTATTATCTAGCTGCGTGTGAGTTACCAGTGGATGTTGGACCCTGCCAAGCCTACGTTGAGCTCTTCTACTTCGATAAGTACGAGGGTCGGTGCAGAAAGTACGCCTATGGCGGCTGCGAGGGAAATAGCAATCGTTTCATGAACCTGGCAGAGTGCGTGACGAAGTGTGGAGGTCCGGAGGAGGAGGCCGAGGACGATAGAACCGATGCCGATACCCGCCCAACACCCAGGATCACCCCACCACCCCCCACTCAGGCACCCACACCCCAGCCTACCGAGCCAACCCAGGCACCAACTCAGCAGACACTGGCCCCACAAGCTGGAGGTAGGTGTTTATTATCTTACAGTTTGACCTTATTATTGTATATATATATATATATATATATATATATATATATATATATATATATATATATATATATATATATATATATATATATATATATATATATATATATATATATATATATATTATATGCTTCAATCTGACTTGTTAATTTCACCAATTCTCATCTGGGGTGCATGCATGGTTTGACAAATTTGAGCATAGCTCAGTTATTAATGATTAGTTTGAAGGAAAAAGGTTTGAACGGAGATTTTTACTATCTGCAGAAACAGTCTATTTCATTCTAATATTTCTCGAAGTATTGCCTGGTTGTTAGAGTTTTTGCATGGCTCAGACTTAACCCATTAACACTCAGAGCGGCCAAAAGAGGCCTGACAAATTTGGAAATATTTTACTTACAAAAATATTTTCTTGAAAACAATCAAAGGAGGAATGTTGATCAGAAGGTAAACAACAACTCTCCTTCAAATATTTTATGAAATTTTGCTTTATTCACAAGTTATTTCCAAAAGTATGAAAGTAGCAGACGATACCTTCTAGAGAAACTCTAAGTGTCAATGGGTTAATGTACCAAAGATATGAATGGGTTACATTTAGTTAATCTTAATATTACCAAACATTCCCCCTGTACCATTTCTTATTGTTAACTATCATGGTTGGGGGAACCAATCAGAAGTCTTGGCATATGGGGCGCCGTTTGTAGCATGCACACTTTTGTTGACAGAAGCAAATTTTGTCCAACAAAAGTCACTTTTGTCTGACAAAAGTAATTTTGTCTACGACAAAATTATTTTTGTCAGACAAAAGTTGATTTTGTCAGACAAAAGTTGATTTTGTCAGACAAAAGTTGATTTTGTCAGACAAAAGTTGAATTTGTCAGACAAAAGTTGATTTTGTCTGACAAAAGCAATTTTGTCTTGACAAAAATTGCTTCTGTCAACAAAAGTAATTTTGTCGTAGACAAAATTACTTTTGTCGAGACAAAATTTCTTTTGTGCTACATTTGGCGAGACCACTCGCCAAGTGTTTCATTCAGAATTCTGTCCTAGTGTCGTGCAGCGATGGCAGGCGGCGTGCATGATCGAATAGACGAGTTGCAGCATCTCCAACGCTCGATCGAGTTGCAGTATCTCGTTCTAGATACTGCAGCCCGATCGAGATGCTTTGAAGACTTTTACATAATATTCGTTTCCTGTAAGCGTACACTTCGTAGTTCTTCATTAATTTAAGGATAGCAAACTCGAACGTTTTGTCACAAAAAAGTGGCAAAAGTGATTGCCAAACTCGAGTCAGACAGACTATAGAGGCCCCTTAAATTAATGAAGAACTACGAAGTGTAAGCTAACAGTCGTGATATGGCCTTTACAAGCTCAAAATACAGGCAGGAAACGAATATTATGTAAAAGTCTTCAAAGCATCTCGATCGGGCTGCAGTATCTAGAACGAGATACTGCAACTCGATCGAGCGTTGGAGATGCTGCAACTCGTCTATTCGATCATGCACGCCGCCTGCCATCGCTGCACGACACTAGGACAGAATTCTGAATGTAACACTTGGCGAGTGGTCTCGCCAAGTGTAGCACAAAAGAAATTTTGTCTCGACAAAAGTAATTTTGTCTACGACAAAATTACTTTTGTTGACAGAAGCAATTTTTGTCAAGACAAAATTGCTTTTGTCAGACAAAATCAACTTTTGTCTGACAAAATCAACTTTTGTCTGACAAAATCAACTTTTGTCTGACAAAAATAATTTTGTTGTAGACAAAATTACTTTTGTCAGACAAAAGTGACTTTTGTTGGACAAAATTTGCTTCTGTCAACAAAAGTGTACATGCTACAAACGGCGCCCCATATTGGCATACCCTTTACAGGTCAGCCTAAAGTTATGGTTGCAATGTTGTTAAGAATCCAGATTGCTATTCACAAGTTTAATATGTGTGGTATATGCGCTTTGGGTAAATTTAATATTGATTTATGGGTAGAATATTATATCCCTTTATCCCTTATTTATTTCCATATATAATTCCCGGCTGCTGCTACTGAAAAATTCTACTTTTATTTTGCCATTTATTTTGCAATTTAATTAATGCTTAAGGAACCTTTGGTAGTGGTGACCAAGCAATGATGCAGCATTGTGACAGACCCCCATCTTACTGTTAATATCCTCAACCTGATTTGTATATAAGTTTTACCTATGCTTAATTTGGTGGCATTGAGCAAACCTTTCTGGTTCCATTCTTGGCTTAACCCCCGGTTGCTTTTCCCCCGCTTTTGGCAGATGTGTGTGCGATACAGAAGGATGCCGGTCCCTGTACCGATTATGCCCCGGTGTGGTACTTCGAGCCCCGCACCCGCACCTGTCGACGCTTCCTCTACGGTGGCTGCGAGGGTAACGGAAACCGATTCGCTGACCGCGCAGGGTGCATGGCTGCCTGCTTGCAGGGCAAGGGTACCCCGGTACAACCTACCTCCGCTGCCCCGGTTGCCCCTACGCAGGTGGCTACCCCGCGCCCACTACCCCCCACGGAGACTACCGAGGTTATTGGTAAGAGTACCGCTATGCATGAGTTCTAATATTGAATGGCCGTTGGCATAATATTCTAAATATGTACCGAATATATACTCTCTCCTTCTCTTTCTCTCTCTCTCTCTCTCTCCCTCTCTCTCCCTCTCTCTCTCTTTCTCTCTCTCTCTCTCTCTCTCTCTCTCTCTCTCTCTCTCTCTCTCTCTCTCTCTCTCTCTCTCTCACCTCTCTCTCTCTCTCTCTCTCTCTCTCTCTCTCTTTTAAATTGTTCATCTAGAAGTTTTTCTCTCACTCCTTGTGATTGTACAAGATATTGATAGTCAGGCACCCAATACCACAGTTATATGTAGATCAGAAAAAACACATCATATCACATCAACCTATTAAAACTTTCTAACTTGCAAGGTACCAGCCATCTACCTATCTAGCAAGACATGATATTATTCCTCAATAGAAGATGTGTCATGAGTGAATATATTACAATCGTTTGTGACTTAACCTTTAATAACAAAAAACAATTGATATTTTTTGTCTCATTTTTTCAAGACCCAGTCTGTTGATAAATTACATTTCACATACTGTGGCATTTCACTCTTTAATTGAGACTGAAAAAAAGTTTATAATCTTAAGTAAGACGAAATATTGAAAGTACTTAAAATCTATGAAACAGCTTTTTGTTAAACATAGACAGATATATGGCAAAAAGACAAATAGCTCCGGAATTATATTGTTTTCAGTTTTTGACTTTAATTCTTAATTTATATGGCTGGTACATTGCTGCAAGATGTGCATGAACCATTGTGTTGCCATTGTTATTATTTCTCTTGCTGTGTTCTCCTCTAAGCCATTGTTCTGGGACTGGCCACACCTTGTGAGCCAGTTAGATTGGCTGTTTAATCCCGCTGTGCGATACTGCCTGCTATAACCGAATGCCAGCAGCGGGCAGTTGATAGATACTCTATTAGGCTCTCTCTTTTAACAAGCAAACCAGGGTTTGCAGGGGGTACCATTTTACCACTTTGAAAATTGTTTAATTGTTTCTGGTATCAAGTTGCATGAATATTGAAGACAGTTTCAAAATAAATAAGATATAAATATTAATATATATTATTGTTTCTATTATTTAAAGGGTGTAATAAGCTACTGATACTGTTACATCTTACAGGGATTTCACAAATAGTTGTAGGAAGCATTGTTGGAACCATCAAAACTATGAATTAGAATTAACAAAAATGTTAAACTGAATTGAAAAGATATTCAGATATCTGGTAATGATAATTCAGTAATGAATTTTAAAATGGGCATTCTTAATTACACTTTAAGTACAATTTGTAAGCATCCTATCCAAATTGACAGTGAATTATATGATTCCTCTACTGGAGAATATGACTTTGACCTTTCACTAATTACATATATAAGACTATTATGCGACAAGTTAGCCTTTGCCTTAATATAAAGGAAAGCTTGTTGCTTAGTTAACAATAATATGAGATACAAAGTTAACATGGTTGAATTAAATAAGATACAAAATAACTTAATTAAACCCATTTTGTTACATATTGTAAGGTGACTTATACTTCTATCAATCAGTACGATTTGTTCATTTTTGAGGCTCCTTACATATTTTATTTCATATGAATGGAAATATTAAGTTTTTCCTCATGTATTTGATTACTTAAGAAATATTCTATGAATAGCGCCACTTTCCTAATTGTCCCCACTTCAGTAATATCACTATTGGATTTTGATCCTAAATGAATTTAGTTTTGGGACAGGTACCTGTGCGACAAATCAGTTTGTGAATAGGTTTTAAATAAGAATATGGCCTCTGGTTTTGAGTTCTCCTGTTGACGTGTAGCATAAATTTTGATCCTAAATTAATTCAGTTTTCAGACAAGTACCTGTATGACAAATCAGTTTGTGAATAGGTTTTAAATAAGAATATGGCCTCTGGTTTTGAGTTCTCCTGTTGACGTGTAGCATAAATTTTGATCCTAAATTAATTCAGTTTTCAGACAAGTACCTGTATGACAAATCAGTTTGTGAATAGGTTTTAAATAAGAATATGGCCTCTGGTTTTGAGTTCTCCTGTTGACGTGTAGCATTAATTTTGATCCTAATTTGTCAGACAGGTAACTGTCCGACAAATTAGTGTGATAGGATTTAAATAGGGAAATCGCCTCTGGATTTTGAGTACTCCTTCTGACGTGTAGCAATCCGCTGAACTTTCAGACTATGATTTATGTGGAGAGAGGGTGGATGCTGGATTTTGATCCTTGATTAATTCAGTTTTAATACAAGTACCTGTCTGACAAATAAGTCAGTGAATAGGATTTAAATAGGGAAATCGCCGTTGGTTTTGAGTTCTCCTGTTGACGTGTAGCAATCCGCTGAACTTTCAGACTATGATGTATGTGGAGAGAGGGTGGACCCGGGTCCCTGCAATGCCTTCCAAACAAAATGGTACTTTGACCAGGAGGACTCTCGCTGCAAACAGTTCCGGTTTGGAGGCTGCCAGGGCAATGCTAATAAGTTTAATTCGCGCGAGGACTGTGAACATGTTTGCGTGGCTAGAACCAAACAGGGTATGCTGTGCATTGCATGATGGGTATCGTACTAAATGACCCTAAATCAACTCCTCCTTTTTGATTGGTCGTGAATGAGTGAAGCTAAAACCCTTATTTGGAATTTGAAATTTCGTTTTTTTGTCACTTTTTCTGCCATATTGCGGCTAAGTCGTGGCCAGTTGTAAATGGTGGAGGAAACCAGAGTACCTGGTGAAAACCACTGCCTAACCCATAGTTACTTGCAACTTTCTCCTATTAGGGTATCATTTCAGAATTCTTTTATTAATGGAAAGAGTTAAAATTTGTGAAAAAGTTTTCTTGAGCGTATTGGAAGTGGAGTTGAATTTTAATGTATGTACTTCGTGAAGGCATATATTTGATTGAGTATCACGTCTATGTGATTCATTTTGAGGATTCGCCCATTTAACTATGTTTCATTTTAAGAAATAGTTGGCTCAACAATCTGAACTACAATGAAGAAGGAAGAGTTGATTGAATTGTGTTTGCTGTAACAAAAGCTATGTTTCCATAAACAGTTCCATTTTTCAAATATGAAATCGATTATTCTAAGCCTCTATTTTAAGGCTATATTATGAATCAAAAATCTAACAAATAAAATTATTTCAGTTATTGTTATGGAAGCATGCTTGGCAATGAGGGACATACAAAAATGCAAATTAAATAATGCAAAGGAATTTTAATAGTTAAAAATGTAGACAAAAAAGTATTGTTTAACTTTGAGACTATATCTACATGGTTTACCAACTCTTTTAAATTAAGATTAATCACAAAATTAAATGATGAAATGTTATTTACAAAAATAAGTCTAGACGTACTGCTGATTTGAACCAAAAATAAGGATTAAATTTGTTTTAAATTTACTTTGCCTCGGCACCTCATGGATATAAAGGAAGTTTTGTTCCTCATTGCCCAATATTGTGTTGTAGAAATAGAAAATAAGGCATTTTTAGTAATACTGACAGTTGGAACAGTTCACTGCAACTTAGAGTCATCAAATATTTACAACAATGATAACCTTGCTGTGTTGCATTGTCTACAATGGTATTGCATTCTATATTTGCTTTGTGCTGTTCCAGTGTTTGAGTTCGTGATTGAATATAATCAAGCATGTTCTGAACTGACATGAAAATAGATTTTGTATGTTGAAGCATTTAAATGTTATGGCTTGTTAGAGTTGATTTGCTAATTAAAATAACCTCACACCTACACATAGTATACAGATTAGGGTAGTTAGTTTATGGTATATGGTACATATACCATTTATATTTCATTTCTATTTCAGCTGAATCATGTGTCTAGCTAGATCTAGGGTGCTGTCTATGGGATGTTCTTTTGTTTTTGTTTCTTATTTTGTGTTTAGACTGAGCATACGCATCACTCTAAGTTTGGTATTTAACTAAGTATAATTTTCAAAAACTAATATGAAAATGCTGTGTGTGCTTGTGTGAAATGTTTTCTCAGTATTTTGAATCATCCTTAGGTTCTCATTTTATAGAATAGTTGAAATATTGCTAAAATAAAGGTGGAAATGAAAAGAAAATTCATTCTTTTCTCTTGCAATTATTAATTGTAGACTTTGGAATACATTGTTTTAATTGAATGATTTTATGAATTAACCCCATTTTCGGGATTATGCTTTCTGACTTACTTTCTAGAAATAACAATTTTATTGAAATTACACTCTGAAAGCGATATTTTACCAAAAAAGCAAAAAGAAAACAATGACAAAAGAGCTATTCACTTGACAAATAATGACAATCTATACTGCCAATGATTTATCTTGACCCATATTTTTATGTATGATCAAATAATCTTTTTGATTGCTTTGTTTTATGATCTTTTCCAGGACTTTGTTTATATATAATACATGACTCATTTAACTTTTTCGCATACTTTCACAGATCCCTGTGACATGGCCCATGAGACCGGCCCCTGCTATGCTGACGTTCTCAGATTCTACTTCGACAAGAGGACCGGCAAGTGTCGTCCATTCAAATATGGTGGATGTGGCGGAAACATCAATAACTTCGAGAGCCAGGAGTCCTGTTTGAATCGCTGTTCTAACGGTACCGAGGGACACAGGATTATGAGAGCAGGTAAGATATCAGGAATGATTCTACACAAGGTTTTGTACTGAAGGTACTGTATTTCATTAAGTTTCATATCTAAATGGCTTTTAGTTGTTTGTGAAACACCAATAGTACAAATAGTAGAAAATGATGTAGACACGATTTTGCACTCTAGGTACAGTACAGACATTCAATTCCTGCACCAGTCGACCGGACATCTGCCAGTGCCTGGTTGTACAAACACCCATGGATAGCATGCTAAAAAATACACCATGCACATCAATGACCCACATAGTTTGCGAATCAAAGCTACGTTTAGTTTTGAGGTCATCCTTGCCGGGTAAACTGGGTGGCAATCCGGTGTGCTGTTGTGTATTATACCCATGCTGCCCATGCAATTTAGTGCAGGAATTGAATATCAGCACTGTACATATTTCTCTGTATAAAATCCACATATTTTGCTGTGCACACAGTTTTGTACCTTAGGCACCACATCTCACTTATTAGTTTTGACTTCACGTTTGGCTTTTAGATGATTGTGATGCACCAAAGGCTGCCGGCACCTGTGCCGCCCTGGTGGCTAGATACTACTGGGACGTCACCGAGAGAGAATGCAAGCCTTTCTACTACACCGGCTGCCGCGGAAATAACAACAACTTTGACCGATACGAGGATTGCATGGCTCTTTGCAATAGAGGTAGGCATCTTTAAGCTGGGACTCACAAATTTGGAAGGACAGTAGTGAATTACCTTCATTTAATAACTTACAACGGTTCAGAAATTGCCTTGAGGTTAGGCAGTCACGTTTTCTCCACCAGTAATAAATAACCAGTCATGACGTTGAAGTAGGTACTACAAAGTTGTGCAAGAGGGGATGGTTAACGGACATCCTCATTGCTTCAGGGTTGAGAGTATTGGCAATTATGAGAACCATTGTCACCCTGAAACTGCTGTGAGTCTCAAATTCCTCCCTGATTTATGTATTCAGGCAGTCTGTTAAATATGTCATGTCTGTTGTGATAACAGTCACTGCATCAGTGGTTAATAATATGTTTTTGAACCTGTTCTTCTTAACACAAAAATGTCTTTAGATCAATTATTTAATCTGTTAAGCTCCGAGCTGGAAATGCCTGTTCGGTTATAACCTCCACAATTTCCTAGTACTGAAACATGCTTTTTTCGAAAAATATGACCTTTCACATTCCAAAGCTTGAATGGATATCTACATTTCCTGCTTAAAAAGATTTCTCAAATAAATGTAATGCACCTTTGTCCGATTTGTAGTTGCTTATTTAGACCACCTTGCATGTAATTGCACTAGCCCAAAAGAAACATCTCCTAAAAAATTCTTTATTTCATGCCAAGGATTTGACCTCGCAAATGGAGAAACATGAGAAGCTTAAAAAACTACTAGTGTGTTATTTGTGTTGATTTCAGATACTGACCAATGTGCCATCATCCTATATGACCTTGGAATTGTTTGATTTTAGATCCTGTCCAGTCGTGTATCTTCTAGTCTGACCTTAGATTGTTTTCTAAACCTTGAATTGTTTGATTTCAGATACTGTCCAGTGTGGTATCATCCAGTGTGACCTTGAGTGCCCCCATGGTCTGGCTACAGGCTTTGATGGCTGTGAGCAGTGTCGCTGTTTCGACCCATGCGTGTCTAAGATCTGTGAGGTCGGTACGGTCTGCACCGTCACTGCCAGTACGTGCCAGGAACCACCCTGCCCCAAACCAAGGGCTGTCTGCAGACCAAGTGAGTAGGAAAAATTCACCATGCAAATAAATGTATACTAATATATGGATGATATGAGGAAGCATGGCTTTGATGGTGAATGTTGGTGAATGATATTCATTTAGATATCATTGTAGTCCATCTTTTAATTTTGAGTTTTAATGGATGTGTGTACTTATATTGCTTAATTAAACCACTTATGTTTTGGCATCTAGAAAGACTACTGAAAATTAATAATTACTCATTATCATTGTTTTGTAGCAGATTCTTTACTTAACATTGGTCAAACTTTGCTACTGATGAATTTCCATGATAGTTGTTTGCATCATTCAAAGTCATAAAAGTTAGAATTTGTATATCCATTGAATAGTGTATTCGCATGGTATTACAACATCATCAGTCTTGATTTCAAAGAAGTACTCCCTTTTCTCATCATTTATATTTTCTCTTTTCAAACTTTATTTTCTTGATTTCAGGAGAAGAACTGTGTCCAGTGATCTCATGTGAGCAGGCGCGTACCTGTCGCTATGGTTTGAAGAAGGGTCCTGATGGCTGTGAGCTGTGTGAGTGCAACGATCCATGTGAGGTGAGTTCAACCTGATGATGAATTAATTCTTCCTATTTAGTATCCTCAGATGTAGAAATATAATAACACTATTTATTTTGCTTTAGTTATTTAGGATCTTAATAAAATCAACCATGCTTTAGTATTTTGAACCGTTTTGGTCCTAATGAATAATCCCAGTTCACCTCTTCCGACATTCTGCGTGCTTATATGTTTAAGATTATAGATTATAGGTTGTTTTCTCTCTAACCTGTCAAGATGACAACATCCAAATTAATATCCATTCACTTGTCTAATAGATGCTGATTGCAATTATTTAGAAGAATTCACCAAAAATGATTTGAAGTTTTCCAATCATTAACACTCTCCTTCGGTGTAATGGCTAATGGCAACTTCAAGAAAATTGTGTGTTCCTTTTTCCTGTCTATCTGACATCACTCCATATTTGCTTAACAAATAAGAACAGCCATTTCGCCACTAAACGATTATGGCAATATCGAACAGACTTACTGATCGGACATATTGTCTTGCAGACCACAACATGTCCTGAAGGCTCGAATTGTAGAGTTGTTGAGCTGCAGTGTGTGACCACGCCGTGCCCGGGACCTCAGGCCATCTGCGACCGCTGTCCACCACTGGCCTGTGACCTTGCCCCCACATGCCGCTACGGTCTCAGGAAGGGTCCTGACGGCTGTGATATCTGCCAGTGCCACGAACCATGCCAGGTGAGTCTTGAAATAACAAGCACTTCTAACACAAAATACTAAAGAGATCTAAAGTTTAAAATGAGCCAAAGCCAAGCAAACCATGAGAACTGATCAACATGTTATCTAATGAATACCAACAAGACAGCGTTTAGATGGTTTTCAAGAATCTTTGCATCCTTCTGCTTCGGATGCAACTAGCCTTAGTATTAGAAGGGTTAACATTCCTTCAAATATATATCTATATCTTTGATGAGTTATGTTCAAGGCTGACAGACCATGTGAATAACCCAGATTTCAATGGGTTAAGGAAAAGAAACTAGCCGTAAGTTTATATAAGGTAAGGTTATCCTATCCTTGGATTAAGAAACGAATGGATATGTAGCGAGAGACCAATTACTATATGCCCTATAGTTACATGCTAGCCTCATGCCAGGACTACCAGATAAGGCAGCAGTACGAGGTCACGTGGGAACAAGGACCAATCAGGGCTCTCGCATCGATCACATTACAGAGAAACCTTATCTCCACCACCAGCTGGGGGTGCCCAGAGCATCTATTAGCGGCTATTAGTTGACACTGGTTGAGGCTAGCATGTTTGGTTGACCGGCTGGTTTCGAATCCACTTGTGTTTGGTCATCTAAGTCCTATCTAACTGACCCCCCGATTGTATTTCAGACCACCCGGTGCCCAGTGGGTACGCAGTGCAGTGTAAGAGAATTCCAGTGTGTGACCACCCCCTGCCCACAAGCCCAGGCCATCTGCGACCCGATCACTGGACCAGTGACATCAGCTCCTGCTCAGACAACAGAACAGTCACCAGGTAAATAGCAACCATGCTCTTGAGCTGGCCTGCCAGTTATGAGTTGGCGAAATCTAAACTTATACCAGCAGCATTTTATCTAATTTATTAGTGTGGAATAATATTTTACTATATCTTTTCTCTGCAGATACTGGTCTCTGCCCTACCCTTGACTGCGGCCGTCTGAACTGCCCCTATGGTAAAATGGTGGATGACGCTGGATGTGAGACATGTAGATGCTTCAACCCTTGCCAGGTAAGGATTAATCCCTTTCACTTTCATAATTGTAGTCTTTCATCAATACATACATTCAATAAATACATTAGATACATGAACACTATTATCATTTGAAATTTGGGGTAAATTGTACTTTAAATGATGGTTTAGATGCTTGCCATGTAAGAATTTTCTCTATTTCACTTTCATAATTGAAGTCTTTCATCAATGCATAAATACATTACATCAAGAGAATGGATTTTATGTGATAATTTCATTGCAACATTGTATATTCTCCATTGCTTACATTATACGTTATCTTGTTGGTCAAATGTATGTATTGTTAAACTATGGGTGAGACCTTAATAAAAATCATCTTATCTTATCTTATATATACATTAAATAGATTTTTTGACATATGGAGTGAATTGAAATTTAAAAATGGTTTCAACTTCAATAACATGATATAGTATGCTTTTATTAGAATGAACGGTTTCATCTTTGCTTTTAGATAGATATGAAAGTGGTGCTTTATGCAGAGATGTCACTATTGAAGTTCCATATTGCCCCAGTAAAACTAAAAAATCTAAAACAAAACTTATAACAAGAAAATCAAAACTAAATTTTAGACTAAAAAGAAATTTATCCTTTCAAGGTAACAATGATAACTACATTTAGAAATCACTAATTCCAATTGAATTATCTTTTGCACTTTACTTGGTTTCACTTTCAGAACTGACTGTAGACTTTGGGATGATTGCTTTGTAGATGCTATCACTTTCAGTATACGTGACATAAGCGTTGCAGGTATCTGGTTATTTTGCATACCTGGCTTGCAATGATCTTGTCTTCATATCATTTGACATGTATTGGTGGTTTCACTTTCAGGGCTATATCTGCCCCAGGGGTAGAGTGTGCAGGATAGCGGAGTACCGCTGTTACACTCCCCCCTGCAGTCCCCCCATGCCAGAGTGCAGGTTGTGTAAGTAGCTATCAACCCTCCCAATGCTGAGGCTACTTTCGTCCAAAGCAGAAGGATGCAAAGATTTCCGAAAACCATCCAAACCCTGTCATGTGGGTACTCATTGGATAGCTCTCACTGAGTACTCTCATATGAGTACCCATTTGGCAGGGTTTCGATCATTTTTCAGGTTTTTGCCTCATTTTGTATTGGTCAAATTAGCCATCTGCAGCATCGGGGATAGGTTTAGCAGCATCAGAACTGCCCTACACTGTGTGTGATTTATCTGAACACCATTGACACAAATCACACCCATTCATGCCTAGAAATCACCTCCACAGGTTTTATTTCAGTCTGTGAAATATCTTTTTATGCTGAAACTTGCACCTTGGCTGTCCTGTTTTATTTCAAGGCTTTCATCACTATAGAGACACTATGTTGTACATTTGTCACTTTACTATATAGACTTGCACCTCACTACTGGCATCACATAGAGACTATTGTTTAGCCACATGACTTACATTATTTCCGCCTAGCAGGACAACAGCAGTCACATGCTTCCAGACCTTCAATATTTGCACCACACACTGTTTTAACCCTTGCACTTCTACTGTCTCAGCTAATGAATAGGCTAGACCAATTGTACTTCTTTTTATGACCAAATTAAGAAAACACCCTATTACATAAGTTTTGATTTTATTTGCTTTGCGTTTGCAACATTCCCAAATTGTTGACTTCAGTCACAGTCACAAACTTTTTGTTGAGACTTTCTTTTTCTTATTTTTGGATTTCGTTTTTCACTACAAAATTTAAGTTTTAACTTATATGACAATTGGTCTGGCCTTCGCCTGAGATTATTTTCAACACCACACCATCAACGATACCTCTTATATAAAGATGTACCATTTATATAAGTTGAAATCAGACTGAGTATGCTTAGGAACACTTATCTTACACTTGCACTGTGTTAAAGATTAGTGCGGCCTTGTCTTAAGATATTGTATGTTTCCTGTAGCCCTACCTACTGTATCCTTTAGCCCTACCCTAAAACTTATTATGACATTTCAAAAACATGTTATTCTGAATGAAAAAGATGAACAGATCAACTATGACCCTACCATTTATCATTAAAAACATTTCTTAGAATAAAAACATTTCCCTACCTACCTGCCCTAAGTTTTCGTGGGGTGTTACAGGAAACAAACAATATACATATTTTCTAGGCCTTAGCATTGTTTTCAGCACCAGACCACCAGCAGAGCTAGCCTCTTGCAGACTGAGTTCACTCTGTAACACTTTAAGCAGAGTTGAATTGGAGATGTACCATTTATAATGGTTGAAGTGAGACGGAGTATGCTTGACAACACTTATAAGCACACACTTGCACCATGCTGATTATTGTATTTGCAGGACTACGTGTGCGGAGAGGGTGAAGCATGCCGCGTGGTAGAGTTTCAGTGTGTTAGAGCACCCTGCCCGCCCCCAGAACCCCAGTGCCGCCTTCGTAAGTAGCCCCCCACAGGCCATGAGAGACAGTACCCAAATATTGCCCAGAGACAATACTCAAATATTGTCACATACCAATATTAGTGTTAGGCCCCACACGGTACTCAAACACTTCCATTGCATCATGAGAAACAATACTCAAATATTGTCACATGGACCAAATTGATACTACCGTAAAGTCTCGGAAATCTCGGCCGCCCTAGGAAACTCGGCCACTATAATTAATTCACAAAATCATTATTGGGGAAATTCGCCCACCCCCGATTCATCCAAGGACACATTTCACCAAAAGTCAGCCACCAAGTAAATTTCAGTAGTGTCAGATTCCACATCAGACCAAAACATTTTTTATCATTGCAGTTCATGCACATTCACTTTCGAACATTCATCAGTGTCCATTATTTACGATGGCCCAAATTATGAAAATCCTCATTCTACTATATGGTGACACTAGTGTCATTTTATTTTCTATTAAACTATAAAAGATGTTAGAGATTTTCATTAATGAGAAGGTGGTCAGTTTTGAATACAGGAGATGTTAGTGAACTTTCAATGTTAGTAAAAACAACATAGTAATTTTTGTTAAATATAACATTTTGATAGGGTGTCTATAGACATTGGTCAGCCTGTATATATCTAGGTTTCTCCTTGATTTATCATCCTTTTCATCTATAAATTTATGGTTTGGGGTGTAGGAGATCGTAGGATAAATCAGACACAATTAGTTTCAAGTTTAAGGTTATCTCTTATATCAGGATAACCCTATGATTCAGTTGGTTGTTGAATTTTTGTAGTTTTCTGAAAACAATTCCATATGTCAAGCCTTTGCATGCTATGAAGACACTTAGAGGAACTTTTGCTTTTGTTGAAGCACCACCAATTTGGTTGCACTTCATTTGTGTAAGTTCACTAAATTGCACATATATGTGGTAGACCACACCAGTTAGTAGTATCCACACACTATAGATATTCTAATCCATATATGTGACTTATTTCATTTGTTAGATGTACTAGGCTGTTGCTTTAACTCAGCTGATGACTACAGGTCATGCAAAACTGCTCATTGTACATCAACTACTTTTGATACAATGAGTGCATATGAACTGATATCTAATAGAATACTCTTGCTTAGGTGGAGACAGCAAAGGTGGAGGGAATGGATAGATATCCCAGCAAATCATAAAATTTCTGAACATTTAGCCTTCTGCTTCTAGTAGTTTGCTTCACAAAACTGACTTTCACAACTGATTAAGTCAAAAAAATCATTTTTGATTCGAAAAGGCGGTTACTTATCTTTTTCAGATTATTTTAATCAAATAAAATTCATATGCATAATCCTGACAAATGTGGATATTAAAAAAAGAAACTTGCTAAATTATCTTAATCAAATAAAATTAATATGCATTATCTTGATAAATATAGATATAGAAAAAAAGAAACTTGCAAAATAAGGAGAAGTATAATAATGATATGATATATGTAATAAGTATGTGATTGATATGATGTATGACGTGTGTGTGCTGGTGTTTTAGTTACCAAGGCCGGCACCTGCCCTGTACTGGAGGAGCCCGTAGAGGGAGAAGAGGTCACTCAGTGCAGAGAGTACTGTAGATCCGACGCCGACTGCATCTCCCAGTACAAGTGCTGCTCGTCCGGATGCAACAGGCTCTGCCAGGCACCTATCCTAGAGACAATAGGTATGTTACATGACCAAATGTACACCACTTCTTCCCCGACACAAGTTGGGATGTTACCCTTTATGTTACATTCCACTAATGGTGATAAGGAGATGACCTTTTTGAGCAACTATGCAAAAAGCAAAAAGAAAATCTTCAACACAAGTTGGTACGTTACCATTTGTGTTATGTCCGCTTGTTGGTGATTAAGAGATGACCTATTTTTAGCAATTATGCAAAAAGTGGCTTAAAACATAAAAAGCAGTATCTTTCGAAAATTCTTATTTTTGTATTGCACTAAAACTATTTTGTGTGAAATACCGTATCTGGAGTAAATGGATGTATTTTAAGAAAATTCTTATTTTTGTATTGCACCAAAAGTATTTAGTGTGATATACATACATGAAAGTAATCTAATCAGTCAAAAAAATGTTCTTATTACATATTTTGATTATGTTCTTGACAATTGTTTATCCATTGAGGAAAGATTATAGAATCATTATTATTTTGAAAATTTTCATAGGGTCTCAGAACTGTCATCTCCTATTTACCTAAACATGAGCATTTATTTTTCTCAAATTAAGTAGAAAAACTCTTGAGAAAATGATTAAGCAGAAAGATTAACTTATGTTTAAATGACTAGACTAGATTTTGTTTTAAGTCATTCTGAAATATGATATTTGATATATTGATATCTTGATATTTGATAACTCATGATACGTTAGTAATTAATTGAATGATTTTGCTGCCCTGCCTCCCTGTTAAGGAGCTGTATTTTTAGCGTAAGTGATAATCAGTTTATGTGGTATATGTCAAATTTTCGATGTGGTGAAAAACAAATCATTCTAATTATTTCCTCAATCAGTATCAAATTACAGTGCTTAAGAATCCAGGGGTTAGTTTCACAAGACTTCTTAAGACAAAAGCATGTCCTATATTTAATGATAACAAGTGACTTTATAACAAAACCTTAATTTATGCACTCTTTTGAATAGATATCTGAGGCCATATTTAGTTGTTTTTTTATTAAACTTTTAAAATACAAGTTTATGTCTATGAATGGATATGATGTAATTTAGTAAACAGGATATTCTGAATTGAGAAGTCTGGTGAAACCAGCCCCAAATGCTTCGCTTTGATTGGCTGTGTTCCCATATTGCTACATATTGCTACATGCTTTCTGTTTGATGATGTTCCTGCAGCTGTGTCCGCAATATCTCCATGTACAGTATTTCGCATTGAGCATTGACTTAGTTGCTTGCATGCAGCCTGTATGCTATTTGAACCTGCGTTACAATGGCTTATGAAGACTTGGCTCAATCTTCAATTTTATTGCGACAATATGATAGTTATGTTTGGTTTCGGTGGCAAAGTGGACATCAGATGATGTCTTTTCCTAATTGTTATAATTAAAGTGAGATATCTTTCAATTATGTTAAGGAAGAAGTGCCATGAGCTCTTATCATGGAGCAAAGTATCACTTTTCATGCACTTACCATCATTTCTGAATATGAATAAGTGGTTTAAAGAAATATTTCTTAATAACTTTCATTACTTCCATTTAGAAGTTCTCCCCATTCACAGGAAAAGGGTCTATGGAAAACCTGATCCTTAAATGCCCTTTGTCTAAAAAGATTAAAAAACATTTGAAAATATGGCTTTTCATCCCTTTCATTCTATTTGTATATAACAAACCCTTTCTTTCCCCTTTTTCTGTGGCTTTCACACAAACTTAACACATTGAAGACTTGATACTTTATTTTCTATACTTCATATATGTTACCTTCTGTACCCCTTATCTCTCCCTTGTTATGTCTCATTTGCATTTATTTTACATATGACTTAACTGTTTAAACATCTACTTAATTAATATGAGGAGGTGCCTTGTCTTTTCCTTATATATACCTGGCTGTCTGTTAGTGCTGTCCTGTCTAGATTTTCTCATCTGGCTAATTTATCCTTATATCCCTTGAAGGCTGCTAGGCTCCCTCTCTCGTAGCTAGTAGGTCCTCATATCCCTTAAAGGCTGCTAGGACACGTAGTGTCCTGTCTAGGCTCTCTCTCTGTAGGGTTAACTTAATGTCCTGTCTAGGCTCTCTCTCCTTCCTAGCTAATAATTCCTCTTACACCACTAGGTCTGGGATATTGTCTCTCCCATCCAGACTTTCTCTCCTTGCTAATAGATCCTAGTATCATTTGAAGGCTGCTAGGAGACGTAATGTCCTGTCTAGGCTATATCTATTAGCTAATAGGTCCTTATATCCCTTGAAGGCTGCTAGGATACTTAGTGTCCTTTCTAGACTCCCTCTCTCTCCCAGCTAATAGGTCCTTATATCCCTTGAAGGCTGCTTTTATACATTTCTTAAGTTTTGGAAATTGAAATAATTTGGGCCATTTCTTTTTGCTGGCCGCTGTTGTATTTGGGTACCTGGGGTTCTTGTATAAGTAGAGACATTTCTGTAAGCTAGTATTAATCAAGAGCCAAGTCTGATGTGGTTGTTGTAATGTGCGCATGTGTTGCATGTAACGTACTGTGTTGTAGATATCGTACCTCATAAAAATGCTACTGATGCTGAAACTACCACAACGGCCACACCCCTTCGACCCAGAAACCGCACCACCGCTGCAACTACCACACAGACTGTGGTGGAACCGGAGGATTCTGATGAGGAAGATGATGAAATCACAACTATCCCTACCACCACATCTCCTCATATTAACAGTACAACCGTACCCTCAACCACCACCCCTGGTACCGTAAACGGTACATCAAGTGAGCCCCCTGCCACCCATGCTACGGGGGGTAAAGGGCGTCCCGGAGGAAAGGGGAAGCACGGCCATGGCAAGGGTGGTAAACATGGCGGAAAGGGTGGTAAACATGGTGGACGAGGTAAACATGGCGGAAAAGGTAAACATGGCGGCAAGGGTAAACACGGTGGAAAAGGAAAAGGCAAGCATCATGGTAAGGTCGTCACGACCGAGGAACCTCCAAGAACCACAACTTTCGAGGAAGCACCCCCGTCGACCACCGAGTTCCCCAACATCGTACCCACTGTACCGAACCTCCCACGCTACCCGTGCGCCACAAGCGTCTTTGGCTGCTGTCCTGATGGCAAAACCGAAGCTGGGTGGTGGAATTTCCATGGTTGCCCAGGTTGGCCCCTGACTACTACTAAACTATTAATATTCACCATGGCTTTGCTGTGTCAGAGCAGCGCTGGCTGTCCGTTTTTATGCCTCTAACTGTCATTCGTGCATGTGTGTCTGCAATGTTGTCCAGTTTTTGTATCACATGTAGTAATTTGCATAGATAGTACTACTAGAGCTGTGTGCAGCTATACGTAATTTCTCAAAAAAATCTGGCAGCCAATTTTTCTTAAGATCTACATTTAATTAGTTGTTTGTGTTTGATTGAATATTGTAATTACTCTAATAGTGCATGATACACACATTAAATGTAGCATATTGTATTTAGTAAACCTTAAGTTTCCTGTGTATTGATTATGCTAATTAGTGCAAGCACTTTTGACATGTATATTTGATAAACACCCTAGTTGAATGCCCCCAATCGTAGGTACCATGTTTGTTAAATGATCACCTTAGTCATATTATCCCAATCGTAGGTACCATGTTTATTTGATAACCACCATAGTAATTTTTCCCCCAATCTGAGTAAAACCCACTTAGGTCCTTTGATTTGAAGATGTTGATCAAGTAGACCCCTTTAGACCACCACTTTCATCACCTCCTATTCTACACTAATTGATGGCTGGATGGTCTGATATTGGATGGACTGATAGCTTACTTGACTTGTGTGTATACAGATATCAATAGAGGGGGAGGGGGGGGGGGGGGATGGCTCTTACCAAAAATACCTCAGACTTCCACTAAAATCCTGGGATTTTCCTAGGATATTCCTCAGAATTCCTTGGTATCCCCAGCTTGATTTGGAAAGAAAGAGGGTTTAGCTTCCAGCCCTGAAAGCCTTATATTGGGTTGTGCCCCTGGCTCATGCCACCTAAGTTGTTTGTATCCCGAGTTGTTTTTATGTATAGCATGTGTTGACTTGAGAGTTGTTATTACAGAGGAGGCCCCTCAGATCTACCCCGCTGGAGAGGAGGATCTCACTGTGGAGGAGGGACAGACTGTACTGCTGCCCTGTAACGCCAGAGGTGCCCCCAAACCACAGGTCAACTGGTACAGAAACAGGTAAGACCACGACTGGATACCATACTGTATACTGTGTTAATACTGCCACAGTTTGATTAATGCATACTTCCACTATTTGGACACGATAACTTGGCATTCAACACCCATATACAAAATATAAACTGTTAACAGTACTTTATTGCATTTTTACCCTATACATTTTGTCGGAATAGTCTTGTTTAGGATCTTTGACAATTCCTGATAAATGATTACTTCACAGTGGTTAGTATCGTTAAGAGTACCTTTAAGGAATGAAACGGTATCTTTTGAAACTATACTGGTAGTGATAATCTGATGATCGATCATTGGATCGAAAGGGTTTCGATTTCGATTAATCGATCCTAAAATTTGGCATCGATTATGATCGAAATAAACAGCAAAAAGTTTGTGTTGCGACACGTCTTCCTGGACATATTTTTTGCCAAAAACAGTACCAGAAAATGTCCGAAATATTACTTACTTAGCGGCGGAAATAGCTAATAAGTGCTGCTGTGATGAAAGCGTGTGCAACTGATTATGATCGATCATCAATCGGTTGTTCCCAGTACCGGTACCTCTTAATGCTTTCCAACCCTAATTCTGAGTGCATGTTTATTTCCCCCAGGTTGCCGCTGGGCTACAGGGAGCAGCAGGAGGACCATCGTCTGACAGAGATGGGAGACGGTTCTCTGCAGATGACCAACATCACCACATAGAAACATGATTATTTGTGATCCTATGATAAATGCATATTCATTTCCCCCAGGTTGCCACTGGGCTACAGGGAGCAGCAGGAGGACCATCGTCTGACAGAGATGGGAGACGGTTCTCTGCAGATCACCAACATCACCACGGATGACCAAATGATCTACACCTGTAGGGCATTCAATGGTATTGGCGAGCCGGCCACAAAGAACTACAGGGTCTCCATCAGAGGTAAGTAGACAACACACATTCTAAGAGTGTTATAGGGTTAATGCACCATCAGAATGATTTAGGTTCAAAATGAGCATCTATGTTATATAGCTTATATGCTTATATATTACGACATTACAACATATATTACGACATAATATACACGTGCAGGGTGTTAACTGGTATCGGTGAACCAGCCACCAAGAACTACAGGGTCTCTATCAGAGGTAACTACACAGTTCACCAGCACACTCCAGTGTTGACCTAGGGATTGGTTCGGGTTCTCGATACAATACCAAATGTCAATATTGAATAGGAAAAAGTGCAGTATCGTTTAAGGTCTGTTATATCGATACTGCTTAAGGTCTTACGACACTTTTAGAAATCTCAGTTTAATTTTCCTGAAATTTTGCAAAAGGAAAGAACATAGCACAGTGATCTTCAAAACAACTTAAAATCATGGGGTCATCAACTTAGTTTTTTTTTCACAGATTTTTGAAAAATTAAAGCAATTTATGTCACAAACATCACTTTCTCCAAAATTGGTGTCTTTATTTGATAGATTTATCCCTTCAGAGATACTTATACTGCCTGAAATACTGTTCTGCCTTGTTGAAATTATTTTTCTGCAGTTATATAGGAATTATTGGGCAAAATCAAGGAATTCAAGAAACAGGTTTTTAACCCAAAATTGATATAGGTCAGAATTGCCTAGTTTAATTTTCACCAATTTTTGTCTACACTATCTACACAATGATCTTGATAAGAAGACATAAGAAAATGATAGGTCATCATGTTAGTTTTCGAACCACAGATGGTCAAAATTTGTGAAATAGGACTTTTTGGGGGCAAATTTTTATGAAAATGTAAGAAAAGAGTTACTCAGTTGATACCTTATATGCCCATCCTTATAAAAGATAGTGTTGAGCAAGGGAACTCCATTTTATACACATGAATTATCACAAATTATTCCTGAAAACGTGTCAAAACATCAAATTCAATGAATATGGAAATCACTGTAGCCAAGAACAAAAAACTCTTAGGATACTATTTATAATAGGCATGTATAATCAGAATTGGTAAATATTCAATAAAAATCAATTTCTTTTCAATTTTTCCAGTGATGTCAGGTAAATTGTAATATTTTTTTTTAGTTTGTCCAATCCCCAATAGGTGTTACCAGTATAGAGTATCGTAAGACCTTAACAATATAAAATTGACTTTACTGCTACCTGGACATCTCCACATGAAGGCACTTAAGTATTTATTAACAAGATATTTGAAGTTGCTACTGCAAAACCCAACAAAATTAATTCTCTTGGAGGCTGAAGGTATCGTTAAAAATATTGTCCAGATATTGTATAGTTAAGTAAATATTGAAATATTGTATCATATTGCAAAATATTTGATTTGCCAATCCTTAGGTCTGCCTGCTGAGCCTCAAAAGGGCCTGGATATTGACACTTCGATTTTCTTAAAGTATTTTTTATAAAGGGTTAGGAAAAGAGGTGTAAGTTAGGACAAAATTTGATAATTCTCTTACTATTCAGTATTCAGTGAAAGCTCTTTACCAATCCTTGATGTTTTCACTGCTATTGTTCTTACAGCTAAGGTCCGAGTTCGCGTTCTTGAGTCTGCGATCATCCTGATGCCCGGCCAGACCGCCACCATGTCCTGCTCCGCCACGGGTGACCCCCGACCTCAGCTGCGCTGGCTGAGGAACGCCGCTGCCATCAACACCGAGGACCCCCGTGTGAGCGTAGGACCTAACAGTGAGCTGACCATCCAGGCGGTCACCCTGCAGGACGCCGGAGAGTACGTCTGTGAGGCATTCAACGGCGTCACAGAGACACAGAGGAAGATTGTCTCCCTCACTGTAGAAGGTAATAATATGTATTCTTTATGGACTGTAGGCTAAGCTACAAAAACAAACATATAATAGATACAAAACAGAACAAAAGAGAAATTGACAAAAGGCGTATAGTCAGGTACTTAGTGTAGCCTGAAAGTTAGGAAAAGCATTATATATATACAGTTGACATTAACTCTAATTCACTAGCTTGTAGTCCAGGTACAATATGCATTAGTAGTAAGGTTTGAGGTAATCTCTAGGAGTCCAGGGCATTGTCTCTCATATTCCTTCCAATGCTGAGGCTACTTTCGTCCAAAGCACAAGAATGCAATGATTTCTAAACCCTGTCATGTTGGTATTCATTGGAAAGCTCTCGCAGAGTACTCTCAAATGAGTACCCATGTATCATGGTTTCAATCATTTCTCAGGATTTTTGCATCATTTTGTATTGGTTTAAGTGCATACCAGCAGCATATGTGATAACAGATGAATGTTCTATTTGGGGTATTTCCTTTGCTCTTGCCCTAACACTTGAGACTGTTCTCACTCATTCAATATTCATCTTTTGCAGAGGATGACTTTACAGCAGAGATCGCCCACCACAATGATACATATCAGACAGGCCAGAGCATCCAGCTTCACTGTATGGTCACTGGGAAGGGCTCAGAAGATGCTGTCATTGAGTGGTACCACGATGACACACAGCTGACCAAGAGTGGACGCTATGTGATGTCCAGCAACGGCCTGCTGACCATCAAGAAGGCCCAGGAGAAGGACAGTGGGAACTACACTTGTACTGTGGCCGGAGCGGACAGTGAACCTATCAAGCTGGACACACACTTAGTGGTTGAAGGTAGGTGCAATTATATACATGGATCTGCGTAATTTATTAATCTTTTTAACACAATGAATAAATTATTTAAAGTGGGATTATTAACGTTACCTTCCACAATGCTGAGGCTACTTTCTCATCCAAAGCACAATGATGCAAAGATTTTTGAAAAACATTTAATCTCTGTCATGTTGGTATTCATTGGATAGTTCTCCCCAAGTACTATTAGATGAGTACCCATGTTTCAGGGTTTCATTTATTTTCCAAGGTTTTTTGCATCAATTTGTATTGGTCAAACTAGCCACCAGCATATATATATATATATGTTTATTGACTGTATATCGAAATACAAAATCATATAATATATGCATTATTACTATATATAAATACAAAATTATAAACAACAAACCAAACGGAGAAGAAAGTTGGTTGCGGGAAGTTAAAAAAAAAAAGAAAAATAGAGTTGAAAAACGCCATTAAAAGCGTTGGCGTTTTATGGGGTAATAATCCCTTACACTATACAAGCAACCTTATTGAAGTGAACCAAGATAAGTAGGTCTATAAGAAAATCAGGGTTAAGTATAATAAAATAAGTTAGTAAATGCTGAAGTTGTCTTCAAGTATCTTTAAGCCAGAGAATTTGCTTTTGTAATAAATAAATGGTATGTCTGATAAAAACCATGGTCCTTGATGAAAAACTAGTGGAATGTTGCATTGTCAACTTACTTGTACACTAAGTACCCGATAAGAATGAAATATTCATTAAATGATGAAATCATCCTCAAATATTTTGATAAGTATTCCTAAGCAAGTGGGTAATTTGCAACTTGCTTAATCTGATGATGCTAAGAATTCTACAAGATATGCTAATTTGAAATAAGTTAAGTGTAATACTAATAGCAAAAAGAGTTATGTTTTATCTGTGCCATGTAACTAGCAATTAAATGATTTAGTGATTTATAGTAAATTTGTGAAAATTGCCAATTTACCAGAAAAATAATTGTGTATTTCTTTCTTCCCTAGGTCCCCGGCTACCTGTAGGATGTGTAGACAAACCTCATCTGGCTAACTGCAAACTTATCGTAATGGCCAACCTATGTAAGCACCGCTACTTCGGAGAATTCTGCTGCGTATCTTGCCACGCCGCTGGCTTGCTACCATGAAACAAATAAGCGAAGCACAAATTGAGGGATATATTTTTTAAGTTATTGTGTAGTTTTTCTATGATGGACAAAGCAGTTGTTTTATACAGATAAGTAGAGATGGTAGTGTAGTGTTTTCCAAGCCTGCCATTGAGGCAAGGGTGGTTACCAGAATGCCGCAAGAACAATATGGATTGTAAAGAGTCAAGTGGAAACTATGCTGATTAGAAAAGGGTTTTACACAAAAGAAACCGAGACTTTGTACCAGGACATACATGTGACATTTTATGTGAGATGAAGATAAGTTCTCATGACTGCCACCAGAGGGCCAAGTCAAACTGAAACCTGAAACCAAGACATACATGCGACATTCTGTGGGATACAATTAGTTCTAATGACTGCCACCAGAGGGCCAAGTCAAACTGAAACTTGAAACCAGGACATACATGCGACATTCTGTGGGATAAGATTAGTTCTAATGACTGCCACCAGAGGGCCAAGTCAAACTGCATAAAAAGGATATTAAACCCTGAACGAATGTTGGGATATCATTGGAATACTTTCTGAGTGCGAATGCAATTATTCATCAATTACATTTTAAGCAGTTTGAAAGTATGAGCATAGTGTGGTTTATTTTGGAATCATTTTTCATCTTATGTTTTGAAGTTTCCATGCATGCAGGGGTTGGTTATTTGTCAACTTTTCATTCTCACTATTTGACACTTGCGCTAATGATTATGACAAAAGGTTTCAATCCATGGAAATGAGGAGATATCTCATATGTGTAACTAGAATATTTCTGCAAAGATTTGAGAGATATAGGTCATATTGGAATGAAAGAATTTCTTCATGAAGAAGTAACTTCCCAATAATATAACCACGTATTAGTTATCTGTTGTATTGGAATTAAGGAAATTCTTTCTGAAGAACAATCTTTCCAATATAACGAAATATTAGTTATCTGTTCTGTTGTATTTGAATGAAAGTAGAAATTCTTTATGAAGAACAATCTTTCCAATATGATAGCTCTATGTTCATGATCTTCCAAATTATCCCATGCTTTGCCACTAACGATGGCTACATGACAGTATGGTACCTTATACAGTATTCCAAATATCAATATCTTATCCAGTTCTGTTTTGAATTTGTGCACCTTTTATATATAAATTTTAATAGGTGTTTGAGGATGTTCTTTTGAACTTTCTGTGTGCAAAGCTGATGGTGATGCAAGTATTAAGCAATGTATTGCTGTTAAGATACCACATTCTCTTGCCACACCAAGAGCATTCAGAACAATGTCATTCTTATGTATAGATTTAAAGAATACATTTTACAGAAATTCATATAACAGTGTCATGCAATTTTAGCATTTGAAACACGTTTTGAAGATTATAATCTACACTAGAATCTTTAAATCTTATACCAAGAATACTTTGAATTGTCTTTACTTTTATATATGAACATTGTAGTCTAAGACATATACATTGTATGTTTGTAGCTTATATAGACAGCTGGAGTGCTTTTGTATATATGTGGCTTTAAATCCCTTAAGGAAATATGTTTTCTGGTTTCAATAATTTGTAAAGCACAAATCCATTTGTCATTCAAAACAGCTTCAGTTTTCTTATAAACTTTTTAAATGCCTCATTACCTGCATGAAGATGTGTTGAAAAAGATGATAAATAATCATTTCATTTGTAAATGTATATTAATCATCTCATAAAACATCAAAACAATGGTAAAAAATCTAACCGTATTGCATTGTCAGTAACACAGGTTATAAAAGAGCATTTTTAAGGCAATGATGCTATCATTTTATTGCCGGTATCACTCATGAGACTGAAATCATTTTAAATTTGTTGTTGAAACAATATTTTAACACTGTAGCAGTTGTGATACTAATGTGTTTCTTTATATCTGATATTGAAGCAGTAGTATCCTTTTACTTTAAAACCGGTAGCAGTTATGATACCGATGTTTTAAATTGGATATTGAAACAAAGATATCATTTTGACAACTGGTATGATTTTTAAAACATATTATGTAGGCATTGTGTTAGTAAAGCTATTATCTGAATTTGAACTGTATGGTATTGAATGTGAATGGACCTTGCATTGATTGAATCGGTATTATATATGGTCTGTATATTCCCATGTTTTATTGGAATACTGTTTAGCACATTAAATATGTGATAGCTATATAATCTTACTGATACATAAATTAAAATACCAGATTATTTGATGCTAAGGTTATGCCATAGGGTTAATATTTCAGATTCAAATAGAGAGTTATTCATAACTAATCACCCAATAAATGTTAATCAAGCACCCAATAAATGCTAATCATGCACTTTCACTGCCAACTTGATTGTATGATTTAAATGTTTTTATGTGTTTTAATGATATACTTGAATATGTAAGCAATTTGTGTCTAGAATTCTCTGCTGCTCAATAGTACAGCCCAAGGGTTCAGAAATAGAAATATCTGTCTGATTCATGATTGCTTATATTGTTCTCTTTTGGGATAAAAAGGACTCCTTCAAAATATATTTGGAAGGAAATATTGTTCTATCTTGATACAAAGAATATTGAATCAGAGGGAAATGCACTTCATTTGAAGTTTATTTTTTGCCTTCGAATTGTTCAAAAATAGACTACCAAAAGTTCAATGTTTTGAGCCCATTCATTTTGTTCGATTTTTTTCTTAACACTATAAATGTTAGATATATTCTACATTTTTAGTGAGCAATTCAAATCTAACAGGATTTTTTGTCCATTGAATCAAATCAAAACAGCTTGAGCCAATCTGGAATTTTACATGATATTATTGCAAATGGTAACTGATTACTAAGTACCTTAGTTTCTGCCCACATACACAAATCCACTGCTTGTCAGAATCCTATGCTTTTTAACAGATCTATATCAGCTCATGTAAATTACAACAAATATCATATACAATTATGCTTATCTACCTCAGGGTGATCATTGCACCGAACTAATAATGTGTGTATTGACTAAGATGCTATATAAGCAAACTATTTTTAAAAAGCTGAATCTACAAATAGAAAGGCAATATTGTGAGTATGCTATTTACATGCTGTTGTTTAGACACACATTACCAGTCTAGTAGTGACCCCATGTTTTCAACGCAAATTGGAAACGATGATTTAGTCATTTGATTCTCATCTATTAATATTTTCTCAAAAATATGAATAAAGTTTCTTAAACTATTTGGATTGATGATTATATTTCCTGGTGATGAATTTTTTTTCAACAAAGAAATTGATGGGTCACTCACTATAAAAAAATGTGTGTGAGTAAGGACTGATTTTGTGAAAGGAGTCCACTCACACTTGTATATGTGGACTAACTAACAAGTAAATGTATAAATTCAATATGTGCTTTTCCAGTATTCATATCTGAAAAGGATTGGGGTAGTTAATGTCCTAGGAATTGCAATAACCTGCCTGATCTGCAACTCTATTGTGCCAAATTCAGAAGGTCCTACTATGTACGTTGTGCAATATACCAGGAAACAAGATGATAAGAATAAAAATCAGTAGAATATGTACATACATTTCTGTCGTCCTCGTTTGTCTTCTTTTCACTATAGATCTAGAGCGGACCGCCTCTTCTCCCCATTGCCCAGGAGACAAGCACCGGTTCAAAGGGAGTCACTCATTTTACAGCCTATCCTCCAAACGTATATCTGGGGCCAGTTGCACCAACGTGATTCAGGCTCAAACTCCGGCTCAAGTCTCAACTTGATTGTCTACAACAATAGCATCTATTGTTGTAGACAATCATGTTGAGCCTGAGTTTGAGCCTGAGTCACGTTGGTGCAACTGGCCCCTGAAGTATTATTTGGGGGTTTACACTATAGAAATGCCCTCCTTTGAAACATTTGATTCTGCCTGATGAAATAATCATTTGTCCATCTCATAGGAAATTGTTATTTATTAGAATAAATGTGTCTGCCCTGAGTTGACAATGGCTTTTTGCCACGGTCTGCTCCAGTTAGCTATTCTGCTTACAACTGGATAATGAACCCTACTAATGCTGAGGGTACTTTCTTCCAAAGCACAAGAACGCAATAATTTTTGGAAACCATTTTAACCCTGTCATATTGGTATTCATTGGATAGCTCTCACTGAGTACTCTTAGATAAGCACCCATTTGCCAGGGTTTCGGTCATTTTAAAGGATTTTTGTATCAATTGAAAAAAGCACGTTTTTCTCATTTTCAATGAAAATTCTGAAAAAAATTAATTTGAAATTTGAATATGAAATATAAGGTACGTGGTTTGCTGTTGTGGATCAGAGCTCCACATCAAAATAATAGGAATGCAACAAGAGATAGGGGAGGTTATTGTGAACTATGGAACGCCATATGACCAAATATTCAACATTTAGAATGTACGATGCAACATTTAGAATGTACTATCCAACCTGACTGATTGCGCATCAACCTGCATGCAACACGCACCAACATGGCGAATACGCACCAACATGGCGAATACGCACCAACCTGCATTCTTCTATATCTGGCCAAATGATGTTGACGAATGCAGGTTGGTGCGTATATTCCCATGTTGGTGCGTATCTGCATGTTGATTCGTTTTCGCCGTTCACAAATGCCGACTTGAAGGGGGGAACCGATGGTGGAGGGGAATGTCCGTCCACACTGCCATATGGAATTCCTTAATGCTCGGCCCAATCTTTAAGTTATATATATATATATATATATATATATATATATATATATATATATATATATGTATGTATGTATGTATGTATGTATGTATGTATGTATGTATGTATGTATGTATGTATGTATGTATGTATGTATGTATGTATGTATGTATGTATGTATGTATGTATGTATGTATGTATGTATGTATGTATGTATGTATGTATGTATGTATGTATGTATGTATGTATGTATGTATGTATGTATGTATGTATGTATGTATGTATGTATGTATGTATGTATGTATGTATGTATGTATGTATGTATGTATGTATGTATGTATGTATGTATGTATGTATGTATGTATGTATGTATGTATGTATGTATGTATGTATGTATGTATGTATGTATGTATGTATGTATGTATGTATGTATGTATGTATGTATGTATGTATGTATGTATGTATGTATGTATGTATGTATGTATGTATGTATGTATGTATGTATGTATGTATGTATGTATGTATGTATGTATGTATGTATGTATGTATGTATGTATGTATGTATGTATGTATGTATGTATGTATGTATGTATGTATGTATGTATGTATGTATGTATGTATGTATGTATGTATGTATGTATGTATGTATGTATGTATGTATGTATGTATGTATGTATGTATGTATGTATGTATGTATGTATGTATGTATGTATGTATGTATGTATGTATGTATGTATGTATGTATGTATGTATGTATGTATGTATGTATGTATGTATGTATGTATGTATGTATGTATGTATGTATGTATGTATGTATGTATGTATGTATGTATGTATGTATGTATGTATGTATGTATGTATGTATGTATGTATGTATGTATGTATGTATGTATGTATGTATGTATGTATGTATGTATGTATGTATGTATGTATGTATGTATGTATGTATGTATGTATGTATGTATGTATGTATGTATGTATGTATGTATGTATGTATGTATGTATGTATGTATGTATGTATGTATGTATGTATGTATGTATGTATGTATGTATGTATGTATGTATGTATGTATGTATGTATGTATGTATGTATGTATGTATGTATGTATGTATGTATGTATGTATGTATGTATGTATGTATGTATGTATGTATGTATGTATGTATGTATGTATGTATGTATGTATGTATGTATGTATGTATGTATGTATGTATGTATGTATGTATGTATGTATGTATGTATGTATGTATGTATGTATGTATGTATGTATGTATGTATGTATGTATGTATGTATGTATGTATGTATGTATGTATGTATGTATGTATGTATGTATGTATGTATGTATGTATGTATGTATGTATGTATGTATGTATGTATGTATGTATGTATGTATGTATGTATGTATGTATGTATGTATGTATGTATGTATGTATGTATGTATGTATGTATGTATGTATGTATGTATGTATGTATGTATGTATGTATGTATGTATGTATGTATGTATGTATGTATGTATGTATGTATGTATGTATGTATGTATGTATGTATGTATGTATGTATGTATGTATGTATGTATGTATGTATATATATATATCAGGGTCTTAGCCAGCTGGGTGTCTATTGGACTCCCTGGTTCATGAAAAATGCCTTATTTTAGGCAAAAAGACACCCTAGATTTTGGTCTGCTTTTTATAAAATACTAATTCCAAGTTAAAATTATAAAAGGTTTAAGTTCAAAATATTACGAAAGACGTTTCTTGAAGAATTAGGCATATAATCACTATTTGTTAATGTACATAACCAGTGTAATGATTTTTTCTAGTTACACGAACCCTAAACTACACTTTTGCTAAATATTTTCGTACTTTTGTAAAGTGATATCATAATAATACAAGGGCAGGTTTGAGAGGGGCAGGCCAGGGAAAAGTAAGGCTTTAAACATGTTTTTCAGGAAATACCTCCCCGGTGTAACAGATGAAAGTGACCTCCCTGTTTTAAGTTAACAAGGTCACTTAGACTGGTAATGACAGCTAGTGTAGAACTTTAATTTCAATGTAGAATAATGTGCTCAGAATAAACATAAAATGTATAATTTTTCCCATATTTGAAAAACATGAATTTTAAAATATCCTTTATAGATAATAAATGATTTAAGAATATTGAGTAATGAATATATTTAATAATTCTTAAAAATGACTATCAATAACAAAGATTGAAAAATGAGTTATAAATATTGAAAAATGAATTACTCATATTGGAAATTCAAGGTTATCTTTCAATACTCACAAATGATTTGTTAATATTCATTAATTCCTTTTCCAATATGCAGAAAAACATTTAATCATGAATATTGAAAAACTAATACAGAATATGAAAAATAATTTTGGAATATTGAGTAATGTATGTATGTATGTTTATTGACTGTAATTTTCATTACAAAAGCATACTATGCATAGTATATTACTAAAATATATATATTACATAAATATAGATTAAACATTCGTATTTCACAATGCTATACCGTGAATGAGTTTTTTAAGGGTAGTATTTACATGCGATTTTATAAGTTATACATTAAAGAGATGAAAGGTTTGAAAAGGAGGAGATAAGAAATAAATCTAAGAGAATTCCTTATTCTTGAGGCCTAAAGGTAGCCTATAACTGTTGTCTATTTAAATTAATATACATAGAGTATTCTTAATTCTAAAGCCTATTGGTAGCTTAGACTAGTGTCTAGTCACCGGTATATACACAAATCAAAATTCTGAAGTATATTCTACACTATACAATTAATTCTATAGCCTAGTGGCAACCTAGGCTAGTGTCTATTTACCGTTATATACAGATCAATATTTTAATGCGTATTCTACACGTAGTATGAATTCTGAAGTATGTTCTACACAATACACTTAATTCAATAGCCTAGTGGCAACATAGGCTAGTGTCTATTTACCGTTATATACAGATCAATATTTTGAGGCATATTCTACACGTAGTGTGTAGTGCGAGATAAGATCAGGCGGGTTGGCCTTTTAGCCAACACCAACCCTATTATGAGTTATAATGAGTTATGGATATTGAAAAATAAATTACTCATATTGGAAATTCAAGGTTATCTTTCAATACTCACTAATGATTTGTTAATATTCATTAATTCCTTTTTCAATATGCAGAAAAACATTTAATCATGAATATTGAAAAACTAATACAAAAATGAAAAATAAATTAGGAATACGGAGTAATGAATTACGAACATTGAAATGTCATGAATATGAAAATATGAATTAAGAATATTAAGAAATTATGAATATTTGAAAAAGTTTATATTATCATAATAATTTTCCAATATTCGCAATTCAATTTACCAATTATATGCAAAAAGACCTTTTCAATATTTTTTAATAATCAATACATATTGAAATAAATATTAATATTAAAGAATCATTTCTGAATACAGAAAATTCAAGTTTATATCTAATATTTGTAACACTTTTTTCATATCTATTATTTATTCTTTGAATATTAAGTTCATTTTAGTTACTTTTCTTTTCTTCAAAATTAATGAATACCTTGAATTATGAATATTGAAAAATCAATGTTTTTTTTTATTTATTGTTTACTGTATCCTAGGATATTTGTCCTTAAAATGATATATTTAATGCTTTTATCATAAGAACAGCAAATAAATCAAAATCAAAATAATGCTTTTATTAGAAAACAATGAAGCCTTGATACACTAGGGGTAAGTGACTAGGACTAGGTGTCATTTTATTCAGGGGTAAGTCAACAGGTGCTTAGGAGTCAATATCCCAGGGGGTCAATGTAACCCTAATTTTCAGTGACTGGGGGTCCACAGATTCTGGGGTCGCTTTATCCCATTACACCGGCACTCCTGACCCACCATTCTGAAGCACATGCTAATTGCCCCCTTCAGAGACAATGCTACTCTGTGTGGGGGTCATAAATGCCCCAGTTGGGTTTGCATATCCTGTCCGGTGTAGCTCTAAATAGCTTTCAAGCACTTGCCTAGTATCTCACATTGCTTTGGCCATGGATGAGACAGGAGAGCATATTTTATTTTACAGTCTCTCCCACTTATAGCACATAATTTTGTGGAAATCAAGGATACATATGATTTAAACCGTGCTGAATACCTTCTATGTGAACTGGAGCAATGCTGCACAGTTTTAAATTTTCTCCTGGAGCACCCCACATTGTGCATGCTTTTTCGTCACATCAAATGCCTAACAATGTTAAACGCACCTCGACAGCATGCTGATTGAAATATTGAAAATTGAAATTGATTAAATATGAATATATTATAACGTTCTTTCATTTGTATTCTCTTTCTTTGTTATTTTATTTTTTTCCTAGGCCTATAAAAGAAGGCGTTATTTTTGGCTAAACAAGCCCCAAAATCAACATTTTGTAGAGTTAAGACAAAAAGTATGTTCATACATACACGCGGTAGTGCTACTAAGAGGTTTGCCAAGTTTGAATAGCAAAAACGAAATTTTGTGGGAAAAAAGAGGAAAAAGCCGTTAGGCTAACCAAGTCAGACAGACTATAATACCCTTAATTTCTTCAGATTTGTGATTATATATATTTATCACTCTCTCCTCAAGTCCGATGCTCAAAGTAATAGACCTAGAAGGCGTTATTTTTGGTCATATGTGCCGCTCTTATCCCCTATTATTTATGTTATTCGTTTTTTTAATACCCTAAATTTCTTCAGATTTGTGCTTAAATGTATTCATGACTCTCTGTTCATGTCCGATGCTCCAAATACCTAAATTCCCGTACGTCCATTAAACACAGATTCCATCCTTGTATGGATAACATGGCAAGGAGTTTCCCCTTCACCATAGGTTCTCCCCTTAAAATGCGACGGAAGTGAACTGCAAATACGCATCAACATGCACACGCAGATATGCACCAACTTGCATTCTTCTATATCTGGCCAAATGATATTGACGAATGCAGGTTGGAGCGTATTTGCCATGTTGGTGCGTATTCGCAGGCAGGTTGGTGCGTATTTGCCATGTTGGTGCGTATTCGCTATGTTGATGCGTAATCAGTAAGGTTGGATTGTACATTCTAAATGTTGCATCGTACATTCTAAATGTTGAATATTTGGTCATATGGCGTTCCATAGTGAACATATGATTTACAATTACCATATCTAAATTCTAAAACAAATTTTGTTTCAATGCGGAACAAGAAAAATAAAAGATAAGTACCCGACAATGGCTTTAACGTAATATCATCTGAGAGAAAAAAAACATACCAGGAGGTTTTGCACACCTCCTGAAGATAATGATAAGTACCCGTTACATTTTGGATTCCTTAAACAACAAATTTATAATTATGCAATTGATTTCTTATTTGACTTGTAATTACAAGGTCCAAATTATATTGATCAGTTTTAATCAAAATAACTGAGAAATGAATAAATATGATTTGGCAGTGTTTTTTATTGAGTTTATCTATTGATAAAACTCAATATTAAAATAGCCCATTCCGTATCATGTGCCCCTATTACGTCGATAAAACAAAGAATATTCCACTACTCACCCTCGCACCATCTGGGAAAGTCACGTGACTACGCCTTTTTTTGTTCAATAGAAAGCCTGTTTCTCATTCGTCTATGGACACATTTTTAAGTTACTTGTATTTTTGCGTTTTATATACTTTCTTCCTTGAACCTATTATTTTATTTCTTAGTTTTTACGCTTGAATCTGTTATTTTCAGTCATATCGCTGTTGCCTTTTGTTCAGCTTTTGTTTTGGGGGTTCGCCATCTTGCATATTAATCGTGACATTTTTTCGGTCGGGTGGTTATATTTTCCTTGTTTCGTTATATTATTGCACAATTTTTTAACACATTTCTCGTGGGGATCTTTTATTTTAGGATATATTTTTATTTTGGACAATAGTTGTTTAATTGCGAAGTATAGTTAGGAGTTCTGATAGGGAAATAGAGCCCTTGTTCCAAGCGATCAGTAACCTTATATAATATTGACATAACCTATTCCCCAGCAGTTTCTCACTACGTATAACATCTGGTTAGAAGTAATTTTTAGTCAGTACTCACCCGATTGAGTTTAGGCATGTGTCCTGCTGTAGGTCCCATGAAATATTCTGTGCAAGTTCATAATGTACACCTCAGAAGTGTTTTATGGTAGGTAGGTAGGTAGGTAATGATCGGCAACCGCTTTGGCTCGCGGGCTCACCCCACTACAGGGGAGCTACCGAGGGGTCCCCTTTCCCAGATCTCTATCTACTGGGCCCCTGATCTAGGGGTGGCGCCCGACCCCCCTCCCCCTGTTTAGTGGTTATATAAACCCTTCTCTCATTCCTCTCTTTCTTACTCATTCCCCAAGCATTCATTCCGTCACAGTATTGTGACTCCATTCACACATAGCGTTAGTGGTGATACCCCTTTCCTGCTATACAGATATGGTGTTAGTTATTAACATGGAAATCAACAGTGTAACAATAACAATAAAGTAACATGTGTATGTACAGATCAATATATACATATATTTTCACGCACCCCTCTACTTGTACTCCCATTTACACCCATTTACATCTCATGTTTCTTATATGTCCTCATCTGCCACATTTGATCTTATTCCTATTACCGTCTTCATTGTCTTGATGCCAGTATTTTCTTCCCAGCTGCCCCAACTATTTTGGCCAGCTGTTCGCATCCTTCCTCATTCATTCCTACTAGGCTCTCAAATTTTTCTACCGTCTCTCTCCTATTCCATTTTTCGGCTTCTTCGGCGCCCCATAGGCATTTCAACTGCTTTACCATTTCTTCTCTGATCTTGTTGTATGCTGGACAGAGCAGTAAAACATGGGTTTCATCCTCCTTACTTTCACTATTACATCTCTTGCATCTTTTCTCCTCACTTGTCCTACCTGTCCTATTTGCCAGACCCATGGTCCCAGCTCTAATTTTAAACACCATACGACCCTCTTCTCCATTGCCTAGCCACTTCTCCCATTTCTTTTCGTCCTTCTTCCGGTAGGTTGTTAGAGTAGACTTTATGTCCATTCTGCCTTGTCCTTCTCTTGTATGCTGTTTTGCACCTCTATATTCCATCCTTGTTTGGTAAGCTGGCTATTGATGTTAAGATTTAAATCCTCACATCCTTTCTTCATTTCTGCAGCCCATGGTAGATTCCTGTCCTTGCTTTCCTGCCAGGCTTGGTACACCCACCGTTCGGCTTCCAAACGTCTTATCCTTCCTAGGTATCGCAGCCTCCTTTCCTGGATGCGCCACCTTAATGTCAACCATCCCAGGTCACCATAGACTGCTTCGATCGCTACTGCTCGGTTACTTCCTAGGGCCCACCTCCCTACTTCTCTCTCAGCTTTACAGAGCTTTGTCAGACATTGCTTGTTTAACTCAAATACTTCCGTGCCGTATATGATTGCAGGGAGAGCCACCACTTCCCATAGCTTACGGGTAATGAACATCTTACAGTGGGTTCCTGTGGTTATATTTTTAATGATGCCCTGCATTCTCCTGGCCTTTTTGGTCATTTTATTCATCTGGCTTCTGAAAAAACCTCCTGTACTAGAGAATAGAATACCCAAGTATTTATATTCCTCTTCTTCCTCAAGTTTAACCTTATACACTCTACCTTCTCTCAGTTTTACCTGTCCTAAATTCCAGTTTACATCGTTTCTACTCTTCTGTCCTATTCTGACTATTTTGCTCTTGTCTGGGTTAAATTCCATTTTCCACTTTCTTCCATATCTACCAGTGATATTCAACAGCTGCTGTAGCTGTATATCGTTCTCTCCTATAATGGCCATATCATCTGCAAAGAACAGACCAGGGATGTTAGTATTTCCCATCTTCACACCTAGACCACTCGCCACTAATTCGTCCCCCAGCCCCTTTAGGTAGATAGCGAAAAGCATGGGAGAAAGGGAGCATCCTTGTCTCAGGCCTTCCTCCATGTTAATCAAGTCTGTTTCATTGTTTCCTACTCTAACGCGGGCTCCACTGTCCTTGTATAGTTCTTTCAGTATTCTTAGGAAGCGCCCTCCAAATCTCAGTTCTTCTAGTTTCTTCCAGAGGCCTTTCCTCCACACTCTATCATATGCCTTTCTTACATCTAAGAACGCCACTACATACTTTTTATTTGCTTTCTTTCCCTGGTCAAATATTTGTCTCAGGATAAAAGCTGCGTCAATTGTGCTCCTCTCACGCCGGAATCCGAATTGGATTTCTCCAAGTAGACCTCTCTTTTCTACTTCTTCTTCCCATCTATTGGTTAGGATTCTGGTAAAAACCTTATAGATGCTATCATTTACTGTTATGCCTCTGTACTTTCCTACCTCCTCTTTTCTACCTCCTTTATGAATCATTGTCACTATTCCTTTTTTCCAGCCTTCTGGAATCTTCTCCTGCTCTACCACTTGATTTAAGAACTCGGATATCCATTCATATAGGACCTCTCCTCCCTCTTTGAGGAATTCGCCAGGTATATCATCCTGGCCCATGGCTTTTCCCCTACCCAAGTCCTTGACTGCTTTTTCAACTTCCTCTACTGTTATTGGTACATCCAGTATATCTCCCTCTTCTTCGTCTAAGTGTTGGGGCTGATCCCTGTTTTCGCCTACCTGTTCGGCTTCCTCCACTAGGCTTCCTGTCTCTTCCTTGTGTTTTGAGTATAAGTTACTCCAGTGTCTTTCGACGATTTTTAGTTGCTTATCCTGCCTGACATCTATATTTCCCTCACTATCTTCGAGGTGCAAACTAACCGGTTTCTTGTCAATTAATAGTCGCTACTAGGTGCTCTGGGCACCCCCAGCAGGTGGTGGAGATAAGGTTTCTCTGTAATGTAATCGATGCGGGAGCCCTGATTGGTCCTTGTTCCCACGTGACCTCGTGCTGCTGCCTTATCTGCTAGTCCTGGCATGAGGCTAGCATGTAACTATAGGGCATATAGTAATTGGTCTCTCGTTACATATCCATTCTTTTCTTAATCCAAGGTTCAACTTACCACTTACCACGTACCACTACATCTATTTATCCTAGGATAAACTCAATAACGTACGCGGCTGCGTTCTTCTCTTGTTCTCTGATTCAGATTGGTCATTAGGTAAGAAAAAAAAGGTTGGGAAAAGGTAAAGGTAGTTTGATACAAAAAACGTCAATTGGTATAGTCTGGCTAAGCAATATGTAATCTACTAACATACATTGTGTATTTACCTTTTCTTAATCCAAGGTATTTACAGAACAGTAGATATAAGCTGATGCAAACTACCAGATTGTTCACATTCTTCTTTTCTAATTGCATTTAATAACGCTGTCTAGCTACTTGCTATCCTGATAAGAATCCAAATCACTACCCTATGACCCGGATAGCTTTCTTCTGATTACTTATGCTCGGTGTTAGCTAAGACAGGTAAAAACTAAAATGTAAGGTATCACATTTTGATCGGTGTTCTTGAAATCAGTGGAGCAGCATAGACTAACAACAGGATAATTAACCATTCTAATGCTGAGGGTACTTTCTTCCTAAGCACAAGAACGCAATAATTTTTGGAAATCATTTTAACCCTATCATATTGGTATTCATTGGATAACTCTCACTGAGTACTCTCAGATGAGTACCCATTTGCCATGGTTTCGGTCATTTTGAAGTGTTTTTTGCATCATTTTGTTTTGGCCAGATTAGGTACCAGCAGCATAAGTCTATAGTTTCATTAAATTATGCTTCTCTCAGTTCTGGTCTCTATCATTTGATTAATCTCAAGGTGTTAGTTAGTTCAATATTATTGAACTAGCATCGGATAAGCAACATGAAGTCAATGGGGACGATAATCTTAAGCCCCTTTTACACTAGCCGAAATTTTGCTGGCAACTTGCTCGCAACGTGGTGGCAACCGATAGTTGCGGGGGATTGCCAACACATTACCACCCGTCGCCAATGATCTCCAGGACGTTGCCGCTACGTTGCCATCATCGTCATTGGTCGCCAACGCTTGGCAACTTTTTCAAACTGTTTAAAAAAGTTGCCAAGCGTTGCCATGGTCTCCAGATTGTGAATGAGTTGCCAACGAGTTGCGAGTGAGTCTCCAACTGTTGTGACAGTGTTGCAAGAGGTTGCCAATACGTCTCCACCAGGTTGCCAATGCTTTACACAACTCTGTCACAACAAGTGGCAACTCAGTGGAGACCACTGGAGACCATTCGCAACCTGGTGGAAAGGTAGTGGCAACTTTGGCAACTCAGTCACCATAGTTGGCAACTCAGTGGAGACCATTGGAGACCATTGCCAACACGGAAAAATGATATTGCACGAGGCGCTTGCGCCGAGTGCAATATCATTTTTCAGAGTGCAATAGAAATTGATATTGCGTGAACCCAAAGTGCCATATTTATTTATTATATGCCTACTGCTCATTCAAATAAAATAATTTACTAATTTAAAGAATTTTGAAAATGTAAATATGATTCATATTCATATTTATTCTTGTGTTAATTCAGTATTATCGCAATCAAAATACTATAAATACTATATAAAGTCACATGCATTAATTTCAGAAATGTAATGATTTATTTATTTAATTTCAAAATGTGTTTTCCCAATTCCCTTCCTAATTATGATTTTACAAGAAGCCCAATTTCTTCTGAGTTCCTTGTCTGAATTCACTTCTGTTGGGTTACTTTTCAAGAGTTGAAGTTGAGAATTGAGCACATGAACCTGACAACTCTGGGTCTGAGTGTTGGAAAGTAATATTGCACCCCAATATCACCTTTATACGGTGGTCATGTGACCATGGTCTGACCATCCACAGCCGAGAATGAGCAGTAGGCATATACAGGTGAACTTGGATATGACAGACTCAATGGGACCAGGAAAATCCGTCGTATACATATGACGAATACTTGATATGCAACGGAGTGGGACTATGCATATCGTCCGTCATATGCAAAAATCCGTCGTACAATGGTCCGTCATATCCAAGTTCACCTGTAATAGTATTTTGTATTGAAATTTTGAAGATGTTTCATGTTATTTGTATTTTTTCCGGTATTTCATCAATAAACCTTCCAACAATATGTGTGTTTATGTATTTCTTTTCAACAAAATATGGTTTAATACATAATAAAAAATGCAATACAGGCAACTCTACATAATGCGGACTGATGTGAATCCTAGATTTCAGTGTGGATTAGGCAATATCCGGATTGTGCATAATCTAGATTTTGTCCAGATTATGCAAAGACTCATTATAAATCTATTATCTATTATCGAAAAGATTCATTATTAAATTCCCTCAAGATTAGGGAAAATTATAATGATGTACATGTACACCTTAGATGAGATGTCCTTTATTTTTTCCCCTTAAATGTCTTTTTACCCTCTATATTAAAAACACATTTTCAGGAGAAGTCAGTGGTTGCTGCTGGCTCTTCTCCAGTCATTTTAGCTATGCTTAAAATGAGATGAAGAACCAGCTCTTAACATTTCCCAACAAAAGTATAACATTATAAGAGTTATCAACACTTTAATAGATAGATAAAAATAGTATACCACTAACTAACTTCAAATGTGTTTTTATATCGTGGCATACGCAAAGTAGATGATTTTCGAAATTGTGACCCAATCACGGTCGACAATGCACGGGTGACAATGCGGAACTGTGGTCTATTAATTTCCATGAGGGGCGATAAAACAAGATGCAAATACGCCTATAGAGGTGTACAGTGCCGACATTTAATTCCTGCAGTAAATGCCCGGGAAGCCTGGTCGTAATACACGACTGCATTCCCGATTGTTACACAATTTCCTTGGAATGGATGCATGGATGACCTCACAAATGAAAGTAGCTTTGATTCGAAAGGTACGTGGGTCATTGATGTGCTTGGCTTATTTTTTTCTGACTTGTTATCCATTGGAGTTTCAAAACCAGGCACTGGCAGACGTACGGTCGACTGGTTCAGGAATTAAATGTCTGTACTGTAAAAGGTACCTAATTCCGCAATGTAACACAAGTAAGAATATTTCTTTCAATAGAAATATTCTAAACTATTTACAATTTCGATAAAGTTATAGTTGAACAGTTTTATTCAATCAAATAACTTGCAAAAGTTAAAATTTGGTCAACTACTCTAAGCACATCACTGTACTCCAATCTATCTATATAAGTAGCATCATTGGCTACAGTATGGCAAGTACAATCGATGATTGTTGCGCTTTCCCGGGCTCCCTTTCGATTTGTCATCAGATCGGGAGCGCGAGGGGAATGCTAATTTTGAGCGAGGGTGTATCGGTGGTTTGCCCCGATACCCTCAATGACTGCTAGCTGTCTCTTAACCCTGCCTGAAGTTGTATCCCTGCTGGGGCATAAAAGATTGATGCAATAGACTTGAAACCAAGCTGCGGATTGGTTTCCCTCTCATCCACACCTAACTACATGCGCCCTAGCAGCAACTTGGCAGAAAAACTGACCAAAAATGAAAATTCCAAATTTATTTTTAGCGAGTTCCTGCGTGGCAGCGTAAGCAGGGTCTACCAACTGCAAGATCGCATTAGCATGCGATACCTTCCCTACCCTAACCATGAGAATACTCGTAGCATTAAGAAATTACGAACAAATATGTAAATTTAACTGAATGACCAAAGTTCATGGAGAATAACTAGGACGACTGCAAATGACATGAGCCTCAGCCGGTTTAACATCTCATTTATCGATTTCATATCTGTTAGCCAAGCTTTTTCAACTTTTGGTACATAAGCTAGCTAGCCCTAATTGTGTGGTCGCAGGGATATCTCTGTGTTCTAATATTTTTTCATTGAAAAAAATTGCCAAACGAATGTTTGGCCATAATATTCATTTTGAAATGAAGTCTTTTTAATCCAATTTTTGAAAAACAAGTGCCGCATCTGCGGCACACCGGCTTGGTCTACCGCGACTGATAAAACGTGCATTGTCGAGCACATTTGTGGTGAAAGATCTTAATAAAAACGAAAGGAATATTTTCCAAATTTCCGTGAACAATACAGGCGTACATATTGCTGCAAAAAATGATATTTGAGTTTGTGAACGATAGCCATTTAATCGCGAAATTTATGAAAGGACTAGGTAGAACTAAATCGAGGACATGACGAGCATCCATATTGACAGTGATGTCACTAGACTGCAAAGCATGCCGGGAACGCTCAAATCAGACTGGGATCTAAACTCAACCGATGCAAAGACGCCCAAGATAGAACTAGAAATAATCATGAGTGATGTTGCAATCAGATATCTAGGTGCTTTTTTGTCAATTTAAAAAATTCATGTTTACTATCTGCCGGGTGGGTGCTTTCTAGTTAAGTACAAATTTATAATCAAAAGTTGTTGTTTTGCTTTTATTTTTGGATTTGCAACATTTGAAATTAGCCCAAAGTATGCCTTATTAGTCAGATATTACATGCACCTGGATGGTAGGCCCTTTTTGTGACTACTGTGAAAGCTTTGACATGTCTTGAGCATCAAGTTTGATTGTTAACCCACATTAACCACATGCATTATCCAATGATTAAAGATAATTGGTTTCGCATCGTTTTCTAGGGTTGTCCTGCCACTGAAGAATCAGTGATATTAATATTTCATATTTTCCTTTGAATATAACTCCATTATCATCAATTTCGTTTTTTTCACAGATCTTTAATAAATAATGCAATTTATGTCCCAAACACCTCCAAAGACAACATTGACTACACCATTGACAACATGATAGAGATGTATTGGCGACCTCTTGTAACACTGTCACAACAATTGAAGACTCACTGGCAACTCATTTACGATGCTGGCGACCAAGGCAACGCTTGGCGATTTGGCGACTTTTTCAAACAGTTTGAAAAAGTCGCCAAGCGTCTGCGTGATTTGGCAACCATTGGCGATGCAAGGTAATGTACTTACAACCTACTGGCAACGTACTGACGATCATTCACGATAAGGGCAATGTGGTGGCAACTCCGCCGCAACCATCAGTTGCCACCACGTCGCCAGCACGTTGCCAGCACAATTTCGGCTAGTGTAAAAGGGGCAGATCGGCTTGCAACTGAGAGAGCGGCCAAAATTGTTTCCCGTTAAAATTAAAACAAATGATTGACCAATTTATAAACTTCCTCAGACTTATGACCCATAAAATTCATTCTAGCGCAAAGCATTATACAAGTTTACAATAATACATTATTTATGCACTGGAATTCATGTTTATTTCTGTAACTGAAGGTGAATTATTTGTGGTAAAGGTATGTGATTTGCCAAGTGAGATTGAAAATAATATTTCACTTTTTTCTTATGCATTTACCCTACTTTGTTGAAAAGTGACACACAAAAACATATTATTTCATAATTTATTGATAAAATAGCTGAAAAAATTACAAATTACATGTACAATTTTTAGAAATTCACCATCGTGTTGCAACTACATTGCCACATTGCCATCGTGTTGTAACTGCGTCGCCACTTGATGTCAATGCATTGCAAGCGTTTGCCACTGCTTTGCCATGGTGTGGTCAGTGGTCTCGACGGTGTTGCCACCAGGTTGCTATATGTCTTTACCATGTGGCCACTGAGACGTCAATGAGGCGTCAGTACGTTGTAAGTCCAATTACACACATGAACTTTTTTAGACCTTTTGCAATGTCTTGGCAACGTTGTGGCAATGTGGTGGCAACTAGCGGTTGCCACCACGTCGCCAGCAAGTTGCCAGCAAAATTTCTGCTAGTGTAAAAGGGGCTTAAGAGACAATCTCCAATCCTTTCAGCGCTACGCTGGTAGACGCATTCAGCGTTTTCCACAAAGATCGCCTAATGCAAGTAGCTATTTTGGGCTGGGGTGGATAAAATTGACTACATTTATCTCAGCCAAGAAAATACTATTTGTACTTACCATAATCAGAAAGGCAGAGGGGGTACTTTCTCGGATGGAGGAATGGAGGAATTTCTAAATGACAGAGTCAAGGGTCAGCTTAATCCGAACCGTAGCCCCATTTTTGACATTCTCAATGAATGTGCCAGGTTTGATGTTTTAAAGATGTTATGTGACATGGTTGACGGGACATCACCTTTAATGAGCAAGCCCAGCTGGTCCAGTCTCATCTAGCAGCGAGCCTGGACTTTAGAGGATGCCTATTGGGCGTCTGCTAACCTCATTCTACGCAAAAATGATCTATTGGTTGGCACAATGGCCACTACCAATTATCTGGTCTGGTGGCAAATAGCAGATGCTCTCACCCAATACACCAGACCGTGTGAAATAATGGCAAAACTTACTTGCCATGCTAGCAGACTTAAAGGTGACGATTGTCGGCTCAAAGGACTAACCCCTAGTCATAGAACATGTAGCAATTGCGATATGTATATAGTAGAGGATGCTAGGCATGTCTTTATGCAATGTCCCCACAACCATGACGACATGTCCGTCCTATACGATGATATAGCAACTGATTGTCCAAATGTAGATAGTGCCCTTCAGAGTGAGCCAGACAAATGTCTAATGCGGCTCTTAGGTGGACTAATCCCAGGAGATAGTGAAGCAGAAGAGCTATCAGCAAGAATTATCATCGCCTGCTCTTTAAGCAAACTGTATCGTAAGATAATCAGTTCCCATACCGGCATTGGCTAATTTCGCTTTGTCTCAACTATTGGCCAGATCCTTATGGGTATTGACCTATTTTCGGCTACCTTCTCTTCTCAACTCCACCGGATTCACCACTCCACAATTAGTTCTTTAAGGGACAGTACACGCATCTTTAAATAGCACTGCGCGACCTGTCCTAAGCACCTCACATTATTTTAACACAGTGTGACTTGCTAGTTATTTATTTGTGACTTTTCTGTTCATGGTTCCTTGTCTTTTTTTTGTATTTACACGTATTATTTTATGTAGTGATGTATAGTTTTGTATTTTCGATGATACAGTCAATAAATATACTACTACTATTAACCGAATTAAATGTCTCTTGTGGACAAAATATTATTTCAGAGTAAGAAGCTTCAAGGGAGGACATTTCTATACACTAAAACCCAGATGGCAGTTCATTTTAACATACGAAAACTGAAAGTTATACAATTGGAGGATAGCGTGCAAAATGACCAACCCCCTTTGAACTAGTACTTGTTTCCTTGGCAATGTGAGAGAAAGGGTGAGGGGTCTCCCCTCTATCTATAAGGAAAACGAAGACAGACCAGAAAGACGGAAATGTATGTACATATTCTACTGATTTTAATTGTCATCATCTTGTTTCTTGGTATATTGTACAACATACATGGCAGGACCTTTTGAATTTTGCACAATAGAGTTGCATGCAGATCAGGCAGGTTTTTGCAATTCGAGGACATAAACTACCCCAATCCTTTTCAGATATAAATCCTTGAAAGGCATATATTGAATTTATACATTTACTTGTTAGTTAATCCAGATAGACAAACTTGACTGGACTCCTTTCACAAAAGCAGTCATGTTCCTCACACATTTTGTAATACGAATGACCCATTAACATTTCTTTGAATTTTCTCGTTAAAAAATGTTTAAATGTTTCGACACCAGGAAATATACTTAGCAGTCCAAATGGTTATAGAAACTTCATTTGTACTTTAGAGAAAATATGAACAAATGAGAATCCAATGAAAAGATCATTATTTCAAACTTGCCTTATACTATAAAACATGTATTGTTACAGTACAGACAATTATCCCTGTACCAGTCAACCGGGCATCTGCCAGTGCCTGGAACTACACATACCCATGGATAATATGTCATAAAAAGCCAAGCACACCAATGTACCATGTAGCTTGCGAATTAATGCTACGCACAGTTTTGAGGTCAGGGACCTGTGGTCGCAAACCATGTCCGGGGAAACTGGGTGGCAATTAGGCGTTAGGTTGTGTTTTATGCCCGGGCTGCCCATGCATTAAGTCAAAACCACAGTATGTAAATAGCATACTGGCAATAATGCCTTTCTTAGAGTAAATTTAGCCTTTTAAAAATACAGTCAATCCTGTGTACAAAGACCGTCCATTGCAAAAAGAGTCTTTGTTCACAGGTGGGCTTTGTTCAGAGGAGGGTGTAGCACTGATGCTATTTTCATAAGGGTGCATTTTTTCACTATGTTTTATCTGTTAAAAATGAATCACAATGGGTAAAATGTAAGGAAAACTAAAATAAAATGTATCTGATTAATAGGTTTATTAATAACACCCAAATGACCAAGGCCTTGCGTTTCTCACCCTTCACACAGGCCGATGTGTAAGAGTAATCCTTCCCTTGGATTGTTTTCCACCAGCACAGTCCTCTCCTTTGGTATGAACACTTTTGTTGGTTGTTTCACGAAAAGACAATCCTGTTTCATCCATATTGAAAATATCTTCAGGTTTGTACCCCTCACAGTTTTTTTCTTCCGGTCGCCAACAGTGGTTGTGTTAACATCATCTCTCTCACCAGTCATTGTCCTAAACTCTGTTGTTTCCTTCAAAAAACGAATCAAGCCATTCATTATACGCTTTGAAGTGTCATTGTTCAGATCTTTTGCGAATTTCAAAGCCTGTTGCTAGATCAAATGCCCACTGATAGGTATACGGCGTTTGGTAGTATCTTGACACCAGTTTAGACACAGTTCATTTACCTCATCAAGTTCTGCACAGACGCTTATCGGCCCTAGAATGGTTGCTTTCAGATAGTGAGGTCACCTAGTGCATACTGATAACTAAGGAGCTAGCCTTCCGAGAACTACTTAATTGCTTTGCACTGATTAAGATAAGATATGGATGATATATGTCGAATGTCCTAGGTTTGACGATGACACTTCCTATCTCTAACTATACGTGCATAACTTGTAACACCTGCTATTCAGTGATGCTTTTACAAAAATGGTTAAATTAGCGAGGATGTTCTTAGCAGCTAAAGGCATGAATGTATTTAAAGGTATTAATCAATCTCCTTAAGTAGTTATATATTTTTGCTTAGCTGTCTTTAGTTACATTTGATTTGCATGTTGTATAATGAAATAATCAAATAAAGTATTTGTCATTCAATATAATCAGGGTTCATAAAGTAACTAGACTGTAGTTAGAAGTAACATTTGGGGTATGCTTCCTTGAATTCAGATGCTGCTGTGTATTGTAATATTCAGTAGTAAAATGTTTCTAGGTTGATAGGGCAAAATAGGCACAAGTGAGGCAAATAAGGGACAGTGGTTTTCATCACTTGAATTCTGAAAAAGCAATGTAGGGTTCATAAAGTAACTAGACTGTAGTTAGAAGTAACATTTGGGGTATGCTTCCTTGAATTCAGATGCTGTTGTGTATTGTAATATTCAGTAGGAAAATGTTTCTAGGTTGATAGGGGAAAATAGGCACAAGTGAGGCAAATAAGGGACAGTGGTTTTCATCACTTGAATTCTGAAAAAGCAATAAGCTATTTTTTTGTCAATGGCTTAAGGTATAAATCAAATGAAAAATGTCAATTTTTTTACAGCGAGGAATTAAAAAAAATGGGGAATTTTTGGTTTTGATAGAGAGGGATCATTCAGGAAAACAACCTTTCATTCAGTGCTCATGGTTTGTATATCATATTTATATCCTAACCCATAGGTATTTAATGGTGAAATGTTAATGAAAACTTTACCAATAACTCTCCTTCAAATACTTTGTAAAGTCACTCTTTTAATTACAAAGATGTTGTTTATAATATCAGAGTTTCAGAAGACAATTCTGGAGGAATTCTTAATCATCATTCTTCAGTAGGAACATGTGTTGGCTCATACAGTTAATGCCTGGGGTGTTGCAAATGCAAATATATATTGCAATTTGGATTCTTAACCCTCAAACATTATATTTAATAGCGAAAACCTGTATCACTTCTTAATCTTTCTGGTATATTTGCTGCAGTCCGTTTTATCATGATTTAACCCATTCATTGCCTCTACCGCCCAAAAACACTTTTGACTTTTTTCATAATATCTTGATGATCAGAGCAATTTTCAAAAAATAATTGAAGGAGAAATGTTGATAAAGAACCATAGGTACAGAGGACACTACTTTAGGCATGAACGGGTTAAGCATATTTCGGTGCTATTGACAAGGCACACTGCATTTTACATATAGCTAATTGTGTATTTTTGCTAATATACACCTTTCACGCTTGTGAAATGGATAAAAAATATTTTCAAATTACTAGAAATACCTGTCGGAGGCAAGTTTGCTAGACTAGGAGATGTGTTATTTTCAGCGTTTCACCAGCATCACAGCCTTAAAGCCTTAAGGCATTACTGATGCCATTCCAGCAGTGATAAAAAAACTGGATATTGTCTCCTGTAGCAGCATCAGCAAGCACACATGTCTCCCAGTATCACAAATGACTGTCACAGTTTAAGATAGTTCGTGCTAGTATTCCTGTTTGATAGCAGTATCTCTAGATAAATATGTAAATATTTATGTAAATATATGTAAACATTTTTGAATGCAATGAAATGCTTACGAGCCCACACTTGGAGGGGGCTCGGGACTCTACCTTCAAAATTAAAAAAATATGTGTTAGCGCTCAAAGTCACCTTCCTTAGGACACCTTGATCACAATTGTTCTCCACAGATTGGCTGAGATATTTAAGTTTCATCTTTCAAAGTACTGCAAATTCACTTCCTCAGCCGGTCCATGGAGGCTTTCATGTTGTATGTTTCATATTGGAGCTTATAAGAGCTCACCAGAAAGATGAAATGTGATGTCATATGTTTACATGCAGTTCTGCATGCAGGCTGAAGGCTGTTCAGAACTGATCACAATAATAAATGCTCTCATAAGTTAATGGCTTGCAAAGAGGAAAGTGGTGTATCAGACTCCACAAACAGAGGCACTGTGTTTCAGTGTATACCTTCATAGTGCAAGTTATATTTTCTGAAGGTATACCAGGCTCTGTGTTGCAAAAGCAATGGGGGAAAGAGACCTGTACATAGTAAAGGGGTTTTGGATGAGCTTAATAGAGCTCAAGAAATCTTACCTGTTTAGAGAACAGACTGGAATTTAGTATTCTTACAATGTCCTGACACTGTTATCTTGTGATGAAAGTAAAATGGAAGTTTGCTATTAGTAAGCTCTATGTTTTAACTACAATACACATCCTCTGTGCGCAATTCAGTCAAATTGCAGCCAGACTTAGTTATTGTCAGGAAACCACAAGTATATGAATTAGAATTATGAAACCAGATCGCCAAGCAACCATCTACTAATAATTGTATTGTGATGATGGTATTTTTAATTCTTAGTCATAATAGCTATTAACTTGATATACAACTTTTTGAAGGTGATTTGCATATGATCTTCCATACCCCCCCCCCTTGATAATGCATCATGTATTGGAAGTTGATATCAATCATCCGTATCTATGGCTTCAACCAATTCCTTGAATCCAAAGTACTGAGCCAGGGGTTCTGGATATCTTGCTCGTAGTACATTAACCACACAGGCAGGTAGAATCCTCCTGACCCCTTTGCCCAACCTTTCTCCTCTATATGAACTGCTTCCAACAATCACAGACATCACTGAGGTCAGGTGAAGTACCTACATCTATGAAATCAGCTGCAGTGACCCCTCTGTCTAGAAAAATCTACCTTAGACCCTAAGATACTAAAAAGACTACCTCCCTGTTAGAAAATTCTTTTGTGTCGAAGGTCTTAGAGAGGGTGGTTGCTCAGCGACTGACAAGTTACATGACAGATAAAACAATTACACGAATATCTTCAATCTGCATATAAACCAGGCCACAGCACAGTGGCAGCACTGGAGAAGGTACAGAATGACATCCTCACAAGCATAGATCAGCATGGAATATCTATACTAATCCTGCTTGACCAAAGTGCAGGATTTAATAGAATGCTTGAACTCATTTTGTCTCAACAGGACTGACTGCAAGTCTGACGAATTCCATCACGGAAAAGACAAAATGCTTTTCTTTTTTTTCCTTTGCTGGCTATATTATTTGGCGGATTCGCCCAATGCATTCCCATTGTGTGGAGTCTGACTGAGAGTTTGCAATTGTGATTAATTTAATTCAAGATGAGTGTGAGCTGATGATAAATTCATATCCTCATTGTGAATAGGGACGTTCACAACTGGATTAACTAATAATAATAATAATAATATAATAATAATAATAATAATGATAATAATGATAATAATAATGATAATAATAATAACAATAATAATAATAATAATAATAATAATAATAATAATAATAATAATAATAGTAATAATAATAATAATGATAATAGTAATGTGTGTGTTGTCATATTGGAGAAAGGGAGAGAGAGCATATCTATATGTATATATCTATTTATCATCAGCTTCACCCTGATAACCGCAGTTGATTGGTCAATTGCTGTTGGGTACTGGCTTGTATTTCATTGCTTTTATTAGTTGTCAATGTTAGGATCCGGATAAGTGTTTTATCCCCACTCTCCATGTTTTATCCCCCTTCGCCATGGTTAATATGGATTTGACCTCAAGTTTACAGGTCACAGGCTCGTTTTTTATATCACAAGACACAAACATTTTTTAAAAAAATTAAAAACAAAAAAAATTAAATTTTAAATTTTAAAAAAAGAAATTGATAGTAATGATAATAAAAAATATAATATAAAATAAAAAATAAATGCACAAAAAAATATATCCAATATATATCTCGCAGATACCAGGCCGTATCCCTTTTTTACAAGGAGGATAACAAATAATATCTATGTTCTGCCCGTATTCTTTATCTCGGTATGAACTTGATAATATGGTGATGAATGCCTCTGTCAAACCAAAACTACTTAAATCATAATAAAGAGACTATCGTTTGCCACAAGAGGCAACAGCTGTGTGATAGGGCTATTATAAGTGTGAGGCGCTACAAGACCTTACTTTACTTACTTACTTTACTTTAGAACCAGTGCATTGAGAGAAATACATTGCGTTGATAATGGCGCTCAATTTCGATGGCATTTTTGCCAGTATTGGCGACTTTGGTTTCTACCAAAGGTCCCTTATTGTTTTTAGAATTATCAGTTGTTTGCCCACTGCTTGGCTATTCATGGTGTCAGTATTTTCAGAGGCTGTACCTAAATATAGATGTGCAGTTCCCAAAATTACTGGCTTTACCGGCAACGAGGAATTCCTTCTTAATTTCACAATTCCTTGGGAACAAGAAGGAACCGCTTACATCAGGAGCAAGTGTTCGATATTTGATAGAAACTATCAAAACGTCACTCGAGAGGATGTGTTATCCTGGCAACCAACTTCTCAGACGAGTGGAGGCATTCTTAAAAGAAGACCATGCACATCGTGGGTCTACGACCGCTCCCAATATACATCATCCATAGTAACACAGGTAAAAGAGCAGCCGGAGTCCGCAGAAAGAGATTTGCCATATAAGTGTGTGTGTATATATATATATATATGTATGTATGTATGTATGTATGTATGTATGTATGTATGTATGTATGTATGTATGTATGTATGTATGTATGTATGTATTCATTCTATGTTTCTACGAATCAATCTATTGTAGCGTGTGCTAAAAATTACAAATGCAAAACTCAAATTATTTCTCTTTATTGCTAAAAGTTATCCATTTCCTAATCTTAAAGAAGATGGGTATTGATGAGTCGTCTTGTTTTCAGTGGGATCTGGTTTGCGACAGAAAGTGGCAACGCCCTGCGGGACATCTTTCGGTCATGGCTGGTCTTTTAGTGGGAGCAATTGGAGCAGGGGCTGCAGCAGACAGGTAGGTCTGATAATAGTACATGTAAATCTCTCTCTCTCTCTCTCTCTCTCTCTCTCTCTCTCTCTCTCTCTCTCTCTCTCTCTCTCTCTCTCTATATATATATATATGTATACACATGTGTATGTATATGTACATGTTCATGTACATGTTCATGTATATAAATATATATATATATATATATATATATATATATATATATATATATATATATATATAAATATATATATATATATATATATATATATATATATATATATATATATATACATATATATGTATATGTATATATATATATAAATATATATATATATATATATATATACATATATATATATATATATATATATATATATATATATATATATATATATATATATATATGTATATATATATATATATATATGTATATATATATATATATATATATATATATATATATATATATATATATATATATATATATATATATATATATATATATATTAGGCCATATTAGGCCCATGGGACAAATCCTGTAGGAGGTTTAGCTTTTGAGTTCGTGGCAACTTTTGAAAGACAGCATAGTTTGTCTAAAGTGTAAAGTTGCTCCATACTGCGGTATGAGCCATTTGACAGTGAAATCACCAAAAACGTGTGAATTTAAGGATTCACAACTAGAAAATTCATTTTTCATGGCAGAAACCTAAAATTTGTTCAACAAGATGCTTATGGCCTAAGAAAATGTTTTGTAACTCTGATTCTCACCGTACCCCTTGCCTGAGTCATTTTGGGGCAAGAGTCACCAAAATTGAGTAATTTTTGTAATTTTCCGCAACTTGGATGTCATCTTGTGGACCTTTGCAAACTCCCAAATAAATAGTTTTAATTTAGAAAACTACCCAAGAAGGTGTATGTACAGAAAGTGAGTCATGTATATTTTCAACAATTGCTACGCTTTCGGGCATTTTACAGAAAAATGGTAGAAAACGAGTTTTAGGGATTTGCATCTGGAAAGTGCAATTTTCATAGTAGAAATTAAAAACTTGCCACAAATGATTTATGATGGATATCTATGATTATCAAATGTTTTGTGTTAGTATGAAATGTATCTGACCACTGCTGTGAGTGATTTTGGGGTAAAAACCTATGAAGAAATGGGATTCTTGTAATTTCCTATCTCTAACCAAAGATATCTTATATCTTATACCACGATTCTAACCTGCTCTTGTTGTTACAGAAAATAAACCAAGAACAGGCAGATAAGGGAAATAAGTCATGTTTGTCCATGTATGACTTGCTACATTTTGGGGCATATTACTGCAAATTATCAAAAACGTGATTTTGGAAAAAAATCAACCAAGCAGAAAGTCAGAAATTTTCAATGCAGTGACATTGACCTAAGACCTTCAACAAAATGGCTGCTTCAATGCCTACTAATGATCTAATAATCTGCATTTATCAATTATACATAACATATTAACCTGGCTTAAACGCGCTCGGTGGGCAAAGTTACTATTTGGAAATACTTCCACATAGGCTCAAATCTCATAAGTAGGCATGGAGGCAGACATTTTGTTGAAGGTCATAGGTCAATGTCACTACATTGAAAATTTCTGATGTTCATTAAAATCCATAAGTACAGCCTTCTATGAAATGTCATTACTGGATCTCCTCGGACAACATTTTCATAGTATACCCATAAAATAGGTTTTTCATCAAGTGGGTACAGTTATAGCTGAAATGTGAGACAATGCAAACATGCTGAAACATGTCATTTCAGAGTGGTCATATGCAATATCCAGGGCAAGGGTTGGGGAATATGTTAGCAATTTTGAACAAGCAATACCTCAGGTACATGATCATATGAGTTTCTGTTAAGTTCATGAAACTTGAAAAAGTTGGGTAATTAGTATAGTAAATCAGTACGGATGGCCAAAGTGGACAACAAGAGCATTTGTTAATATTCATAGATCATTCCTTAATATATGTAACTCATTATATCATTTCTTAATATTAATAAATCATTTCTTAATATTAATAAATATTTCTTGATATTAATAAATATTTATTTATATCTATAAATATTTATTAATATCAAGAAATGATCTATTAATATTGATAAATCATTTCTTAATATCAATAAATCATCTATTCATATTGATAAATCATGTATCAATATCAATAAATCATTTCCATTTCTTAATATAAATAAACCATTTTTTATATTAATAAATCATAGGCATTTATCAATATTAATAATTGATTTCGTTAATATTAAAAAATGATTTCTAGATATTAAAAAT
>OZ012686.1:12058948-12073948 GCA_963942565.1 Maea johnstoni | reverse complement strand
AAACCTTTAATAAGTGTGATAGGAAAGCTTTTTCTTCTTGTCTTTTTTGATAAATCACAGGTTTTGTGGCCATATTTGTTTCGTTTAAAAGACGATGTTTGGTTTTCTGCCCAAACACCTTATCAGCATCAGGAACTCTTACTGGTGTGCCTAAACAGTTCTGTAGCCAGTTGAAAATGTTTTTCCAGATACAGTATTGGAAACTGTAGTACACTCAAAAGATGACAATGCATGGCAAATAACTTTAGGGGTTTATCACATCTTGGACATCTATTTGTGTCCTTTATACCCATTTCACATAGGGTTTTATTTGTCATCACCCAACTAGGCAACATTTTAAATTGGATAAATATTGTGTATGTACTCCCTTCTGATTTTTAAGAGATTCGAAAGCAAATTTTATCATTTCAAAGGGTATATTTTAATTTACTTTTTCCTACAACTTTTCTTTAATTGATTGAAGTATGAACGAGTTGTGTTGCATTAAACTATTATAATTGATTGCGCAGCCTTTTGTCCTATAACCATTTTTTGTAGTAATAGGGGAATTTTGGACCAATTATTGGAGTCATTATATCAAAATTCCTAGGCAAATTTGCGATGTTGTGTTTGAATGTTGCATAGTCTTGATGATTACAGTAGCCGTCTTTATTGTCTTTCACTGTCATTAATTCTCCCTTTGGAGTTAGAACATCTGTTATTCTGTGCAGACCCCTATTAAACCATGTACTCTTAAAAGTGAGATTGTCTGCAAATTGAACCGAAAATGTATACAGTGTACCTCAGTCAGTAGTGTTTTTGGCTTACAGCTTTTTGCCAATTGTTTTCCCCAATTCTCACAGTAAATGTATCCCCATTTCATGGTATTTCGTGGATATTAAAGGACAGGGGAAGCTCTGCCCACTCAAGGATTCTTTTTAAATTCTATTCAGCCCGGATAGCTTTAGGGCTGCATCAAATTCACTTATGTTAGTCAACTTAAAGCCTAATAATTCGGGCAGAAGTTTATGATACTTTTTTCTATATTTGGTTGGTTTGTTTCCCCATAAAAATTGTTAAATGTCTCTTCCATTTAAACAGACATGTTTTGATGTGGACTTGGGAGCGAAGGAAGAAATAGGGTTTATGACGCTTTCAACAGCTTAGGTTATATCTCGACGAGATAGAAACCCGGAACCGGAATGAAATTCCCTTCTCTTCACGAATAGTTCCAGGGGATCTTTCTGTTGCAGAAGGACCAATGACAGCAACACACAACGCCGCACATTTATATAGCAACCAGGCCAACCCGCCCATGAGGAACCAGGGGAGACTCAAACCTGCAAAATCCCACCTGGGAGCCAGGCATCGTAAACCACTAGGCCACAGGCCTCAGCAAATCCCGACAACAGGACATGCGTGATTTTTTATATTAGCAAACATTTTAGTGACTTTTCCAAATGGTGTTAATTTCCTTGGTGTCCCTATTGATATTATATTTTATATCTTTTGACTTTATTTCAATATTTTTGCCCGTTAATTCAATATATCAGTTTCAATATTTGATATTGTAAGTTATTCCTAATGAGACAAATTCATCCATGCATATTATTTTTAAGTTAGAACAAATCTGTGTCCTGTCATTGCCTCAAACCCCAATTTTGATTACTTTTGTTTTGTCCAAGTTGATGATGAGACCTGAGACACGATGAAATTATTGTAGGACTGACATACATTCTCTCAGACTTTTATTGTTGGGTTTTATGAAAAGAGTAGTGTAGTCTGCATACTGACCTAATATATGTTCTAATTTAAGTAGTTTAGTTCCCTCAATGTTTTACAGGCCCTGATGGCTGTTACTAATATTTCAGCTATTAAAACAAATAAATAAGGAAAGACTGGACTTCCTTGCCTGCACCCCCTTCCTAAGCTTATTAATTCTGAAGATGACTGTCTTGTAGGATTTTTGAGTTCACTAAAGAGAATTTAAGGTTTTTGCATAAAATCCCGAGATATTGAGTCGAATGAATTCTTGAAATCTAATAAAATAATAACCCTTTTTGACCCTGTCATTTACATGATTGATTATATCTAAAGTGAGGCACTTACTTCCCCTATAAACCTTCCATTTACAAACCCCTTTTGATCTGGATGAATAGTTTGGGAATTATAAATTTTAGCCTTTCAATAATTTATGGTACTCCATGTTTCTCGTTGAAAAACACGTTGTTGGCATATGCATATCTAAAATGTTTGTTTCTAAATGGTATGGAGTAACATATAGGCAGATATTCAAAGAAATATTCATAATTGTTGACTTTTATGTTAAAAAGATCAAAACGAGGACATAATTAGGCTGTGGCTTCAGCTTAATTCTGTTAGGTAACATGTTTCATGTATATCGGTCGATGCTCTTCATACTTAGAATTGACAATTTAAGAGCTCACATTTATTTTTGACGTAGTAATCTTATATATATACACACATATATATATATATATATATATATATATATATATATATATATATATATATATATATATATATATATATATATATATATATATATATATATATATATATAAATATATATATATATATATATATATGTATATATACTTAGTATATATATATATATATATATATATATACACTAGTATATATATATGTTTTTATATATAATATATATATATATATATATATATATATATATATATATATATATATATATATATATATATATATATATATATATATATATATATATACAGTATATATATATGTATATAAATAGATATATACGTATGTGTATATATGTATGTGTGTATGTTTGTACGTACGTACGTACGTATGTATGTATGTATGTATGTATGTATGTATTGTATTGTATTGTATGCATGTATGTGTGAGTATTCTATATGTATATATGCATTTCTGTATGTGTGTCTGTCTTACCCTACTGATCATCTCCACTTCCCTATCATCATGCACACCTGATAAAAGTGACACCGACCTGGTACCGACTGTTCTACATATTGATCCCATGGCAAGGAAGTTTCTATAAGCTGTGAAGGGTGACGGGGCATAAGTAATTTCTCTACCTCAATGCACAGAAGATTCTACACGACTAACCATAGACTTACTTATAGTACAGTCGCCCACCCACAACCCAGCTTGCTTAGTTAGGCATAGTATATGTCATATCTCTGTCGTATGGGGAACCTAGGTCGGTAAACCACCTGATATAGAAATCTTTATTCCAATTCTTTCTCTCCCCTATTCTGTCCACTGACTATTCTTTATAAAGCGCTTTTGAAAAGTATAGGTGGAAAGGGAGCTCTGTCAACTATCAATTATTATTATTATTATTATTATTATTATTATTATTATTATTATTATTATTATTATTATTATTATTATATTTATTATTATTATTATTATTATTATTATTATTATTATTATTATTATTATTATTATTATTATTATTATTATTATTATTATTAGCGTGTGTAATGATGGGGTAGTAGGAATTTACAACCATACAATTAGTCAACAAGTCTTTTTGATTCAGTTCATATTTTTATGACTTTTCTGGCAGAGTGGTCTACGGCGTTGCCACTGACTGCTAGCTGCCTCTCACCACTGGGGCCTGCCCTGATGACAGAATGGTCTACGGCGTTGCCACTGACTGATAGCTGCCTCTCACCACTGGGGCCTGCCCTGATGGCCGAGTGGTCTACGGCGTTGCCACTGACTGCTCGCTGCCCCTCACCACTGAGGGCCTCCCCTGATGGCCGAGTGGTCTACGGCGTTGTCATTGACTGCTCGCTGCCTCTCACCACTGGGGCCAGCCCTGATGGCTGAGTGGTCTTATGCATTGCCACTGACTGCTCACTGTCTCTCACCACTGGGACCTGCCCTGATGGCTGAGTGGTCTTAGGCATTGCCACTGACTACTCACTGTCTCTCACCACTGAGGGCCTGCCCTGATGACCGAGTGGTTTTAGGCATTGCCACTGACTACTCACTGTCTCTCACCACTGAGGGCCTGCCCTGATGGCCGAGTGGTCTAAGGCATTGCGACTGACTGCTCGCTTTCTCTCATTACTTCCTGGTTTCAAACCCTGTGTGAGAAAGTTGCCAGTGACTTAGGGTTAGATGTGGTTTTCGCCGGATAATCCAGCCTCCGCTACCACTTCCTACTGTCACTCTTTAGTCAAAATGTGGCAGAAAATGTGGCAAAAATCAAAATTCCAAATCTTACTTTTATGCATCGTCTAATTTTTATCATGCAATTAGCAATTGGGACGAATGCGAGGTTAACAAAATCAGCACTGTAGTTCAAACTATGTATGTGTTAGTATTCATTAGCTCATTTGAACCTGCATTGCCCCTTTTAACCCATTTACATCCGAAGCTACACATGCTCTGAAGGACAAGGAAATATCTTGATAACAGAGCAATATTTTGAGACGTATTTGACCTAAACTGTTGTTTTTGAAGACTTCATTAAATTCCCCTTAAACTATTTTAAGAATGACTCGAGTTAATAAGATAAATAAGTCATAGTCATAGTTTTCATACCATGTGTGTAATCCGGTCCTCAACCGGCTAACCTATTGATGCTTAAGGGTTCCTCGAGAAATTGTCGTCTGCATGTAAAATACTTTTGACAAAAACTTCGGAATTGAAAATGATTTTACAAAATATTTGAAGGAGAGTTGATGGTTATGTTCTGATTACCATTTCTCCATAAAATATTTTCCTAACACTGCTTTCACCTGCAAGATTTCATCAAAATTGTCCGGCTGTTTTTTAGCCGCTGTGAGCATTCATGTGTTAAGGACAAGTGCAGTGCCAAATGAACATAGGCATTCTTTAGTAAGATTCCTACGGTGTCACAAGCCCATGACCTGCTGGCCGCCGGGTCTAGCTCCACACACAGTGACAGGGTAGCAGGTTCACACATCTGGTGGCGGTTTTAACGAGGACAGGTCGATTGTAAAAATGTTAAAGTTCCTCGTGAAATTGTCGTCTGGTTCTCAAATACTTTTGACAAAAACTTCGGAATTGAAAAAAAAATTACAAAATATTTGAAGGAGAGTTGTTGGTTATGTTCTAATTAACATTTCTCCATGAAATATTTTCCTAACTATGCTTTTACCTGCAAGATTTCATCGAAATTATCCGGCTGCTTTTAGTCGCTGGCGTATCAAATGAACATAGGCATTCTTGAGTGAGATTCCAGCGATGTCACAAGGTCTGTGACCCGCTGGCCGCTGGGTCTAGCTCCGCACACAGCGACAGAGAAGCAGGTTCACGCTCTGGTGGCGGTTTTAACGAGGGCAGATCGATAGCAACATCGGGAAATTGTCGTCTGGATCTAAAATACTTTTGTCAAAAGTTTCGGAATTGAAAATGATTTTACAAAATATTTGAAGGAGAGTTGTTGGTTATGTTCTAATTAACATTTCCCCATCAAATATTTTCCTAACTATGCTTTTACCTGCAAGATTTCATCGAAATTATCCGGCTGCTTTTAGTCGCTGGCGTACCAAATGAACATAGGCATTCTTGAGTGAGATTCAAGCGATATCACAAGGTCTGTGACCTGATGTCCGCCGGGTCGAGCTCCGCACACAGCGACAGAGAAGCAGGTTCACACCTCTGGTGGCGGTTTTAACGAGGGCAGATCGATAGCAACATCGGGAAATTGTCGTCTGGATCTAAAATACTTTTGACAAAAACTTCGGAATTGATAATAATTTTACAAGATATTTGAAGGAGAGTTGTTGGTTATGTGTTAATCAACATTTCTCCATCAAACATTTTCCTAACTAGGCTTTCACCTGCAAGACTTCATCAAAATTCTTCGATTGCTTTTAGCCGAAACGGGTTCACACCTCTGGTGGTGGTTTTAACGAGGACAGGTCGATAGAAACATGTTTGAGCGAGCACCCCCTGTGAATCTGTATTTACTCTGCACACTTGTACAAACAACCCTCTCACCTACCTTTACTTCACTCCGAAACACTTATCAAAACCAACAATCACTCAAAGGCCACAGTTTACACACAATTTCATAGCTTTTTGTTCGACACTGCCTTAAGTAAACTACCATGAACTGGCGACTGCTAGCGGCATCTGGGATATGTTATTTAAAATAATATTTTCTCTAGATGAATGCTACAAACGTAGGTATTTGTCTATATGTCCTTAAAATAGTAGTCTCTCATGAACATCAAACTAGAATGCTTTTGTTTTGAGACATTTATTGCTGTTATTCATTAGATGTTTTTGTAGCTATATTTCGTTTTGGATAAGGTGGGGTGACTGTACCCCTTAATACACACTCCCAATTATCTTTTCTTTTTAAATTTTTGCAAAACGCATGTCCTTTTTTTATTTCTTTAACAACACACAAAAACAAACACATACATACTGGTATAATAACACATATAACACACAACAAATGCCAAATCATGTACGGATCAATTATGGATTGTGAGGCAAATAATCTTAAATGCTATACCCGTTCGTCAACAACAGATAAGATTTACAATATTACCCTACAATGTGAATTTTTAGGGTAATATCAACAATCCCCACTTCCCATTTATCTTATCCTATCAAGTGTAGTGTACTTCGCTATCCATTTTTTTCCTACTGCAAAGCTATGTAATGTTATCTTTAGAATATAACGTTACCTTTAAATAACAGACAGAAACGTACTACCTTTATATTGGTTATTTGGAACACTAAGACACACTTTTACAAGTTCAGTACGAACACGAGTGTAGGACGTAGATATTTCAAAGTTTTAACAGTTATAAGCCTAAATAGTCAGTTATGGTTAATTCCTGTTAACCCATTAATACTTAAGAGTTCATTCAGGAATTGTCGTCTGGGTCATTGATACTTTTTACGATAACTTTTGAACTGAGTATGATTTTACAAAATATTTGAAGGAGAATTGTTGGTAATGTTCTGATCAATATTTCTCCTTCAAATATTTTGCCCATTGCACTAAAGGCTGAAAGATTTCATCAAAATTGCCAGGCTGGTTTTGGCCGCTGTGAGCATTAATGGGTTAATAAGGTCCAGCAGTGTCTTGACCATATATTGTCCTGCCTGAGTGCAGTACTGTAGCAATCCAATAGTACTAGTATTTATATTACTATTTGTGTGACACTGGACTCATGCAATTTTTCTTTTCCAATACATCTCACTCATAACAGGGTTTTACAAATTTCCTGGGTATGGATATTAGAGTGCCACACTAAATTCTATATACTAGTATTACTTACCTTCTTTTCTGAAATTCTGAGGGTTAATAACCTGCTCAAAAGTTGTTTTACTTGTAGTAATTACAGTATCCATTATATTTAGGCACAATGGTGCACATTCTAAGTGTCTCTGATGGCAATATAGGAAATAACCAAAACGCTCAATTTAACATTTAGTCCAGTGCCCTGCCCCTCTTCACTATAAAACAGTGACTTCGGAGAGCCTTATGTACTTTTAAAAACTAAATATTGGCGATTTTTCTCTTTGGAGGTTGGTGGTCCTGTAAGAGAAAACATTTTGCTATTTTAGTATATGAAGACTTTATTATGTTAAATGAATGCATGTTAGACATTTATTGTGCCAGTGAAACCCTCTTATTGCAAATTACTGAAATACACATGCAGGAAATCCGCATACATGAACCTAAGAAAACTGACATCAGTAAATGTAAATAATGATTTTCTTTTTGTATTTGACAAAAGACAGTTGATAAAAGAATTTGCGCACATCAAAACTAATTGAAGCATAACATCATCTTCTGAGTAGGTCACAAGATTAAGTACAATCAACATGGGGATAAAAACCTCTAATTGTTGGCTTATGATGCATTTTAGAAATCGTTTAAAAATCTAATTCAAGCAAATATCAAGTGATCATGGTAGTGGGTCTAATATATTCTGATTGGTAATCCTTATACAATATACACTATATGATAGCGATCGCTATTCTTTATTTTACAAATCATTTGTTAGGCTCAAGGAAGTGGATGTGCTCTATATAGACTTTATGCGGCACCCCAGAAGTTCTTCTGAAGTTCTAATTTAGCTAACCAGGTTGTAGAGTTATTTCCTTACCAAGGATGTTTAGACCTTGGACCTACAAAGTAATATTTTTTGTTTCTCTTTATGATTTACTCTATTCCTGTATTTATAACAGTACTATTGATCTCGATGTAACTATGTATTGATATCTTTTGCTCTTTGACGGGCAGTCAATAAATATACAATACAATACAATGGCACTTTAGATTTCTATTTAATTGCACGAAAAAATGTATAAAGAATGTAATGAGATTTTTTAACATTAAGTAAACATTAAAAGAAGAGTAATTGAATGAGAGGATTATTCGAGCGTGATTGATATTTTGACGAATGCAATATGTTATGAATTATACTAAAATTCACAGATGTTTTTTTTGAGTTTAAAAACATTTCAAACTGAGTCACACCAGCGAAAAAAACACACCTATGGGCTAGCTCCATTTATATACTAAGATGCTATATCAGTAATCTATTGCATCAATAACAAAAAAAGTTACTCAAAGAAGTTTCAGCAACTACTAGTATGCACAGTCTTTATATTGTGTTTATCAGCACAGAATGATGTTTGGTGCATGTGCTACCATCCTAGTATTCACACCATTTGCTGCATCAAGACCATCATCTCAACTTGGTATAGAATGCATGATTTGGCCACAAATTTAGGCCCCTGGATTTTGGGTAGAAGTCCACTTTCAGCTGGTGAGGATACCATGGCGAACCCGGGGGTGTGACGGATGCCCCGTCCGTACAGGTCATGCCCAGGGTCTAGACCCCCTTGTCTGGGTGCTTCAACCCTGTCACCCCAGCACCCAAAACCCTGGACGGGTGGCGGCAGCGAGACGGCATAGCTATACCCCAGAAACACCCCACTACTTGGCTCCACAATACCCCCATAGGGCCACTCCACTGTACCCTTTTCATACCCTTTTACTGGGTGGTCGGGAGGGGTGTTTCATGGAGAAGATCAGAGAACACCCCCACTTCTGAGGCATTGTCTCCGCACTGCCCATTCCCCCCTTTCTACTTCTCGTGAGTTCCGCTAGGGTGCGCTCTCGAGTGCACCTTTAAGGGGCTCGCGGCAGTGCTATCTGTGAATGTGGGATTCGTGACTATCTCACGTTTATATCTGGGGTATTAGAAACTCATGACGGTCAAGAAGGTACGTTAACGTCTAATAAGTGCCAGCTCAAAGGGTTAGTGGCTAAAACAACCCTTTTCGCCCTTTCTTATGTCCAGGAAAAGAATGGGAAATTCGCCACCCGAAAAGCTATTGATGTATTATCGCTACTTTCAAGTTCAATGGCGTGTTTCGTCCTACGATAATATTGGATCGGTTACGTAATGGTTTATGTAGAGACTGTTTTTGTTCTACATACCTCCAGTAGCTAACCTTGGGATCCTACCACAAACAATACTGTAAAACTGGTAATGTTTGCGTGTAGTAAATATTGCGTTTTTTTCATTTTCTCTTTTATGCGTGTTTTAATTAATGCGACGCCACCAGACGTCAGATATCTGAAACAGAAGGGACAGATTTATGCGTGTTTTAATTATTGCGTCCTCATGCATTCGCATTAAAACGCAATAATTAAAATCACGCAATCATTACCAGTTTTACAGTAAGTCCTATTCCCAAGCGAGAGGGACTCCTCACTCTCAGTACAGAAATGATACCCTGGACCTTAGATGAATAAAAGAATGGATATGTAGCGAGAGATCAATTACTATATGCGCTATAGTGAAGACCTGGATATCCCAGGGTCTCGAATCTGGCCTCAGTGGGACGTCACTAGGAGACAAAGACCAATGAGGGTTCTGGTATCGTTTACATTACAGAGAAAGCTGCGCACCAACATGCCTAGAACGTAACTTTTGGGCTATTCGCCGCAGCATGGATGTTTAGGTTCACCTGCTGGTTTCATATCCACTTGTTTTTATTCCTCTAAGCCTGGACCCTAAATCAAGCGAACACCTATACATGTAGGCTCACTATGTCCAACATATACAGGCGTGCAACGTATTCAATACAAAAGATATAGTGGGGTTACAGAACGCATGTAGGTCAGTAGAGATTTATCTCAGATTTACATGAAATTCAAATAATCTTTTAAAATATTGTGATAAGAATTACATCCCTGTAAAAATATTTTTGCAATGTCTCATAACTATTTAGAGTGGTAAGTATGATGTATATGTGTATGCATTCATTTATTTGTAATATGGTTATACATACTGAAAGACGTATTTGGTAAAACTTGAATTATTATTATAGCTAACGTCAGGACCCAGTGGATGGGGCCAGGCGTCTTGGCCACTCTGGATCATCGGATTCGCTTGATATTTTGACACACACACACACACACACACACACACACACACACACACGGGGAAACCAGAAAATACCTTGTATGCGCAGTCGTGGATGGGTCCACAAATTGGAAATGGGTGGTGCCCTGGAACATTTTATCTATGACTGTTTCGATTACCCATATGTTCAACAGCTGGGTTCACTCAATTTTGATAGAGGAAGATTTTGTTAGTGCATCACATACTAATGAAGTGTTTACGTATCTCATATCTAACTAATAGAGTGGAAATATTGTGCATTTAACGCTGCGAGGTCTTATGCAGGAAGGACATCACTCTACGTTTCCTTCTCTAATTCCATACGGCATTTGCTGCATTCAGAAATAGAGAATACTACTTCGTGCATCGCTCAATACTATACTAATCAATTATCATACTAACTTGTTATGCTAGCACCAATACTGTAAGTTTGCATATATTTAGTGTTTTGGTAACACCAATACTGAAATTATGCATATATACCTTGTTTCTATATATTTTCTAAAAGGTTCCAACATAATTTGTGTTATCTAATTTACTATACTTTCTGTATTGTATGTATATATGTGTCTTTATTGGCCATGACAAGTTATAATGTAATATACAATACAAAATATAATCTCCCGAATAGGGGAAAAGAGAAAATGATAATACACGAGTACATCGAAATCATTAAATCAGAAAGGAACACACCAAAAACTCTTGTGGCGAAAATGTCTTTTTGAGTATGATTTTGTAACCCTGGTTACAGTCAATAAACATGCAATACAATTTTGCGCTAAGATATCCTCTTCCACCTTAAAGCGAGATACTGGCAGCTATCATCTCTGCTCAGCTGGGGCATCCTTACTAGTGTGCGAGGCAGTGACTTCATCACACATCAGTTGTACATGTACTTTTATATAAATATATAAAGTGGCGTGTGATTTGTATCGGTCTTGAATGAACATCAGTATTGACACAAGCAGTGTTTCCCAAACATGACACTGTGTTAACTATATATGCATGTCCTCAAACACTGGCCTCTGACAACAAGTCGTATTTGGCTTCTATTCGTTTGGTTTGTCACGGCTCACTGGGGACCCCGGGAACCCAACTGAAGCTCCAAGGTAGTGTGGGTCTGTTGCCAGGTATGGCGTTTCCAAGGGAACAGTCACGAATGCTCCCCCGCCATCTTGATTCAAGTGGGGGAGTGTGCGTCCACAACTGGTGCCCCATAGACTTGCCACTGAAACTGTTTTTATTAAATTTCATAGCACTTGCCTGAAATTAATATGGGTGATTGTGGTGGCATTGTGAGGCGAGCTGTTCAGCCCCAGCCCACTCTAGGTATATTCAAGTGCCTCTTGCCAGTGGAGCGGTGTCGACCCTATCCTATCCTTCCATACTGTTCATCAAAGGCTGGGGAGCAACAGGGCTCTAAGGTGCGCAACTGGGGGGCTTTTCTTGGTGAAAAGATGCCCATGGTGAAGAGAGGTTGCTATTGAACACCAGGTGTTCCTCGCACAAAATATCTTAATCTTCTCTCTTACCTGGCGGCGAGATCAAAGAGACCGCCTTAAAGGCGTTCGACACAGTGGAATACCTCGGGCAATGATATCCTTACTTGGTGGGTGATATGCTATTAAAGCAGTAACACTGTACACGGCACTTTAAGTTGGTACGTTTGGGAACGCCAGCATATCTACAGTGCCGACATTAAGTTCCTGCACTAAATGCGTGGGCAGCCCGGGCATAATACACGACCGCACGCCAGATTGCCATCAAGTTTTCTGTGCATGGATGTATACATGAGCTCACAACTGAACGTACTTTGATTAGCAAGCTTTAACTAGTGTCATTTATGTGTTTGGCTTATTGTTTTGACATGTTAGCCATGGGTGTTTTACAACCATGCACTGGAAGACGTCCGGTCGACTGGTGTAGGAATTAAATGTCTGTACTGTAGATTCCCTTGAACAGATATGGTTAGCCTATGATCAGTATCAATCAACCGGGTTCCATTGTGTAAGACGGGTAATATTGGATAAGGCATAAACATATGTGTACAGACTAACATGTGTTTTCTTTTCTCGTCTTACGCTTCAGGCGGATGACCATGTGCCTTTATATATATATATATATATATATATATATATATATATATATATATATATATATATATATATATATATATATATATATATATATATATATATATATATATATATATATATATATATATATGTATATATATATATATATATATATATATATATATATATATATATATATATATATATATATATATATATATATATATATATATATATATATACATATATATATATATATATATATATATATATATATATATATATATATATATATATATATATATATATATTTATATATAAATATATATTTATATATATATATATATATATATATATATATATATATATATATATATATATATATATATATATATATATATATATATATATATATATATATATATATATATATATATATATATATATAAATGGCTGGCGTGTAACGAAATGTAGTAAACCTCTTTAAAGAAAAGCACACATATTACGAATTGTAGTAAAAAGGATTACTCACGAAATGTTTTTTAGGGATGGCAAGAAAGGTGATAAGATGCAACTATTTTGGTATATAATACGATATATAGTGACAAGTACCCTTAACATTCCCTAATCCCAGGACATGTCTTAATGACCGCATTTTGACTCAGTTGTTCAAATGTTGATTCCATTGGGTAGATGCACCCGCAAATGACAGGCTTAACCTCTACAATTATATGGCTACTTTTGTCCAAAGCACAAGGACGCAACGATTTTTGAAAACCATCTACACCTTGCCATGTTGCTATTAGGATAGCTCTCACTGAGTTCTCTCAGCTGAGTACCCATATGACAGAGTTTCAGTCATTCTTAAGTTTTTTTCCATAATTTTGTTTTGGCCAAATTAACCCCCAGCAGCATAAGAATAAAGGAGTATCTTTAGGGAAGTTTTGACCAATAGCACATTGGGGTAGAACACCAATTCATATAATATCATTTTACCCATAAGGATTTTCTTGAAGTGGGATCTTTTTATAGGTTATCTGGCGCCAAATTTGTAGCAGTACACAACTTGCACTAAATCACAATAAAACGTTGCATCTCTTGTAGACCTACACAACGATGAAGTAGACATTTAGAAATGTAAAATGATGAAAAAGATATCGAGTCATCCTGAACATAGGAGGGCCACTAAAGTATCAAAGCTGGTATGTTGATGGCACCATAAAAAGACGAACAACAATATTGGAACTAGTTATAATGAATACTCAGGGATACCGCATGTATCCAATTTTGTAATAAAGGATATTTGTCACACGAATCAACAATTGCCAGTATTGTATTGTATTGTACTTTATTGACTTGCTCAGAGAACAAAAGGTGTACATCATACAAGAAGTAAATCAAACAAAAACAAATTGAACTAAGTAGAACTCAAAGTGACACAGTGTAGCAAACAAAAGAACTCACTTATGGAAAACCAGCTTAACTTGAAACAGAAAAAGAAATGAATTAAACTAATTCACCTTCTACAGTAAAAGATGATGGCACACACGAATACATGCACAGTATGGGGTTTACGTATGTATGTATCTTTATTGACCATGAAAAATATCAATACAAACTATATTCTCATAAAAAGGGAACAAAGAAATTAAAAATATACCGGTACATATAAGTAAATGAATTAGCAAGGAACATAACAATGCATGAAAGAAGTGCATTAGCGTGTCGTTCGATTGTAGATGTGTACAACATAATGACAATATCATTTTGGCATAAAATGACATGTCATAATATGTGCAATAGAAAAAAATCTGTGCACCCATCTGACAATCCAGGGTCCAAATCAGCGAATATTGGGTACAGCATCAAACACATACTTAGCTAGAATGTTGCTAGGCAATCAGTTATCTTCGAGTACATCTTGGGATGGAATTCGTGTCATCAGTCTGAGCACACTATCATATACTCACTGACCACTTATTTTCCACTTAACTTTCTCTATTAGTATAAGATCCCATGGCCGTCTTGTGTGTGAACATTCAGCGACTCCAGAAATGCCATGAAAGCAAAATTGGGCAAATAATAGGAGAACCCCGGGAATCATCTTGAGAATTACCAGGGTATCAGAGTGTCTGGGTACGAGAGAGCGAACAACAAGGGTAAATGGTTCTCACCCTAAGCTGATGTTTGTGTCAACACTTTAACCCATTCACACTTAGAGGTACTCAGGAAAGTATAGTCTGCTACTCTTATACTTTTTGAAATAACTTGGGAATAAAGCGAAAATTCACAAAATTTTTGAAGGAGAGTTGTTGTTTAGCCTCTGATCAACATTTCTCCTTCAAATGTTCTCAAGAAAATGCCTTTGTAAGTAAAATATATTCAAAATCATCAGGCCTCTTTTGGCTGCTCTGAGCATTAATGGGTTAACACCCAGATCTCAAGTGCTGTTGGTCTTTCACAGTAACTAATACCTGGTAAATAAAGGATTT
>OZ012686.1:12051448-12053948 GCA_963942565.1 Maea johnstoni | reverse complement strand
CAGCACGCGTGTGGAAGAGGGATGGTTGTTTAATAGTGTTAATTATTGTCTTGTATGGCTTTTTTACGCAATGCAGTCACCAGGACGTCATCCAGACTATTGTGCTGAATAATGCTTAGTCTAGGAGTAAAAGAGTCTTCTATTTCAGTGAGCGTATAAGGAGTAAGATGTCTGTAAAGCTTAGTATTGCGAAATAAATTCAATAGTAAAATACATGTATGACAACTCCAAACATGCCTAAATAAAAAGCCATTTATGCACCAATTCACATCATATTTGTAGTACTTACCACTGGAAGTGTGAAGGCATTAGATAGTACATAAAACCTCATTTTCAACTATAAACCATCAAAAGTATTACTCGTTAGTATAGAAACAAAGGTTTTGCACTAGTATATTTTGGCAAATTAAGCTCTATCATAAGTCTGCGCAATTGAAACTTCAAATACTATATAGTATAGTACATTTGAATATCGAAGCTGTTAGATATACTGTACGTACTCGACACCATCGAAGATAGAGAGTAAATATATGTATAAAAAGTATACACTAACCTAACGGTAATTGAACCTCATTTTCTATAGAAAAAGGCAATAAAATATTAATTGCCACTGTCCCTGTTTGCACACCTGACAATGTGAAACTGGTAAGCACAGCCATAAATTTACACTGAGCTGTCACCTATCCTGTTGCCAGCCGGAATAGAACCATTCCAATGCCGAGGCTTCTTTCATCCAATGCACATGGACGCAAAGATCTTTGAAAACCATCTAAACCCTATCATATTGGTATTCAATGGAAGGCTCTCGCTGAGACCTCTCATATGAGTACCCATTTGCCAGGGTTTCAATGATTTTTCATGATGTTTGCATCATCTTGTATTGGCCAGAATAGCCACCAGCAGCATAAGAGTTAAGGCCCGCTTGGTTGGTGTTTGCCTAGTCCCAATCTGTTAGATTTGACTGATCACGCTGACTTATCTATGCTTCGTTACCCACAGGTAAATTTGATAACACTTGCTCTTCCTCTCAGTGTGGCTGTGGACTGCTGTACTAATGTTTACCCACGTATTGGTCCTGGGTGTTGTGGATCCTCAACGGATACACACTAGCTACAGACTCTCTGTGTGCTCACCATTCAGCCAGTATTTACCGAGTCGCCGGGCGGAAAATGGTTAGTAAATAAAATGTTTGGCGATTCATTATAACAAGACGTATAAGTAAACTAATAAAGGCAGCGTAGCAGCGGGTTACTATAAACAGAGTGATGGGACAACCATTGCCTCTAAATACCTGAATGTCAACACACTCGTGTTGCAGCACTTGTCAACTACGCTCATCCAATAGTCATCTTTAACCTTTGATTAGCGACTGCTGAGGGCAGGGAACACTTTTTGCGTGCCTATTAACCCTTTCAATGCTGAGAGTACCTTAGTCAAAGGCACACGAATGCATTCTCTTTGAAAACTACCTAAACCCTGTCATGTTGGTATTCATTGGGAAACTCTTGCTACGTACTCACAGATGAGTACCCATGTGCCAGGGTTTCAGTCATTTTTCAGTTTTTTTGCATCATTTTGTATTGGCAAAATTAGCCACCAGCAGCACAAGGGTTAACCTTTGATAAGCGACTGAGGGTAGGGAACATCTTTCGCGTGCCTCTTAATTCGACGGCTTTCGATACTCGGGATGCTTTAGGGAATGAGTTTTATGTCGCTTTCAACAGCTTTAAAGCCATATCGCGACGAGATAGAAACGCGGAACTGGAAAGAAATTCCCAAATGCAGAGGCACCATAGACATCCCTCCACAACGCCGCACATTTATATAGCTACCAGGCCAACCCCCTTGTGGGGGATCCAGCGGAAACATATGATCGGTCATGTAATTTAATTTATGTGTTATTACATGCTCGATGGTTGTTTCTGGTCATTATTGATTGTATTTTTAATTACACTATTGACACTTTTGAAATAAGATGATGTTGAGAGGCAATAAAAACATTTGCTTTAAAGAGAATTGTAAAACAATAATGTGTCATGTATATTAGACATATTTGGGGTCTGGTGATGTTACAAAGAAAGGGAAGTCCTTATTCTCGAGATAGATTCCCCTTAACCCACTCATGCCCAGATTTCTCCTTGACAAGTATCACCGTTTCCAAAAGATGCTTTAGCCAAAGAAAACATCACCGAAATAGTGAGGGTGTTTTGTGGCAATATGGGCACGAATGGGTTAAAGGGTGTGGGAGTGAACCCAAAACTTCCCTTTCTGTAGGCAATACAATTGCTTCTTTCGCCTCGACAATTGTGGCATCTTCTAAGTTGTTAGTAGTTTGATATAGCACCTGCTTTAAAATAAGATTCCGGTCCATGAGTTCAGATGGGCGTGGTATAGAGAAAGGATGAAAATTACATTTCTTAGCATAGCACATTTTCTTCATTAGTATCGATTAGCACGATTTTGTCAAAGGGGTTGGGGTATTTTGATTGTAAACATGGCG
>OZ012686.1:11965640-12048140 GCA_963942565.1 Maea johnstoni | reverse complement strand
ATCAGGACTCTCGTGTCGTTCCCATTACAGAAAAGCCTGTGCGCCAGCATCATCTGATCATGCGCAGAGTACGACTTTTGGGCAATTGGTTGAGGCTAGCCTGTTCAGGTTGACCGGCTGGTTTCATAACCACTTGTTTCTATCTATATAAGCTCATACAGGGAAAGCTGTGAGAGGCACTGATGTGACGTCATCTTACCATAGCGACTGCGGACGCAGACACACTTCACATTATCATAGTGATATTTCCATGTACACGATTTTGTCGGGGAAATGCCACCCTTATTAGATAAAAAAGGAAGCCCCTTCTGCTTTCAACATGCTCGTCAGGAGTCTATGAGATTTAGTACCAAGTGGCCCGTTGCTATGGTGATCCCTAACTCAATAATCTATCGAATTTATTTTTTTCATGGGGCAAATTTCTTCACCGTTATGTTGCGTCGCCCAAATCAAACTAATCATATTCTATCTAACTTCGGCAGTTTTTCTCATGTTATCTCGCTATTCCGGTTCTGGATGATATGAGCACTTACCTAATCCTTCCCTTATTAAATGAGGATATGATTTAATTTCGCATTATTAGTACCAACACTGGTATATATATATATATATATATATATATATATATATATATATATATATATATATATATATATATATATATATATATATATATATATATATATATATATATATATATAAAAATATATATATATATATATATATATATGTATATATATATATATATATATATATATATATATATATATATATATATATATATATATATATATATATATATATATATATAATATATATATATATATATATATATGCATGAGTCGATTCTTTTCCATTTTAGATCATGTTTATATGCTTTCCATATACCGGATCATGGACTCAGTTTTAGTAGTAGCAAGCCTTTAACTTACATCCAGACCCCTTCACTGGTACGATGTATTCTTATTACCATGTTTTTCAACTCAATGGGCATTAACCGAGTTGCTGTTCGTCGGGGTTAGTTTGTGTGTGTATGGGTGTATGTTAGGGTTGGGGGTAAGAACCTTGGAGCACAAACTGCTGAATTTCACAAGCAATGCTTTACGTACGTACGAGCAACTTGAAGTAGGGGGTACTGCGGCAAGAATTCAAGACTTGAAGGACACCTGAATGAGCAGACATTCGCTTGAAAGCTTCGATCGTTAAGTCGGCTTTGTTGCGTGCATTGCGCCCGAAAGAAAATGTTTGTGACATTCTTCCTGCAAATAATGGCGTTGCACATTTTGAGGCCACCCCGACCACCATGCTAGAGACCTTGAAGCAAGGGAAAAGGGGGATTGTGCGAAGTTTACATACATGTGGTGCATTGTGGACCAATTAGCACTATAATGAATTCATTCTGTATATTTTAGTCTGAGGCCTTAAAAGGTTCCAGTCTCCTGTCACCTGCCTCGCACCTAACCCCCCCCCCCCCCCCCCCCCCCCCCCCCCCAACCCCTCAACCCCTATAGCGTGGTCAGTGAGGGTTTCATTATCAAGCAGATAGGCCCCTGCACCTTATACAATACAAATGATTTCTTACGAATTTAGTGAAAATGCGTCGTTGTGTTGCATTGGACGAATTTCTGAAAACGAAATTTAAAGAGCCCCCTCTACCCTCCTGGTGGATTTAAAAACACTTTTCGAACGAAACGAGAGATGTTATGTTTAAACCTATGTTTACCAAGGGTCTATATTATCTATAATGTGTGAGCTGCCCTTTACCAAGCTTACAGTTACTAATATCTAGAATGTATAACCTAACTATACCAGGGGTCCATACTTAACATGGAATGTATGACCTACACTTTACCAAGGGTCCATGTTATCTATAATGAATGTGGTAATCTTTAACAGGGGCCTTAGGCTCCTGTTCGTTATCTGGAATGGAAAAGCTATATTTTACCAGGGATCCATACTTTTCTATAAGGTATGAGCTACTAAGTGCCGAGGATTATCTAGAATGTCAGAGCTGCCCTTTTCCAAGGGTCCATATTATCTAGAATGAATAGAATGTAAAACCTGCCATTTACCAAGGGTCTATATTACCAAGAATGAAAAAAGATATACTTTACCAGGAGTCCATACTTATCTAGAGTGTAAGAGCTACCCTTTACTAAGTGTCAATAGCATCGATAATGAAAAGGCCACCCCTTTCCAATTATAGGTCCATATTACCTAAAATGGAAAATCTACCCTAAACTAAGGATACATCGTTATCTAGAATAGATAACCTATACTTTGACAGGGATCCATAATTATCTGAAACGAAAAGGTAGCTCATACCAATGGCTTATGCTCCATTAAATGGGGTTCTCATAAATCAGTTGCAGTCTTGATCAGACGGTATTCCTACGGTCACAGAAGGGACTGCAGCATGGCATCGTTAGAAAATATTTAAAGCTGTATTTTAAACTATTTAAATATTTAAAATATTTAGATTTAATTTTGGTACATGGTATTGACTCATCTGGTCCTTTTTACCATGTCTTAGCAAAATATGGCACATAGAAACTATTTCATTCCGAAGGATTTTACCTTGAACCCTATGGTCATTGATATTGAAAACAGCAATGCTCTTGAGGTTTGGGGTATTTTTTTGGAATGAGGTAAAATGCAACACTGCTTGAAAAGCTAGGACAGGTAATGGACCAGTTAAGTAGCAATACATATATATGTTTATTGACTTAATTCAATAACAAAATCACACATCTCTTATAAAGTGTAAATACAACATATTAGTAGTTATTGAAATAAAGAAGAAACTAAAAAAATATCTTTACACATTTTTTTTCAGGTTACGAAAATTACTGCTAGTAGTACATAACACTCTTAAAGCTGACGGACAGTGAGACAGCCTACAACTGATGAGAGATTAATTGAGTTTAGAATTCATATGAAGGAACAACATTATAACACCAACATCTTTGGTTCTGTAACTACATATATAACTGATATTACTTAAATTGTATTCACTTATCGATGTTCTATCATTATTTGGACCACGAAATGCAAACCAAGATTTTTCTGAAAATTCAAATAAGGATTACAAATCAAATAAATTTTGACGTTAGTTAAGTTCTTAAAAAGGCGGTATGTTATCTGACAATTTAAGGCTATATATCATCATTGGAAAATGATAAGTAAAATGTTTGAACGAAAGCTATACATTCTTGCTATGTTGCTAATTATCTATGGCGTTGTTTCAACTGTGTGATCCTTTTTACCTGATTTGGACTGACCACACATCGACTATAGTTTGCTATAGTATAATTGCAATGTAAAGAATACATTTAGCTTTGGCTTTATTACTCATGTCTTTTATGTTTTTTCTTACATAAGATGAAAATGATTTCATCGTTAGTTATCGTGTGTGTGTATGTATGTATGTATGTATGTGTGTATGTATGTATACATGTATGTATGTATATATGTATGTACGTATTATGTATGTATATATGTATATGTATATGTGTGTAAAATGTAAACTGTATCTTGTTTGAACTGTAGTACGCATTTTTATGAGTAAGATTATTTTCTGTGAATGAGTGCAAGTGTTGACGCACGCAGAGCCTCAGAGATAAAGGGATACTATCGACCAGCAGGTGGCGCTGCATTGTCATGGCTCTTTATCAATTTGTTTTTCACTACGGTATTTTACAAGACATTGATCTATTTGTCAGCCGCATCTTTCATATGGAGACAATATTGACATCGTAGTGACGTGTGTGTGTAAAAGAGTGTTCGATATGTAAGAGCTATTATTGCGGCGCTTGTGGACAAAATTGATCAAGTCTTATTTACCTTGAGTGGGAATCTAACAATTGATGAGCATTTCATACACATAGGATATTGTAAACCCATTCATGCTACGTAAAAATTGTGTGCCTATCTGGAATAAGACAAGTGCACAGATGATGGGGGTTCTTAAGTCTATAATGAGCGTCATTTATATTAAACAATGCTTTCTCCAAGTAGGTATGTTCTTAGCTAACACAGCTACTACGTGGAACTTGCTTGCAAAGGTGATCTTTTCGAATCCATTCGGTTCCATTGTTTTATTGTTTTTTATTATATATCTCCCAAGATTATTGGCAGACTCCTCCTCACCTTTTCCCTCTTCTGCCTCCTACTCATCATCATCATCATCAGAAATGACAATTAAAGCAGCAGGAGCAACAACACAATAATAACAATTACTTCATCACAAACAATAACAACAACAACAAGACTACATAACAACAACAACAACAACATCAACAAGAGTTCAATACTTCCAAACAATTGCTCCACACTAACTTATATCTTTGTCGCTTTCCGAAACGCCCATTCGGCTGACATGGTGAATGCTTTGTATGGAGAAGTTATCTGGATTTCCCATTATAACAATAACTTCAATACAAACAACAACAACAACAACAACAACAACAACAACAACAGCAACAGCAACAAGAGTTCGATGCTTCCGAAGATCTTGCTCCACACTAACTTATGTCTTTGTCGCTTTTCGAAGCGGACATTCTACAGACATGGAGGTTGCTTTGTATGGTGGTATCAATGGAGAAGTTATCTGGATTTTCCATTTTTACAGTAACTTCATTGCATATAACAACAACAAGAGCTCGATGCTTCCAAAAAAAACTTGCTCCATACTAGCTTTCGTCTTGTTCGCTTTCCAAACACCCATTTGGCTGACATGGAGATTTCTTTGTATTGTGATATCAATAGAGAGGTTATATGAATTTCCAATTAGAACAATAGCTTCATTAAAAACAACAACAACAACAACAACATAACAACAACAAAAGTTCGATGATTCCAAAAAAATGCTCGATACTTACTTATGTCTTTGTCGCTTTCCGAAAAGATTTGCTCCCATTCGACTGAAATGGCGAATGCTGTATAGTGGTATCAATATGGAGGTTATGTGGATTTTTCCAATTATTACAATAACTTCATTACAAACAGCAACAGCAACAGCAACAACAACAACAACAACAGGAACAACAACAACAACAACAACAACAACAACAAGAGTTCAAAGCTTCAAAAAAACTTGCTCCATACTATACTGTATTTCGTCTTGGTCGCTTTCCAAAGCACCCATTTGGCTGACATGGAGCTTTCTTTGTATGATGATATCAATAGAGAGGTTATCAGGATTTCCCAGGTATCACAGTGTGTTATTCTAGCGTCTGACAGCCGCTTCGCCTCTAAGAGCTTCCCATAAGAGTAGAACAAATGACGTAGAATTTCAAACAACTTCTATAGCTTCAGTGCATGGAGTTTCGTTTGCCTGGAACATGATGTACAAAAGAGGTGTTATAAGCTTAAATCATGGACATTTTACTGGTGGCTTGATGTATCACATGGTAATGAACGGGACTTAAGAAGAAAGAAGCTTAGGAAAGACAGAATAACGTAGTTTGGGGCGTTCTATAAGTCGGCTTTAGTCTTACCAAAGACGTCGCGATCTCGGCTAGGCCATATTCTACCTTTTTTATATTTTTGTGGGAAAGCCTAGCCATGCGCAAGGCCGATAAATATGTTCCTAAAATATCCCCATTGTTGGCTGGTGAAGCTGAACGAGTCGTTCTCCACTGTTCTTTACGTGTCTGCTGCCTCGTTTATTCCTAACCCTTAAGCTAGAAACACGCCTAAAAGCCTCTGCCAGCGAGCATTGTATCCACAACAAAACTTTTCCCAAGCGTACTCTTTTAGTTGGCAAAAGTTTGGCTCGGTGCATTTCTTGTAGGGCTTTTAGTAATGCTTCATGTTCAGAATGTCTGGGTATTGCCTCGTACAGACGTACAGACGACGTGCACTAGCTGTTGGTGTAATGGCCTACGCTATTCTTATTTCCTTCCCTTAATTGCAGACTCGTAGATGCAGGCAAGAGACTTCCTTTAGAAAATTAACGTAACTCCAACTGGTCTGATAACCGCTTTTAAATGAGAAAATCATAACATTTTTAGAAATTATATAAGTAGATAAATGAAAACCCAAATGGCTGGTGTAGTCATAAGTATTGCATATGGAGTCTCTGTACGTATTATATATATATACATATATATATATATATATATATATATATATATATATATATATATATATATATATATATATATATATATATATATATATATATATATATATATATATATATATATATATATATATATATATATATACATTGTATATACATATATATATAAAAGCAAGTCACGTATCACGTTATCTCAACCCTGTATATATATATATATATATATATATATATATATATATATATATATATATATATATATATATATATATATATATATATATATATATATATATATATATACTCACACAGTAGTACACATACAAATAAAACATTCATAAATTAAATGAAACGATGTTAACTATCATAAAATCTGAACACATTAGGGAGATTGTTCGACAAAATGCATGATATTCATAAGGAATATGAAAGCGATCTGCATACAACTAATGAATTCTGAAGTGTCATACAACTAAGCTTACTGCAGCGCCACTTTCCGTAAAGTAGTGGTTATCCCAATGGATTAACTGCATTCGTAGCCCCAATCCAAAATGATATTGCATTGTTGTTCTGACGAGTGGAATATCACAACGCTAACCACTTTCATATTCAGTCGAGAATTTTCAATTTGGGAAATTTAATAAACTAGCGTGGAGTATGTCTTTGGGGCTGAGTGGTTTTTATTCAGTGCCGTTCTGGCAGTAACAAGCATCATCGATCGGCAATATCGCCATAGCTTTTCCTGCCTCTGAAACTCTGAAACCGCATCAGCGGATCAGGAGGAGAGCGCTGGATGATTTCTGACATTCTCACTGACTTTAATTGCGTCTTATTTGCTCTCCAAACCACTGTACGCATGTCAATAACGCAGAGCTAGGATCACTTCTCTAATCCGCTGTTTCGTACAATCTGAGTACCCCCACTCGCTCAACATGGCGACGATCCAGTAAATCTCATTATCCCACTCCAGTCAGAAAATCTTTATAGATTTTCGCCATGATATTAAATGGAGCTATTCAAGCGTTAGAGGAATATATTGTTCCATAAGATGCGAGCCAGGCTGGACCCAGATGGTGTGCAGTTGAAGCCTCGGGCCAGATTTGTAATATTTCGCCATCGGGTGCGCGCTGTATTGACAGAAAGAGACCGCTGGAGAGAAGGTTTTGAAGAGGTGCTTTCTAAGCTTATTCTCACCCGATTAATTGGCAAAGCAGTTAAGGATAGCGGCCACACATCCAGACAAAGCCAGGAAATAATACTAGCGATTTGCCTGCCAACAGGCTCTATATTATTGTTTTTCTTTCGCGAATGCCTTTTGGGGGGAGCGAGTATTTGGTGTAATTACTTGTTTTATTTGTGTGTAAGCGAGCGTGCTCGTCCGTTGTTGCCCCCAAACACTTGAGAATTGCTGGCCTGTGATGTCCTGTAATGTCCCCTCTAAAGTTCACGAAAAGCCCGTGTCCTAGGCAAGGTGATAGCTGAAGCCAGCACCATGGATGGTTAAATCCATGGTCCCCCAACACTGGCCCCCTTAACGCACCACTGAACAACAGTTAATCATCTTATCTCGTCCCCAGGCCAAGATCTAATGTATAGAGATCGTTTGCTCGCCTCGGGAGCAGATTTACCAAATACACTTTCCACAATCACATAGGTGAACTTACCTTTATTGGTCCTATTGGTTTTCGGCGTTATCTGTAGAAATTATACAACCCCAAAACAAGCAAGAAAACACAATCAAGTGGGGCTAAGCACAAACTCAAAGTTGTCTTCTGCTTAAATGGGACCGGTACAAATAACCCTGCGCTGCCCTATCGGCAAAATAATGCCACAGGTTTCTTGGCAAACCAGATAAAGGTCCCAGACACGAAGTCAACATATTAATTTGAAAAGAAGCACGCTGTTTGTTTGCAGTGTGCTTTTCTTTCTTGTTTGTCCGCACACATCATAATAGTAAAATTATATTTGCAAATGTAATGTAGATTTGCAATGGTCATTTAGCGGATGGGGAGTCATCCACTTGAATGCTATCTACATATACATGATTATTTTTTCACTTAGTGCTATCACAATGAATGCGCGAAATCGCATCAAAAACACTACTGCTAGTAAAGCTTCATGCATAGTGTTAACTGGAAATGTATTAGAAGACTTAAAGTATTCACGCACTAATATAGAAATGCAAGCCAGAAATCACAGTTTATTACTTCAAACGAGTAGAATGTAGGTAGATCTACATTACTGTTTTAAGGGCCCTTATCGATAAGCTTAAAGAATTGCCCATTTTGCGATATTTTGAAAATAAGAATTGAAATCTCTTTGGGTTAATTCACAAATTGTCAGTGAAGAAATTATATCATTTTGAATTGAGAAGTCAATGAATATACAATACGATGAAATTATATTTAAGAACTATTTCAAGCGTTTTGAGGGTCTTGCACACCTGGTTTATAGCTGGAAGGTATTCGCAGTTCCTACACAGCACATTATTTATCACGTACAACCTAGGAGGGACCCTAAAATTGTCTGACTATTTCAGAATATCTTTCTGATAGATGTATCAGCTTGTAAAGAATGTGAATGTGGCACTTTTACCAGACGGCAAACAACAATTATTCTTCAAATATTATTCATATTCTTCCTTATTTACAAGATATTCTCATGGATATCACTGATTCCAAATAATACTAATAGAGTAACTATGAATATGAATGTGTAAATTTCTCAAAAAGATATGGACGAGTGCCTTCAGACAAGTTTCTCAAAAGGAAGAGAGCACATTAAGTACAGTGAGTGAAGTGGTCACCGATACCTATATAATGCAAGCTTAGAATTATATAAATGGAAATATAAAGTGCCAGATATGATATTACTCCTAGGCTGATATAGTATACCTCGGCACTATTCGAAACTAGAAGTAACATATATCACTATGTTGTTACTTATTATGGAATATTATAGTTTTCGTTTGAAAAGATAAACGAACGACACATTCCTAAACATGTTGTAACGTGCTTCGCATAGAATCACACATTGAAATGATTTGTGTGACAATACATTTAAATCCGTTTATGTGTTTAGTTGTATACAATATATGGACTATCACGGATCCTTTATACACCATTTATATCTGGTTCAAAATTATCAGAACCAATTGAAATTTCTCTACCTCATCTTGTGTAAAAATATCCAGCAATGAGTTGTGAAAAAGATATTCTTCTCGTCCCTAAATAGTGGCAAATTGCTAAACACTTCGATACGTCTACCTACCTTAGAAATATTAAGATTCGTGTTATATGCATATAAAGGAAAATAAAGTAGATTGTTTTGTATTTTTCGATTTTCGAGCGTAGACTGAGCTTCCATTAATGCAATGTGCCATACTCATGATATATATTATTTGGCATTTTCTATAAACCCTGTCAACAAAAGTGCGAGTCGAATAATGTCATAAGCAAAGTTGTATAAAAAAGATATTGCAAAATTTAGAGGTACCTAAAGATTCACTCACTGAACTTTTGGGAAAGATCTAATTAAGTACGTAGATAATTACAATTCATTAGAAATTTGCATACAGATTATAAGTAAACGTCGAAATTGAAACGTCAAACTCATTCGGTAAGTGGACTCACTAAAGTAGGAAAGCCAATCAATTAAGGTTGTTTGTTCACCGAGATTTCTTTTGCGTTATTAATTTCTAGTCGTGACAATGAAAAGAGGCTTTTAAGTCCGGCTGCTTGTTTTCCCATTGGTCCCAAGGTCAAGGTCAAGGATGCTTTTCGCCTGTTGATTCCGTTTTTGTCGATAATCCGTTGAGGGAAACCAGACGTCCTGATGGATCAGCAGTTCCTTTCCCGTGATGTTTTCATGAAAATCAAACCGGTAATTGAACACTATAAAAGTAGGCAACGTGCGACAAAATATCCCCGGGCGAAATTTTGGCTGCGCATTTCGATCCGTGCACGCTAAATTAAACATCGAGTGAAGATATGGCAAAATATTGTGGCATTCATGAAAGTGGTCGGCGTATTTAGTCGCCCGAGGGTGCGCAGGCCCGCTTGCCAAGGACATGTATGTAGTCAACGCACCCACTCATACCTGCCTACCACGCTCCACTAAAGAGGCATTGAAAACAATTTCAGCCATTCTCCCCAATAGGCTGGTGCACTGAAACGTCTCGTTCAAAGTTTAATTGAAAAATAGCACACGTATCAAACCGACAGGTAAATTTTCTCTGTATAGTTTGATAAGTATGCATATAAATACTACTATGTTGAATTTTAAGTGGAACGCATCACAATCTGGAAATATTGGCAAAGAGTTTATCTATAGTTATAAAAGCAACGACTCTCTACACATTTGCAGTGGTGCAATCGTAGACTGTTTGCCTTATCATATCAAATCAGCCTCGTGTTATATATATATACACACACACACACACACACACACACACACACACATATATATATATATATATATATATATATATATATATATATATATATATATATATATATATATATATATATATATATATATATATATATAAATATATATATATATATGAGAGAATGATTGATGATTGTTTATCTTTATCGCTTTGTTGGCTAATGACGATACTGACATCACATGCTGTACAGGTGTTGCCACCTAAAGGTTGTCTTCACACTTGGCAATTCTTTCAGAGATGTATCATAACCGTAGAATCGTCCATGTGTTAATTGCACATGGGACTAACCTGTTCATCCAAAAAGTGTCGAGAAAGGCCTAAATCATGGCTAAATGCCCTCTTGGTGAAGGAATCACTTGGAGATATTTGGAAAACAGTGCAATTTTAAATTCATAGGTTCTTACTGTGATTTTATTTTCATCTGAATCATTTTATTCAGACGATACTTTTCAATGGAAAACCTGAGCATGAATGGGCTAAAGAAATCTGCCTTGCAAACTTCAGTGATTTTGGGAAAGTGCCGTTTCGGGGGCAATTATACCGCATGGCTGATGCATTTCAATCTTGGATTTGTCTGCTAGAGGCACTTCCAGTCCATTTTACTGCTACACTCAGACCAAATGTCATGCCTGGCTGGACAACTAAGGAGTTGGGTATCAGGACAAATTATGAACCACCGTTACATACCCTTGTGGGCACTGGCAGGTGGACTAAAGGCACAGGTGTCGGGAACGGGGAGAAATTCTTCTTTTCTCTGTCATACAGTACCATAGGCTAGCGATTATTTGGGTATTGCACAAAAGATAAATTTGCAGTACCTTTTTGAATGATATTGGCCCCTTAGAGTCAGAGCTTCCAATCAGATGTGTGAGTGTGTATATAAATATATATATATATATATATATATATATATATATATATATATATATATATATATATATATATATATATATATATATATATATATATATATATATATATACATATATATATAAATATATATATATATATATACATATATATATATATATATATATATATATATATATATATATATATATATATATATATATATATATATATATATATATATATATATATATATATATATATATATATATATTATATGTATATATATTTATAAATTTATATATATATATATATATATATATATATATATATATATATATATATATTTGTGTGCGTGTGTGTATGTGTAATTTAACAAGAAAACTTCTTGTGTGACAGATAGCCTTTAGGCTCTTCTTGTGTGAGTTAGGTGTATTAAGAAAAATGGGGCATGCTTCAGGTATAGGTACCAGGCTAGGTTCTGGGTGTGAATGAGTTTTAGAGTTGGGAAGTCAGTACATTGGGTACATTAGAAGCATGGGAAAGGGTGACGCTGATGTTACTTTTCTATTATAACCCGGGGTGTGGTTGGTTTAATGCTGATTTTGGTGGGTTTTGACAACCAGCTGTCAGCGAAGCCATATATAGCTGTGGTCAATCCAGGGGCTATTAACAAAAGGGGCGTGGGAAAATACCTATTGTCCATAAGTCATTCCAGACATTCAGATAAATCTTTTGCTTTCGGTAAGCACTCGACGCTTTTAGACATTTTGAAGTGAATTTTCTCTATAGTAATTTGGAACAATACAGTTTATTTGTGAATCGGTTTCATTTGTTTTCCCTTTACACCTCATGTTGAGCATTTTAACCATTGATGGGTTGTCAATTGTGTTACACATGGTGTATTGTACAATAATTTCAAGCTCAGCATCTGAGAAAAAAGGCTTAATAGATTCGATTTAAGAATCTATGAAAGGTTTAGGTGAATACCTCAGCAATTGAACACTCGAACAGGGTATGCACAAATATTTTAGGGTTCCTTTAATGGCATGAAACATTTGGCAGCGTAATTCCATGAAACATTCAAGTCAGCAGCAAACGTGTCAATGCTTGGAAAACAGCAGAGCTACGGCTTTACCATAAATTTCTTTTCCAGGAACAGATATTACAAGAGGACTACTCTATACCAAAGTTTCTTTCCAAGCTATGTTGTAAGGACAGACGCTCAATTTGGTGGCTACGTATACTTATACAAATATCGAAAATGATGAAAAATAAAAAGTTTATTTAGTCGGGATAAATATCGAATTTTGTTCACGTTTCTCCCATACTGAGACTAAATCATGACTAGTTAGTTGTCAATGTTGGAGGAACTATTGGGTCACTGGCTATTTTCTACTATGCCTCGCACAGGATTCGAAGACGGGCAACGATCAGTCAGTGGCCATGTCTAAGACCATTCGATTATAAGGGCATATCCGAGACTTGTCACAGGTCTGTGTTAACCCTTCCAATGCTAAGGCTACTTTCGTCCAATGCACAAGGATGCAAAGCTTTTTGATAACCATCTAAACCCTGTCATGTTGGTATTCATTAGATAGCTCTCGTTGAGTACTCTCAGATGAGTACCCATGTGCCAGGGTTTCAGTCATTTTTAGGGTGTTTTGTATCATTTTGTATTGGCCAAATTAGCCACCACCAGCATTAGGGTTAAGACTGAGAATGAATGGGGAAGATAAATGGGTATCCACCCCCTATTCACCTGCTGACAGCCACAAACATTCAATTCCATATGCAGGACAAAGCAATTAATTAAACCGAGCTCACCTGTGTACGTTAGTGTAATACAGGTTAAATCCAATTAGCATAAAGCTCAATTAGAGTTCCATTTCGAGTGACCTGAAACTCAAGAGGCCCAGAAATTCGTAGTTTGTACGGAATCTTTGCTTTGGCGCTCTGTCAACAAGTCCCTTCGCGATAAATGGACCGACTCTAAAAGGGGAAGAAAAGCATTTGAATGTAAAAGTGGTATCGTGAAGAGGCTATTTGAAAAGTCCCGGTAAGCAAACAGGTACCGCTAAAGAGGCTTCGCGAAGACTGTTTACCTTTATATCTCACCTGTGTAAGATGTGTATGGCCAAAGTGTAGGCACCACAATGGTAAACGCGGCTTAGTATTTGGGAAAGATTGTAAAATTATTCTTACAAAGAATGGCCAGAAAGGAGTTCAGATAATGTTTTGTGTTTGAGGGGTGGGGCAGAAAGTGGTTGAATTTAGCTGCTCATTTTAGCTACTGTACTTTCTGGCATATGAAACCCAGGAGACAAAACAAACACAGTCGAGACTTAATAGCCGATATAACCAATCATAAGCATAACTGAAGTGTTATAGATGCAGTCATCCAAAAACCTTTTAATCTAAAAGCTATCGAAGACAGATATGTTCACCAAAAGCAGGGTACAGCTAAACCTCTCTGTGTATACTTAGCAAAGTCTATCACCGTTTGAAAGATACCGTGCATCTTAAAGTAATAGTAATAATAATAATAATAATAATACGTTTATTTGCTGTAATCTCAAGTATTACAAAATCTTATATATAGGGAAAAACATTGACATTAAACAGAACATTAAAAACAGAGATAATACATAAAGAATAACCAAAAAGTAACTTTAGCGTGACTATTGATTAAGTATTGACGCTATGTAACAGATGCCACCTGATAGAAGTAACAAGGTGCAAGGAAAGAGTGCTACAAGGACAGGGGTTATATACCAGCATTGAGCAAACGGTAAAATGGGAACTGGCCTAGAGGCACCGAGCGAATGGAGGGCTAGGGGATGAAAGAAAACATTTGCTCTCCATCACAAGGTGTTCCCATTGCTAGGAAAATAAAAGAAATTGCAAAAAGTACCTCCTCACTGGACGGGGAAACCCCCTCACGTTTTCAAGGACATCTACCACTACCGACGAAAAACGTCGCTGATACAATTATTGGTATCTTGAACTAGTATTTTTTTATTGACCCTATCAACGGCACAATTTAAGGTGTACATGTGGGCTGGAAAAGGATGAGAAGAGAGAGAGAGAGAGAGAGAGAGAGAGAGAGAGAGAGAGAGAGAGAGAGAGAGAGAGAGAGAGAGAGAGAGAGAGAGAGAGAGAGAGAAAGAGAGAGAGAGAGAGAGAGAGAGAATGGATGAGAGATAGACAGAGAGAGTTTTCATTAACAATAGACAGCATAAATACAACATTTTCCCCAGTGGAACCTATGTAACCAACAGATTAGAGGTGCTCTCTTCACAATGGTGTCACGATGGCAGCAGGGTCCCGTTACCAGGGTGCGGATCTCCCTTATAGGAATGTGGCACGCAGGCATGGTAGGGTTGTATTGTTGATGCGGTTAGAGGAGACGTTTTCTTGATGGCCAAGACACGCACGTGTGTGTTCTGACGCATTTCTCTGACATCGCTTATACAAAAGGTACAGTTGTCAGCCACCACGGAGAAAGACAAAACTGAACAAACACTAGAAAAGTGAAAAAGCTTTAATAAAACTCACAAGCTCTTTGACAGATGATGCACTCCCTGTGTGGTCTGTCATGCAAATTCTTCTGGGCGCAAGTTGGATGCAAAGCACAGGAGACCACCAAGACAATGGTATTGCAAATGCATTTAAAGACCTTAAAAGAGCGCGTGTCTTGATAAAAGAAAACATATTTTATGATAAATCCTTTTAGTCATTGAATATCGAATTTGAGAATAGCATTGTAATACAAGTATTTGTACATTGAGTGACTAAGTAATTTTCAGGTGGGATATGTAAGTACTGATTGCACACAAGTAAAGTCATTATCAAGGAGCACTTAGAGATGGCATTGTCCTGTTATTCGGACAATAATGTGCACTAGCTGTATATCATAAAGGTTACGTGCCTATTTAACTGTATCCTCTATTACCCGCTTGCCAATCCTATGGTAGCCAATGCTATTGGTTGTGATTTTGACCATCATACAGGTAGAAATTTATACACCTGACCACTGATTATTCTGTTTTCGTTGCCTGACATCCCGGGATCGTCTACATTAATCCTGTGGTAGGAAGTCAGGATTATCAGGGCCAAAGATGACGATCCCAGGTAGTTACTATAAGTATTGATGTCCTGAACGTGGACTTAAGACGCAATAGGTGACAGGGAATCAAACTGTGTGTGTGTGTGTGTGTGTGTGTGTGTGTGTCTGTGTGCATGCATTTTTGTAGGTACATGTATATGGGGATATGTGCGTATGTATATATGCATGCATGCATGTGTGTGTTTGCATGTATGTATGTATGTATATTTATTGGCCGTACATAGCAAATCTTTAAAAGCTATTAATATAAAAGTACTGCCGAATAACAATCAGATTGACTGCATTTTCTTTTCTGCAAACATTACATAGTTCTATATAGATTACAATGTATGCACTGACTAAAATGCGTCATGAATATTTTGAACATGAGATATACGAAAATGATCACCCTTTATAGTTGATTATCATAGTCTCTCGTTACTGAGACCACCAATTCATTTCAGTATACTTCCTAGATATCCATATAGTTGACGTGAATTACTTCCCATATTGCGCCGAACTGATCACGTAGCCAGCAATTTCATATTGCATGTGGCTTTTAATAACATATTTCATGAAAAAGTTGATCATGTTCTCGGTTATTAAGTTGCTGATAACCTGGTTATGCAGAGGAAGAGGACTATTAGGCATCTTCTTAATATTCCATAACAAACAGCGACGCACGGAATTGCTGGATACGGGCATGATGGTATCGAATGGAGTGATGAAACAAGTAGCAATAAATTGATATGAGAAACGCGAGCTGATGGACAAGTTTGATTAAGTCCTAAGTTATTGCATTAGTTGCAGGCGGGTAGGTAGTCCATTCCTAATCGTCTACATACAGATTATCCTGCCTTGCAAATTATATCCCGCAACTAGCTGATAATTCAAGAATTTAGATTCCGATGACGTCGGTGGTATAACACTTGCTGATTAAACCTATGAGAATATATGTTCATCAAGGCGACAGATATGTTTTTCTGAATCGTCCAAGGTGACATTTATTATGATCGTGTGAGAACAATAAGGTTTATGTTTTCACATAAAGAGAGCACTGACATGCAACATATCTAAAAACAGATGTGTTATAGGAAGCTATTGTTTAAAGAGACCTACTTCAAACCTACGCCTGATGAAAAAATGCATAACATTACACCTTTTAGATCAAGTTTGGCTGAGGCTAGGTGTCACTATACCTAGCCTATGACAAGGCTGATCTCTCCTCTGCACAGTGTACGACAATTTTCAACTCTATGTGAAATATTATCAACCAGCCTGGCGACTCTTCAATCACCGCGGGACAACCATGGAACAATTGTTAACCCTAATGCTGCTGGTGGCTAATTTGGCCATTACAAAATGATGCAAAAAGCCCTGAAAATGACTGAGACCCTGGTAAATGGGTACTCATCTGAGAGAGTACTCAGCGAGAGCTATCCAATGAATACCAACATGACAGGGTTTAGGTGGTTTTCAAAAGTATCTGCATTCTTGTGCTTTGGACAACTAGCCTTAGCATTGGAAGGGTTAAATTGGCTAGGGTGGGGGTGTCAAGGGATTCAACGACCACCACCTCTTTATAATCAAAATTGTGGATTTGCTTGCTTAGAATTGCCACTTTTCTTTAGTTTTACTTAAACCGAATAAGATAGATCTGCCTCTCTGAAAAGGCGAACCCCCACCATAGAAAGAAATAACCAGAAATACTGGTTCAGCCTCTGAACTGTGCATATCAGTTGCCGCTATCTAACTTCATACATGAACACGTTGGATCGATCCAAACATGTCGAAAACAAAAACGTTCTCGCAATATATTACTACATCACTGATCTCAGTCCCTGTCCACAAACCCATCATTTGGTCCAAGACACCCCAACTAGTGACAAGAAATGGGATATCATTTGGGTGACTGATGATAATTACGCTAAGGCATCAGCATTCAACACACCGGAAAGTATTTTACAGATTAACATTTGCACAGGTAATGTTTAATCACAATGTTTATATTACTTAACACAGTAACACACTCTGATAATGAGTCTTATTTCATAATTCGCATCGCCATTTAATAAATATACACACACTGTGTGCAGAACTCATATGTAGAATCTGGCGAATAATTCTAGACAAATACATTTACATTAGTTAGATTCAATATCGTATGTGGGGAAACGGTATGCAAATATACCTGCATTAATTACCTGGTGGGTTGTAACAATAGAAACGCTGTGACGTTTTCTCGTTGTATCTTCCGACCCATAAAAGGAGAAATTAAGAGTTATGCCACTTATGTACTCACAGAATCATATTACAAAGACTGTTTACTGCTTGCCTATCTGAGAAGCTGACGGAAGGTGCAAAGTTCCCGCCAATTTATGATTGATCCAATCGGATATTAATATTAATATCAAACGAGCTTGGGATGCACAGTGGGCTTGGTATGTTACGAAGCAGTTCTGTTAGAATAGGAACATAGGATTGACTTTACTTGAGTTGCTCCATGGGCAATGTATCGTTATCAGTAAACTTTAAACGTATTGATATTATTCGTATATTATTGAATGAATTTCATATCTATACTATAAAAGTATTTCTTTGTGTGAAGCACACGTATCTACTACTACTACTACTACTACTACTACTACTACTACTACTACGACTACTACTAGTAATAACAACAACAACAACAACATTAATAATGATAATGATGATACTACTACTACTACTACTACTACTACTACTACTACTACTACTACTACTACTACTACTACTACTACTACTACTTATAATAATAATAATAATAATAATAATAATAATAATAATAATAATAATAATAATAATAATAATGATAATAATAAAAATAATAGTTTGCATGTAACTAAACATGCCACTGTGCAATGGCCAATATTGGAACAATGGATTTATGACAGAAACTGTCTTTTCTCGAGTTAGGCTGCAGCAGTAAAACCATGAGTTATATCATTAAAGGCGAGTGGTTCATCCAGTTCAAGAACAAAGTGATATGGGCCAAGATATTCATATTAAGAATTCATTTTTAATTCGTTTTCTTGAATGAATGAATGATATCTTTGCTGCTGCTGAACTGAGTATCTAATTGTGTCAAAAGCAAACCCTTTAGAACTACGTTATTATCAAATGCTTACCAGACGCAAGTACGAGGGTGTGTAGGTGCTGTAAATATCCATTGACTGAAGGTTTTATATGATGTGAGAATTTACCTGGAATTTCCTCCGCACCCAGCCTAGCATAGAACTAGATTGCTATTAATATTGTTGATACATATTTTACTCTGATGACGCTCAAGTGCCTTAAGTAGTCAGCTTTATTCGCATTTTCTCACTTGGCGGCACCGACATGGGTTTTTCTGAGTAAACCATCAGAGATAGGAGGAGCATATAATGCCATCTATAGGTCATCGATAGTACTTTACTTTGGTTGGTAAACTCAGAGGGTAAAGTTAACTTTTAGGAATGGATATCCAGACTTCACATACACCCAAATATTTCCGCCTTGATGGCTGTGTGGTCTACGGTGTTGCCACTGACTGCTAGCTGTCTCTCACCTGTGACTGCCCAGATTCTAAGCCTGGCCGGGCATGTGAGAAAGTTGCCAGTGACTTTGGTGTTATGCTTGACACTGACTGCTAGCTGTCTCTCACCACTCCATGGGTTCGGGGCCTGGCCGGGGCATGTTAGAAAGTTACCAGTGGCTTTGGGGTTAGGTTTGACACTGACTGCTACCTGCCTGACACATCACTGCCCAGGCTCGAATGCCGGCTGGGGAAAGTGAGAAGGTTGCCAGTGATTGGGGGTTAGGCGGTGACTTTCGCCGGGTACTTCGATTTCCTCTACCCCTTACAACTTGCTAGTCACGACTTAGCCTCAATATGTTAGAAAAAGTGACGAAAACCGAAATTCGGTCATATCCCCTCACCCCAACCCGTTAATACGAGGTTCTCAAATGAGTTATTTCGGAAAAGCCAAAAGGAAAAGCTAAGTTTTAAGCAAATCCAAATCAATTAACTGAGTTAATTTACATAGTCTAGATTCGTTTGTGACCTGAGACTTCATTGTGTGAGCACGTTCTCATAGAATACTGCATAAAAGAACGAGAAAATCTCACACTTTCTGTGATCAGCAAATTGAGGAAGCACTAACTCTGGTTATCAACTTAATGACGAACGAGCATTACTAAAAATTGTTCATTTCATCCCACTTCTTATGGCATACACTGTTTGTTATTTCCATTTCACATCTCATTTCCGCCGCGAGAGAGTTTTCCTTTGGCGCGCTTTCGGGCACAGAAGAGTTCGTCTGCGCGTCAATCTGCAGACGAAAATTGAGGAAGCGGTAAATAATTCATCCTGGAAATTAAGAAATATATTTGCAAATTGTGTTTGTTAGAAGCTTTTGGTACTTGGGTATCCTGTATGGAATGAAAGGCGGGGATTTGAGTGATCGATTTTCGTAACTCGGTGCATTTTCTCAACGGCAGTGGTGACGTCATAGGAAAAGCGACTCATCACAATTCATCGTAAACAAATACTGCTGAGTACTATGCATGTGATAGTAAGAAAATGTAACAACTGACAAGGCAATTACATATGTGAAAGGAAAATACTTTCTAATGTCCTAAAATTCGTAAAATCCTCAGACGGCATGGCGTTAACACTTCAAGGTTTATATGGTGTCAGAAACCGTCAGACTAAGGGCAAAACGTAAACTATTGCTTGGTAAGCGAGAATTTGAGGTCAATATTGTTTGAAAGCCTTTATAGAAAATAGGCCCAAGAAGAAGAACACCTGCTTTGGTGACCAGAGGGAGTTTTTGAGTGATCGGGCATGTAATCAGAAAATCGGAAATTCTGGTTTTAGAAATATAAGAAAGCCAACATTCAATGGCCTTAGTCAAAATTACGATGAGGTTACTGCCATATCCATGCCCTCCAATACAGTATATATATTTCACAACATCCCTCTATTTCTAAACAAGCCGGCCTTTCGTGTACGTTAGCCCTTAGTGCAGTTATTTATACATTCCGACCGTGATGTTTTGTCTTGTAAAAGAAAAACAAAACGTAACCTCGAAAAGTTCAAGGCCATCAAATTAAAAACAGATTTTACCTCGATCATGCATTTGGTGTCAAATATCACATTGGCTTAATGTGCTTTTAAAATTGTCCTGGTCAAATTGAAGTCTTATTCATTAATGAACAAGTTAGCACCACCATATCCTTGTGTCGTGTCGACTGTGCAATGCGTATCAAATATCATATGTGAGTGTCAAAACTTATTACTTGAAAAACTTCATGGAATTCGTCTGCTTTATTGACTACGTCATCGCTTAAAGCCACCTAGCGGAAAATTTCAAGTGAATCTTATTTAGTAGTTTAATTTGAAAATTATGTTTAACTCTAGCAGACTATCAAAAAATAGGAGGAAGATTGAAAATGTGCATTTAAAAAAGAAACTCCTATTTCGTCAATGTGGTTCGCCGTCGCCATCTGGCGGAAGTTCTGGGAACTGCTAATATTTCAAGAGCGTTTATGAACAACAAATGTAAAGCGTTTTATGTCAAGATCTAATACATTAATTGATCATATGGATATTTTTAGTAACAACGACCCCTCTTATAACTTACAAATATGTAATAACATCGATTTTTTGTAGATTTATTCTGTAAAAATGAACATAATCCCTGTAAATTTTTAAAATAGGTATGTACTTTACTGTTTGTTTTTATTAATCAATTCGTATACTCCCAAATTTACTTTGCAGTCCCTATAACTGTAATACATGATAGTTATTTCGCACAGAATATGTGCGTTTTCTGAAATGTCGGTAATGTATGTTTGTATCTTTATTGGGCAATCCATACGGAATGAAATAATACAATACAACATAAATCAATAATAAAATAAAAATACACTCAAATTTACTAGTGTTTACAAACGTATAAAAACGTGAATAGCTATTCTTTCCAAACTAGTAAGCAGTAAATGTTTGCATCTTCTACTGGTTTCTTCTTTATTTATGTATTAAATATCGTATTTATTATCTGACTGTAACAACGATTTACCAGTTACAACCATTTTAGGTCTCTATAAGCATTCATCTATACCTTGCAACCTCCACACAGCCACTTAGGTTGTTCTTTCCTAACTAGTAAGCTCCTAACTGTTGCATTTTCTACTTGTTTCGTCTTTATTTCTGTATTAAATATCGTATTTATTACATGTTTTTGACTGTAACAATTTACGACCATTTTAGTTCTCGATAACCATTCATCTATACCTATCAACCTCCACACAGCCTCTTGGGAAGCCCGCAGCAAACGCAGCATCCTGAGATCCTGCAGCCCTAGGCGAAGCTTCGTGGAAATCTTCCTGGAACGCCATCAAGGATAGGGTGTCGTAGGCATCATGAAGGCTCGCTGAATACCGTATATAATTAATGCACCCCTCTACATCTACGTGCCGTGGCAGAAAAATCGCCGAGGAAATGAGAAAGACAATTTCCTTCTATTTGCGCTCGGGAGAAAAACAAACAAGCGACTTCTATGATGTAGGGGTGGAAATCTTGGCAAACACACAACTTTCATAATAGCTGCTGCTCATAAATATTTGAATGTAAAGTCGTGCCCGAAGCAACTTGCAAAACTTCTAATAGGTATTGATGAAGCGACGTAGACTCTGCACCGATTTCCACCATGCAGGATGGGAATTATAGAACATCATAATGGCACTACGCCAGACCTTTTACTATATTTATCGAACTTTTTACTGCCTAGGATATTTCGTTCTTTGTTTCATTCCTCGCTCCATGGACCATTTTCTCGTCTCCTTGGTTCTGTTCTTTAGTTATCTCTTGAAAGCATTAGCGTGATCTACTCTGTTTTGACCCTAGTAGTTTCCAAGTACAAATGCATCGACCACTTGAAATGCTTCGCTGTCAGTGTGGTTATATTCTTTTAGTTATCACGCTCTTATCTTTTGCAATACTTGATCATAATATTTTCACTAATACGTTTTTATGACAACATATTGATTAATACTGTAAAGAATTCGTTCGAAGAGTCTTATCTTTATTTAGTAGTAGAAATGTCAGCCCCTTTGAGAGTCAATTGAAATACAATGCAGAGAGAGAGAGAGAGAGAGAGAGAGAGAGAGAGAGAGAGAGAGAGAGAGAGAGATCGCTCGGAATGCTGTAAAAGGGGAACTTGGTGGCGGAATTGTTAGGGACACGAACGTCCATGAATGATATTACTTCGTCGACAAAGAGCTGAGTTGGCACACATGGTGAAATGTTGCCAGTGCAAACCATGTGTGAGGGTTTCTCTCGTTTACAGAGCTGCATTTGAGCTATGAACATAGAGTTGACAACTTAGTAGCATTGGCGGAATGTTGCCATGAAGTAGAGGACAAGCCATGTGTGAGGGTGTTCCTTGTCAGGGATGTGAATTGAAGCTATTAGGGTGGAGCGAAAGGGAGGTCATTGCAGGAGTAGTAGTAGTAGTAGTAGTAGTAGTAGTAGTAGTAGTAGTGGTAGTAGAAGAAGTAGTAGTAGTAGTAGTAGTAGTAGTAGTAGTAGTAGTAGTAGTAGTAGTAGTAGTGCACTGTACTGGAGTGTATTGTATCTTTATCAACTGCATGTCCAAGGCAAAATCATGCAAATACAGATAATATAAACAAAGAATAACAAAAGATAGACGATTGGATGCAAGTAAAAAGAAAAAAGGTATACAGGTAGCATAAGAGCAAATAATATAGAACATAGTAGTAGTAGTAGTAGTAGTAGTAGTAGTAGTAGTAGTAGTAGTAGTAGTAGTAGTAGTAGAAGAAGAAGAAGTAGTAGTAGTAGTAGTAGTAGTTGTAGTAGTAGTAGTAGTAATAGAAGTAGTAGAAGCAGCAGCAGCAATAGTAGCAGTGGGGTGGTGATAAAATATTGACAGTAGTGGTGGAATATTACCACAGAGTAGGCAAGCCCTGTATGAGGGTGCTTCCTTGTTAGGAGAGAGAACTCAGTTGCAGTGAGTAGCGGTGGTGGTGGTGGCGGTGACGACCATGGTGGGATTGAGAGAAAGATTATGATGAGTCGTCGGCGACTTAATGAGAGAAGAGGCACATGCAGGCAAGCGGGCCAGATAGCACGGAGAGCAAACAAACCCTACTTGATTGGCAGACCAAATTATTTCAAATATATCGAGGGTCAAGCCCTGAATCCGTCGTGCTGGGAAGGAAGACGGCGAGCTAGCTGGGGGAGAGTGATAGCGATTCAATATCAAGCTCCAACAGCCACGTCTTCTTTGTGCTCGATTGTGGTACTAGTAATGATACTTAAAGCAAAAACGAAGTCAAAGTTTCATTAATATTTCTCAAAATACGTTAGTTTTAATACTTACGATGTACAAAGTATTTCAAAATTGTTACGCGGATAGAATAAAGCGGTATGCGAAATGTATTTGAATGTGAATGAAAGAATCATGTACTGATAGTAGTCTCAGCTATTTATCAATATATATATATATATATATATATATATATATATATATATATATATATATATATATATATATATATATATATATATATATAATATATATTTATATATATATATGTATATATATATATATATATATATATATATATATATATATATATATATATATATATATATATATATATATATATATATATATATATATATATATATATATATATATATATATATATTCCTTAAACACTGCACCGGTGCATGATGTGGCACGAGGCTGACACTATTTGCTACATTTCTTTCGCAAAGGCTGATACTATGGAATGCTGTCTCTCAAATTAGTAGCTGCCATCGAAAAAATATTTCTGTATAGGTTCTGATATTTTCGATATCACTTTATCGCAGAAGACACAAACGACTGAACACACCCAAGGCCACTCTAAAAGTTTGAAGTGGAAACTTTAAAAAAAATGGCTTTGGAGGGTTGTTCCTCATTGGAATTGTTTCATGTAACATTTGATTAAACGTTCCCTCAAACTTTCTGTTTATCGAATTATGAGGTATGTGCTTTATGTTAGACCCTCTTTGCATCGATAGGTTGATATTAACCCAATCACACTCAGAGATCCCCTAAATGTATCGTCTGCTACTTTCATACATTTCAAAATAACTCGAGAATAAAGCAAAAGTTAACAAAATATTTGACGAAGAGTTGTTGTTTGACTTCTTTTAAACATTTATCCTTCATTTTTTTCCAAAAAACGCTTTCGTTAGAAAAATATTTCCAAAATTGGCAGGCTTGTTTTGGCCACTCTGAGTGTTAATGGGTTGATAATGTCATTGTTGATTGCTTATACGTGGGTGTTAGTCCTGCAATAGGTCTTAGCTACTGGGGGAATTAGCCTTCAATATCCGTGTAATAGTGCTATTGAGGACCAGACTAATTGATCACAATAGTACAATAATATCAAATATTAGTATTGGCAGTACTGTAACCACATGGATTTCATGGTCGATTTAGGCTACGATATAACTTAGAGTACAAAGTAAAAAACTGGGATCTATAAAAAGCAATTTCGTGTTGTGCTGTAAACTGTGTTTATTTATTTCAGAAAAGAATTTTAGCCCTTGGTCATTGTATCATGCTATATTATAGAATACATACTTATAGGTTGATGATGCATACATACTTAAAATGCTATAGCCATTTAACGTTCATTATAGGAATTAATGGGGAGAAAACGATAATCGAAATAAGCACTTTGAAGCACTGTAACATAAATACTATTTGATTCACTACACAATCCTTATAAAATACTATATAACATTTTGAATAGGGTAGTTATTAGATTTTTTTTTATTAATGATAAGAAAAATGGAAACGTTGCTATTTAGTAGCAGTATGATAAGAAACAAAGAAAATATTATTTGAAATATTTCGTTATTTACTGATGATGTTTTAAAGAAATCTACAAAATATCGTTGATTTGACATCGTACGCATTATCTTCTCTACGATTTGTTAATACATCATCAGACACGAGTGTTCGGTTCCTACATGTCTTACACATACTATGATACTTTAATGTTGAATTTATACTTAAGCACAATATATATATATATATATATATATATATATATATATATATATATATATATATATATATATATATATATATATATATATATATATATACTTACATACATACATACATACATACATACATACATACATACATACATACATACATATATATATATATATATATATATATATATATATATATATATATATATATATATATATATATATATATATATATTTATATATATATATATATATACTTTATTGAACACACTTCTTAGAGCATAACAGCTACATATGCAAAAGAAAAAAGATTTAACTTATGACTGACAACTGGTGAATCATGAATAACTATAATACACATTTAGGCATTGAAGTTTCTGTTCGTAGTGGCCTGTATCAATATTCTAGTTTATATTTTGACTCAAAATGATTGTGTGTAGTGTCTTTAAACGTACCAAATACATATTCAAGTACTATATACTTTACACTGCTCTCATGTTATATACTATCTTTGCCAAATGTACCAAATATGGATCATATCACCATATTTTCTACTTCTACTTTCTCATACATCGGCAAGCGGTAAAACCCTGCTCACTGGGCCTCCAAAGTTGACCCATATCATCTTATCGAGGTATGATGTAGTTTACGGTAAGCACGGGGAAACCATTTGTGTATTTGAAAAGGCGCGCAGATATACACTCATAATGCCAAGTTAAATATGAAAGGCATCAGACAAATATCATGGGCCATGTTGATTTTGGTTGTTGGTCCTGGACTTAGGCGCTCTGTGATTTACAAATATAACTATTTTGACACAATTCATATCAATTTGACGAGAGGATATTAGCAGATATCAAAATCATATTTGAATTCGTGTACTTGAGGGCTAAATAAGTATGGTTTAGATTGTGCTTGGGTAAGTGTGTTGTATGCAGAAGGTATTACTAGCAATATCACAGCGCTAGTCTAGAGGCACGCTTGTACCACAACTTCCCAGCTTGGTATCAGAAAATTACATACCAGGCCCTATAAGCACGAAACAATCAAGGGGAGCTATTTAGGCATTTTATGATATGCTCTTTAGTAGTAAATGATACCCGGATAATCAACCCTTCCCATGTGACCTGGGTTCATATAAAACCAAATAAACCCCTAATATATAATATAACCGTCTAGTTCCGTTGGCCTTCGAAATATCAAAATTAAAGGCTGATATAAATCGAGTGATGTTAACTATTATAGAAAGAATGCAGTTAAATGAAATACATAATAAACCATGTGAACTCATAACGTGACCTGGGTTCACAACAAACCAAATACTAGTACACCCTCTGATATATAATATAACCCTCTTGTTCCGCTTGGCCTTCTAGATATCAAAATTAAAGGCAGATATAAACCGAGTGATGTTGACTATTATATAAAGAATGCAGTTAAATTAAATACATAACAAACATAAAGTGAACTCATAATTTAACCCTCTAGTTCCGCTTGGCCTTCTAGATATCAAAATTAAAGGCAGGTATAAACCCAGTGATGTAAACTATTATTGGAAGAATGCAGCTAATTGAAATACTAAACGAAATAGGGTGGGAATAGTATAACCACATAACTCTCTCTCCCACACACACACTGTGAGAGCAGGGCAAACAACACGAGGATCTGGTAACATCACTTTTATAGTATCTCTTGCATAATGCAATTGCACCCATTTTACACAAAAGCATAAGACAACGTTTAACGTACATGTATATACATGTATATACTTGTATATGAATACATAAATGCATTTATACATACATACATATATACATACATACATACATACATACATAAACTTACATATACACACACATACATACATACATACATACATACATACTTACATACATACATGCTAAGTGAGGGTATTTTTGAATCAATGTTCACAAAAAATAAATTATTTACCGTAATTATACACCTATCATCGCCACCACATCTCATGACAATCGAAAAGTAACAGAATGGAATACAGAAAACTTTCAGAAATTGAAAACTTGAGGAATCCAAAACTCTCTCGTAAATGCAGCTGTTCAGGTTTGACTTAAAAGGATGTGGGTCCACAGTGGAACGAAAACTGTTCTGCGTATGAGGATGTATTTCATTTAGTAGGTTTCACTGGATGTTGAATTTTGCAAGGTTTAGTTTTAGTCATATCATCATATGATACAGGAATTGACTACCATTAATTAACAAAATGACAGATTCTAAAGTGACACAATGTACTTGACCGTTGACTATTACAATATATTATGACATATGATGAAACTTAAAATATCATATTGTCCACCGGCTCTCATCGGTAGGCGAATAGCCGGACATCCCTATTTGTTTGGGAGGGAATTGTTATTCAATAGGACGAATATGATTCGGTCGACGTACACTATGGCTGATTCACATAGACTTTGTGTTGGGGTAGGGGTATAGCACCCGTCAAAGGTTAAAAGAGGGGGTATTAGCAACTATATAATTGGTTTCTTATCTCTGCCTATCCCGCTATCTCTATCACATGGCAGGAAAATGGCTGATATTTGGTATAATTGTCATCTTAATTGCGACAAGATCGTGCAGGCAATTGCACATAAATGCGTGGAAATTACAGTAGGTTGGTATCATTATATGGTATTATTGGCGAAACTGTTTTCCTGTCCCACTTGATTTAGTTATGATAAAAGTAGTGGGAGTTTGGTGAAAGGGCCTGTACTCGTTGGCCATATAGCGAAGTGCAATACAGTGCAATAAGACCAAGAGAATTAATGCCATCATGATTTTTAACATGATTTTGCCACAAAAATGAAAAAAGAGATCAAAACAAATCGAAAGAAATCGACGAATTTCGTTTGTGCTCCTGTCTACTAGTCAGCATGTAAATTTTAATGGGTTTTGAATACTGGTGGCATGTGGTCATGCTGCTTCATTCTGCACTATCTGGAGCTTGAAAACTAGCTCTTCATGTGACAAACTGATTAATTCAGTGCAGTTTCAAGCCATGCAAGTTGAAAAGGATATAATCACATTCGCTAGAGTCACCTATTCTGGTGGGAATATTGAGGACATTTGGTATTCCGCCCCATTTTAAAGATTGCCTTATTCTCATATATACATATATATATATATATATATATATATATATATATATATATATATATATATATATATATATATATATATAGAGAGAGAGAGAGAGAGAGAGAGAGAGAGAGAGAGATAGATAGATATATGCATACATATATATATATATATATATATATATATATATATATATATATATATATATATATATATATATATATATATATATATATATATATATATATATACATATATATATATATACATATATATATATATATATATATATATATATATATATATATATATATATATATATATATATATATATATATATATATATATATATATATATATATATATATATATATATATATATATATTTATATATATATATATGCATATATATATATATATATATATATATATATATATATATATATATATATATATATATATATATATATATATATATATATATATATATATGTATGTATGTGTGTGTGTGTGTGTGTGTGTGTCGTTATTACACTAACTGTCTTAAGATATCGAGAGGGATACGCATCCAGTAGCAGTAGGTGGTCATTCAATTCTGTAGGGAAAGTGTTATCATCAATGAGACTCATACTCGGAATTTTACCAAGGAGATCTAGTTGGCAATGCTATAGCGTTCATACCATATGCGGCCATAGAGAAATGAGAGGCGCATTGTTTAACTTGTGACCGAGTGACCAATGTCGAGATCCATGAAATGTGCCCCCTAAAATCCCCTCATTTCATATAGAATTATCCCTCAGGGCCCACACAAAGTGCCCCTCTCTTCACTGATATGTCTGACTTCAGAATCAACCCTACCCTGACATCTTTGATATTTGTTTTCTGACTCACTCTTCCAGCTATGTCGACACGTTCGCACCCAATACGATCTTCCATATTTGTAATATCTTCCAAATAAGGATATTTTTCGCAAAACGAATCATAGCAAGTAGTTGTCCAAATGCTAATTAACAACTTTTATTCAAAACGTTTCTTTAATTCGGTATATATTTCGAGATATATGCATAATCGGTAGTTCGGAAGTGAGCTTTGGTCTTGAAAGGGTTAACTCGTAAAAGATCGTCTGCTTCTTCACGTGCGGCGGCCAAAAGTTAATCCCGCCAGACTAGGTCGAGATGATATTGAGGATTTTAGGGTAAAGCGAGCCGCCCTTTTTGGATTTGTTTTTATCATGAGGGTATTATGAGAAAACCGCCTCTGGATTAAAGGACAGGGTATTTTTGGTACAAGTACACATAGCATTTTTCATAAAGGACCCCCTTTGTTATTAAGTACCAAATACAAATCCCATCCGAAAAAACTATACTTTAGCCAAGTTCCATTGTGTCGAAACCGAGTATGACACGAATTTTGATTCAGTACTTTGAAAAAAACTGTGATATATAAATATGTCTGTGACTTAAATGGATGGTTGAATTATAATTATATGAGAAAACCTTCATTAACCCAGGATGAACGAAATATACCACGTACACACCGAAAATCAGAAAGTCGATTTATTAGTTGCAGAACCCATTATACTAATATTAAATAAACATGGTAAATGAAACATTTCAATTCAAAACATATATCGAAAATAATTCAGTCATTCACTTTTTAGATATTTACTTGCCTGTTTTATATGTATTTCATTGATGTTTTGAATGCAAGAAAGAAACGGTCATTCTTTGCTCTAGACCATAACAAATGTATCTTATACTTTCATGTGCTCGGATATTGGTGAATATAGATACATTAGTCAGCTATGTGCTATGTTGTGGTTCTCCCGTACTTTAATCTCCTCTTATTATATGACAATTATTATCATTATTATGATTATAACTATTATTATTATTATTATTATTATTCCTATTATTATTATTAGTAGTAGTAGTAGTATTATGATTATGATAGTTATTATCATTATTACTCTTATTATCATCATCATCACCATTATTATCATAATTATCAGTTATTATTTTCATTATTATTATCATTATCATTATGAATATTATTGTTATTATTGTTATTATTATTATTATCATTATTATTATTATCATTATTATTGTTATTATTATTATCATCATATTCATCATCAACAGCATTATTTTATCTTTATCATTATTATGTTATTGTTATCTTCATCAGCATCATAATCATCATTATCATCACCATCATCCTCATCATCAGCATAGTATTATTTTCAGTGCATATATCATAGTTATCATCATCCTCATTTTCCTTTTTCGCAACATTCACGAAAGCGAATTGAATATCCCGATCGAATTGAGTTGCCAAATAAACACGAACTACTGCACTTTATTTGTCGACGACGGAGCAGAAATGAAGGAAACAGGAATCGGTGGCCTGTCAATAGTGACTCGTGAGTAAAACAGGTTAGATTTACCTGTAGTCCTCCTCCACACTTCCTCCGTTCTCCCTAATCCTGCCTGGAACAGTGGTTAAATTACGGTCACCCAGCTCGCAGCCTCTATCCTACACCAATGCAATCAGCTTGCCTTACAACACAGTTTGCCGAGCGCGAAATTTGAAACGCACTCAGCAAGAATTTAGATAGACCTTTCGGAGAGGAGCCCGATTAATGATTTTTCTACCACACCGTTTCTGAATAAGAAAAAAAATGAGAGAAAATCAATTATAATGCTCGATCCCTGCCCACATTTGATTAAGTTAATAAAGATGAATGTATATGGGTATATGGAATACGTTGATTATTGAGTTGTTGCTACCTGACCGAAGTGAAATTCCTGGCTCGAGTAACAAAACAATCGAACCACTTTTCTATCTAATTAAACACCAGAACACCAGCCTTTTAAAAATGCAATTTACAAAACAAATCATTAATTTGGGTCTTAAGTCGTGCGTGCCTTAGCCTTAAATCTAACCACCAAGTACTGTTTCAGTATAACGCACTAATTAATTCACAATTATTTGAAGCTATAAGGCAGAAAAAGTTGAAAATGTCCTTTCTAATATGTTAGTATGCACAGTAAGTTTATAAAAAGTATTTCTAGTATAGGGAATTTCGTGATCTAATAATAGCAGTTTTCAGTCACCCTTGACACAGATGATCAATCTATGGAGGTTCATATTTGTATTTTTTCTTTAAAATACACATTTTGCTGAGTTTAAAAGTGTTTGGCATACACAGTTATTCAGCTTATGCAGGTTCATATTTATAATATCGATACATAGTCCTGTTTAGAAAGTCATCATTTTAGGGAGATGTTCAGCTTAAAGAGGTTTTAAAGGTGATGATGATAATAATAATAATAATAATAATAATCATAATAAATATGATAACAAAGAAAATTATAATAGACTTTTCACTTGTAGAGCGCATTATTTGTTTCATTTAAAACTGTTCAAAGGCGCCTTAAAGAGTTAAGTTGAGAGGTTATCCAAAAGTGTACATTTTTTGGAAACGATTTTAACATGACTCATGATCATGCAGTTGAGATCGAATTGCTTTATAATGTATACGTATAAAAATACAAGGCATGCCTTGGAACAAATCACCCATACAACCTGTCTGTTCACCTCGTGAGCAGCAACCCTGTAATGTCTACAGCTAAATCACGCATCACCCAGTATACACAATCAAAAGGCATGAAAGTCATGATAAAAATAGGGCTGGCCCTAGCTTTCTCATATTTCAAATTCTAGAACTATTTGCATATACATGTAGTATAAAGTGGCTTTACAGGCGTTTAATTTCTTAAGAAAGTTAAAAGAACAAAGAAAAAATGTGCATGTAGTTGATGAAGGGGATTTATTTTCAAATGTGTCTTTCTTAACATGCAAGGTTTCCAATGAGGGATTTAATCATATTTAATTAATTTACACATACATCCTAGGGTATTGAACATGCATTAGAAATTAATGTACTTAAGTCACAATCCCTTGATTCATAATTATCAGGAGTAAAATCACCGTTTAGACTATACATTTCTATAATATGGATTTGCAAACATTTAGTAAGCAATTAAGATATGACACTATGGACATCTATATTGCACATTTATATTTCAAAAGGAACAACGTTGTATATAAGATTAGCTCAAATTAGATGAATCTTCCAAAAATATTGTAAGTTATTCAAAATATTCTTCCTCATTATTCCACAAGAGTACGGACGGAGAACCAAAGGTATAAGAAATTAAGAATGGCCAACGTTATTCACAAGAGAAACTTTCGTTTGAGGAAAAACATAATAAGTGATAGTAGTATTCAAATTTTATTATTTTCCCTCAAAAATTCTCCTTATCTAAACTTGTTTCTTGTGAGAAATACTAATTGTCTAGTCTATAAGTCATATGAAGAAAAACGTACAGTGATTCCAATTTTATTATCATTTTCCCTTAAAATTACTGCTTACTTAAACCTCTTTCTTGTGAGAATTCCTAATTGACTAGAGTATATAAACACACTGCGACACAGGTACCTAATTGTTGGTACAGTCTTATATACTTAAGGGATATATAAATGAACGGGTACTCAACGTTCACGAAGCCAGAAAGTTACAATAAACAAATGCAACGGCCACATGCGTTAGTGGGTTTTATGAGCGAGTTTTCCCCATACCCCCCAGGAAGAACAAACAGGGACAGCACACGCGATTGTGCATTTCAAGGCAACTCGTTTTATGGGGGAATATTCAATAATGCAGCATGTCCCGAGGGGCCGCAGTGGCAAACGTTAGTCCTGTAAATATCCCAAATATCCCAAGGGGACCTTATGGGAAGTACGGAAGGCTGAGTAGGGTTCTGCAAGAATTATTGGCCTAGTACTGAAAACCTAGCACCAACCAACCGAGTATTCCAGAAAAGTGCAGATGCAGTATTTCTGTCTAGGGGGACATTATGTATGAGAGGGGCCGGGGGGTTCAGCAGGGGAGTAGGAGACCTTATGAGAAGTATAGAAGGTTGAGTAGGGTACTATAAGAATTACTGGCCTAGAACTGAAAACCTAGCATTAATCTAGGAGTATTCAAGGAAAGGGCGGGTCCAGGATTTTTGTGTAGGGGGACGTTCTGTATGAGAGAGGGGGGAGGGGGGGGGGGGGGTGTTGATTTTAGAAGAGGGAAGTAAGAGACCTTATGGGAAGTATGGAAGGCTGAGTAGGCTTTTGCAAGAATTATTGGCCTAGAAGTGAAAATCTAGCATTAATCTAGGAGTATTCAAGGAAAGGGTGGATCCAGGATTTCTGTGTAGGGGGACGTTCTGTATGAGGGGGGGGGGGTCATTTTGGCAGATGGGTAGATCTACCTCGTAAGATAACTAAAGAAAAATGACAATTCCTTTATTTCTATCATTATTACCATTATTAATATCATCATTAATTAAAATCATTATTATCTTTGTTATGGTTATCATTATTATCATCATCATACTAGTAACCGCAAAATCAAACTTTGGGGTATGAAACAAATCAGACAAATTCACTTATATGAACAGTGAAAATTTAAAATTTTGATTTTGAAATTTTGTTTATTGTTACTTTTCTCTGCCATATTGCAGCAAAGACAAGACTAGCCAGTATTAGATGGAGAAAACTGGAGTACCCAACAAAACACACCATCTAACACTGAGTCACTGGCATGGCCTATCTAGGATTTGAACCCTGTCAGTGGTGAGAGACAGCAAGTCAATAGCAATTGTATTGTTTATTGACCATAACAGCAAGTTACCTTAGACCACTCAGCTATTGTGGCAGGCTATCAACACACATGGAAAGGGTTATTCTAAGCAGTTGAATTCTCAATGGTATACAAATAGCCACTTCTATGAACTCAAGTAGTTAGCTTGACACAGGAGTATGTACTTCAAACTTATGGCAATTTCATAAAGATATTTCATTTAAAGTGGCTTTTTCTCTTCTGAAATAACTTAACTTTGTTATAATAAGCAATTCTTAACATTGCTCAAAGTGAATGACCAAAGAATTTGATATTATTACTGCCAGACTAAGGGCTTTGGCAAAGAAGAATGAATTCAAACAAAGAAACAAACAACACACTTCTAAGTTTCATGTATTTCTTTATTTCTGCATAAAACATTTTGATGCACAAAATAGCACTTGGCGATGTTAAACTCAATATAATAAAGCAAATCAAATATGTACAAGTCGCATAGACTGACTAGCAGTAGCTAAGCTCGAACCAAAGACCAATGGACGGAAAGAATAATGAAAGCAAACAAAACCAAAGTGCAAAGAAATGTTCTGAACAAAACAAAGTACAAGCAAATGATCATAAAAAACATATATTAAATTGAACATTCAAAGTAGAAATTTTGAAAGCTGGTCCTCAGCATCCTTTGTAAAATAGTACAATAATTTGATACCCATTTACCATGATTTCATGCCATCACTACCCGACCAATTACTTATTCTACCTACATTCATCATTTCTATCAAAAAGTTCCTATTTGCTATGGAAACTATGTGTGTAACCATAAGTGAGTAAATCATGATTTGTTGGATATCACAAGATTTCACCCTCTGATTCAAATAAAAATAACTAACTAACATTTCCGTGCCAGTTGTATCAGAAGACTCCTTGGAATATATGAAGTATTATTTGCAAAATGCCAGGAATTCCTTGAATATATTTATGACATCACCGTTTACAGCTTAGAAAATGCCAATTCTTTCAATATACCTTGAAAAATGCATTCAGAAGTCTTTGGGAATTTCTTTTAGTAATACATGGAAATTAAAACAACATGAGTGTATACATGCGAAAAGATAGGAATGATGAAAGCTTTTTTTTATCACATACAGGAATCATTTTGGTATCATTTCATTCATGGCTTGTACAATTCATTTTGTTCCCAATACATAGCAATATATTTCAGTAATTAGCCTCAACTCTAAGGCTCAAAACAGCATGGACGGAAGCTGTAACCCTTAAACCCAGGTAAAAACCCTACAAGTTAAATATAAATGTCAGAAATATATACATTTTCAATCCCTCTAACCAAAATTACCACTAAATAAACTGGGAAATCCATTTAAAGCTTAGACGTTATTGAAGTCCAAGTATTTCATCAATTTCCAGTCAAGCAATTGTGTGAAAACTGTAAACAAACTGTAAATAAAACTTTCAAACCAAATACATACAATAAATTATCTGCAAGATTTCTTGTCATGGACGGAAGAGTAAATGAAAAAAAGTTTAACTAAATATAACAAATAACACAAGCAAATTATTAATTATTGATAAAACTCTAAATTAACTAATTTCTATCATTACCTATCTATCATTATCTCTGGCTAACACAAATAGTTAAACACCTACGTAAGTCTCTTCTGAATAAGGGAATTGACTAATATCCGCACCTTTATACAATTATATTATTGTGTATTCAACAAATATTCCAATGCAAGCATAGCAATGGAAACAAATAGAGTAGCTGTCATAAGCATGAATTCTTCCCATTTAAGTTGATTGTGTTTGCTCATAACACCTATAATACATATATGACGTGCGGCAGAATACACATGATATAATGATACAGTAGATGTCTTTAATCAATGGGAATATTTAATGATAAGAATCCCATGCAAGGACAATATTTAAAGGGACACTCCGGATATGCTTTGATATCCAGTGCAACTATCCTTTATGAGAAAGTATCTGGGGAATCCTTAAAGGGACATTCCAGATATACTATTTTATGCAGTGCAAGTAGGCTTTTAAGGCTGTACCAGGACAATTCTTCAAGGGACACTCCAGATATGCTATGTGATCCAGTGCAAGTACCTTTTAAGCATGTACCAGGGCAATCCTTAAAGGGACACTCCGGATGTGTTATACAGTGCAAGTAGCCAGTATGAGAGAGTACCAGGGCAATCCTTAAAGGGACACTTTAAATGAACTTGAACTTAAGGAAAAACACATACGCTAATCCTACATTTCTTGAAACTTCTAATTCTGGATATTATGCAATCTGAGTAAGAGTCAATATTTTATATAAAATGGGATGCTTAAAACATATACTTGCATGAGATCCTTACCATTTTCCCCATTGTACCACCACCACCAATATTGATTAAAAAGGGTACATAGACATTTTAATTTCTACATATTATAATAATTGATTTCTATAGAAATCACCACCATCTTTTATATGCACCATACCACCTCAATATATACAGATAAAGTCCTTCAAAAACATACATTATCAAGTACCTGCTGGAAATCTTGGAAAAGTAGAAAAGTAGAAAAAGATTCCAGATTCCAGTACAATATAATTTGCTGCAAGTGATCATACAAAGTTTACTTTATAACACCTTGTGGCCCCTCTACCACTCTATAAATACCTTTTCACCAATAGGGGGCCACCTTATAATTAACCCATTCATACTCAAAGTTCCTCTATTGGCTACTCTCATACTTTAGAAAATAAGTTGAAAATAAAGCAAAAGTTCACAAAATATTTGAAGAAGAGTTGTTGTTTGGCGTACGATCAACATTTCTCCTTCAAATGTTTCCCAGAAAATTTCTTTGTAAGTAAAATATTACCAAAATCGTCATGCCTGTTTAGGTCGCTCTGAGTGTGAATGGGTTTATCTTATGACATGGAAGTTCTCATGATTATTACCAATATAGTTAACACTTCTAAGAAAATCGACCTGGATCAAATTATTTTAAAATTCAAGTAAATTTAATAGTTTTGATCAGGGCAAGATGGTGCTAATAAGTACAGCATAATAACAGTCATAGTTTGTATCCTGAAAAATAAGTCACATCAATCTTAAACATAACCTTCAAACATATACTTTCAATATTTGCAATATTTCAGTATTCTAAAAAGTATTTTGAGGACCACAACATTCATTTGCAGGAATTCCTAAGATACAGTGTCCAAGGCAAAAGTTATAGCTACGTTTCTTTCTTCAGCTATGGTAAAACTGAATAATTTTTTGATTTCCAAGAAGGAAACATTGGACATTTCCAAAATGTTTTAAGAAATATCAGCTTCATACTATGATGGTAATAAGAACAGTAATAATGAATACCAGTTGAACATACATCAGGCTAATGGAGGTGAAATACCTTATCAAAAGCTGGGCAAAATGACAAAAGGAAAAATGAGAGGCACTCTTTCAAACTATTCACAAGAGTTGTCCTGATGCACTTCCTACATTCCCTATGATTCAGAGTGTAAATACATAATTGCAGCTTGTCATATCTGTCCTGTTCTCAACTGTGGAATACGAAGAAAACACTAACAAAAAAATAAGAAAAGATTTAATTTGATGATTTTTCTTTAAATCACGAGGAACATTGATGGGCAGATGTGAACACATAATTTCAATGGTAAGGGGTTTAGCCTCAAACATAGGAAAGGACACATATTTCTTGACAATTTCAATGAAGTTAAATAGGATGATTTGGCTATAATGACTAATTAAGTAATCAATAGATTATATAAGCACTGAATTCCCACAAGTACATGGGGGGACGTAAGCAAAGGTAGTGAGTTCCATAAGGAAGACAAAACAAGTAATATGCCATTTTCAAGCCACATTGTCTATTGTCTTTTGTTCTTTTCATCAGTATTTATTTCTTTGTGTAGGTAGGTATATTGTTAATATACCATACAACACAATAGTTAATCACCCTGCAACTTAGGTATAAACAGAGAACAATTGGTGTTTTGAATAATACTTAACAAGTGGGTCTTCACCATATAGTTTGTCTTACTGCTAAGCTCATTAAAGGGTAATCATCTCTATGCCACATGATGCAACACATACCATTTTATACCTTACATCTTGCCAATAACATCACCTTATACCTCTGTACATCCATTTCCGCCCTTTCATCCACATCCCTCACTGGTTGCCCCATCACCTAATACTATAAAACCCACTTTCTCCTCTTGCTTTCCCCCCCCCCCCCCCTCCCTTAAAAGCCTAATTCCCTTTTTATCCCATTTTCTCGCCTTTAACTACCCTCCCTTAACATCCTACAGGGTCTAGTAGTCGTTGGACTTCAAATTGGATGTCTGAGTGGACACTGTAGCATCACACTGCGGGGGGAGTGTAGGGTATCACTATGACATCAAACTTATGCGCAAGAAGCGTTGAATGTCACACGGGAGGGTTCCACTTTTATCCGTAAGGTGCGCAAGTCATTCATTGAATTATTCACACTCAGCGTGTATACATAAAATCATATTAATCAATCATGAATGCACACATTTTCTTTTTAAACTATTATCTTTGGTAAAAGATGGGTCAATATCTCGAAGACGAAGAAGGTATGCACTCATTGAAATATCATAATGGGTTCTGAGGGATATACATATACAATCAAGCAACTGGCGAGAAGTCCACTTACTTCTGCAATGAACATGGATGAGAACTTCTTCTCTGCTATATATTATATCATATATGTTATATATTTATGTTAGTATACATTGAGTGTGTAGAAACATACTGGCCACTGAAAAAGGTGAGAGTAACCTATGACAAGGAGGACAATATCCTTACCTGTGACTGCTTTAAGAAGATATATTGCAGTCACACGGTTATTGCCAGACAGTATATATGCCAGTACTTACATTAAACTTTTCCCTTGTTGATTGCCTCTATGATACCCTTACTAAAGTGCAATCATGTTGCCTCTTCAAAATTTGAAAAAGGGAAATTAACAGTTAGGTTTGTTAATATATATATATATAAATATAATTTGATGGGGAGGTCATGTGTCAGTGCAGACACGAATAGAGATGATTCAATGGGTGAGTGACCAAACCTTTCCATATCAGTGAATACATGATGCATTCTTGCTGACCATTATGCTCCATTTGACATTCTACACCTATCAAACTTTTCAAACCCTGTTGAAGTTTTGCACAGTATTGGGCAGGTTGAAAATCTAATTTTTTCAACAAACACCCAAGGGATCAAACAAAGTAACGCTCATCTAAAAAGGGATGCTGCATTTACTAACAAAATTCATGTGTACAAACACCTATAAGCATTAGAAGTATACAAGGTTTCACCCTCTGTTGGAATTGGAAAGAGGAGCTGGGTCAGATAGACGAGCTAGGAGACCTAATGGAAGGAGAGGATGGATAGCTTGTTAAGGAGTTTGGTAAGGGTACTATGAAGGGAAAATTAGAGAACACAGTGTTCATAACAATAAACGGAACATGTTCCTCCAGTGGACATAGGCAAAGAGTCTGACATCAATATTGAACATGACCCAGTACAAGCCTATTCCAATGAACATTAAAGTAGAACCTCTAGACTATGATACAATTTTAGTTAATCTTGTTCCAAATGAAGATGAATGCCAAATGTGTCAGTGTAAGCTGTCAGAGCCACAGTTGATAATGAAAAGGAAATATGGTGGAGGAGATATGTTGAACAGAAGAAAGTTAAGACAAAGGCAATTGGAAATGATACCAAATATCTAGATGAATGCTCCATCTGTGGTCATCACATATCAAAGGCATACATGAAACGGCACATGTGCAGCATGCATTCTGAGAAGGACGAAGATGGTATCCACTCATTGAAATATCACAATGGGTTCTGTGTTGAAAATAAGCAAGGGTTATACCTAGTTAGTCAAACTTTGAGAGGTCCACAGCACCCAATTCATGTACACCAATACAAGCATGGATGAATGTAGTAGTTATTGTAGTAACCCATGTTGCATTGAATATAAGGCTTCTAACATTAGAAGTGGGATACCAAACTATGAGTGCAATCATGTTGCCTCTTCAAAATTTGCAAACTATGCCCCAGAAATTAAACTTTCTGCTGAAACTCTACAGAAAATGGTTGAAAAGAAGTATTTCCATCACAGCCATGCTCACAGTTGTATGAACTTGTACAATCACGCATCTGCCGAAAAAAGTCCTCTCATTTCTGCAATGCACACATGGATGAGAACTTCTTCCCTGATCGTTACATATTTATGTCAGTATACACTGGGTGCATAAAATCATACTCCCCACTGAAAAGGGGAAGAGTAACTTATGACAAGGAAGAAAATATCCTTAACTGTGACTGATGCAAGCAGAAGATATATTGCAGTCACAAGGTTATTGCCAGATGGTAGATATACCAGTATATGCCTTCATTGGTTCAAAACAATAAGACTATTTGTGAAGATAGAGATAAAGATGGCATGGACATTGACGAAGAAGATTATGCTCTATTTGACACTCTACACCAATCATACTTTTCAAATCCTGTTGAAGTTTTGCACCGTGTTGGGCAGGTTGAAAATCTAATGGTTTCAACAAACACCCAAGTGATTGAACAAAGTAATGCTCGTCTAAAGAAGGATGCTGCATTTACTAACAGAATGCAGGTGTACAAGCTCTTAATATGCATTAGAAGTGTACAGGGTTTAAACAACTTAAGTAAGAATCATGAAGAGGGAGCGGATCAGATCTTTGTCAAGTACATGAATAGACACTTTGGTACTTTATTCTAACCTAATGATGGCAGAGTTTGTGAAAATACTGCAGACAATATATTAGCTGCTAACGAAGGTAGACTTAAAGTAAGACTAACAGTAAGAACCAGGAAGAGGGGGCAGATCAGATAGATGAGCTAGGAGACCTAATGGAAGGAGAGGATGGACCGCTTGTTAAGGAGGTGTTTGGTAAGGGTACCATGAAGGGAAAATTAGGGAACACAGAGTGTCCATCAAACAAAACAGAAAAGGTTCCTCCAGTGTACATAGGCAATGAGTCAGACATGAATATTTAACATGACCCAGTACAATCCTATTCCAATGAACTTTAAAGGAAAACCTATAGACCATGAAACAATTCCAGTGAATCTTGTTCCAAGTGAAGAGGAATGCCAAATGTATCAGTGTAAGCTGTCAGAGCCACAGTTGATAATGAAAAAGGCAAATTAAGGAAATATGGTGGAGGAGATATGTTGAACAGAAGGAAGTTAAGACAAAGGCAATTGGAAATGATACCAAACATCTAGATGAATGCTCCATCTGTGGTCATCACATATCAAAGGCATACATGAAACGGCACATGCGCAGCATGCATTCTGAGAAGGACGAAGATGGTATCCACTCATTGAAATATCACAATGGGTTCTGTGTTGAAAATAAGCAAGGGTTATACCTAGTTAGTCAAACTTTGAGAGGTCCACAGCATCCAATTCATGTACACGAATACAAGCATGGATGAATGTAGTAGTTATTGTAGTAACACATGCTGCATTGAATATAAGGCTACTAACATTAGAAGTGGGATACCAAACTATGAGTGCAATCATGTTGCCTCTTCAAAATTTGCAAACTATGCCCCAGAAATTAAACTTTCTGCAGAAACTCTACAGAAAATGGTTGAAAAGAAGTATTTCCATCACAGCCATGCTCACAGTTGTATGAACTTGTACAATCACGCTTCTGCCAAAAAAAGTCCTCTCATTTCTGCAATGCACACATGGGTGAGAACTTCTTCCCTGATCGTTACATATTTATGTCAGTATACACTGGGTGCATAAAATCATACTCCCCACTGAAAAGGGGAAGAGTAACTTATGACAAGGAAGAAAATATCCTTAACTGTGACTGATGCAAGCAGAAGATCTATTGCAGTCACAAGGTTATTGCCAGATGGTAGATATACCAGTATATGCCTTCATTGGTTTAAACCAATTAGACTATTTGTGAAGATAGAGATAAAGATGGCATGGACATTTACGAAGAAGATTATGCTCTATTTGACACTCTACACCAATCATACTTTTCAATCCCTGTTGAAGTTTTGCACCTTGTTGGGCAGGTTGAAAATCCAATGGTTTCAACAAACAGCCAAGTGATTGAACAAAGTAATGCTCGTCTAAAGAAGGATGCTGCATTTACTAACAGAATGCAGGTGTACAAGCTCTTAATATGCATTAGAAGTGTACAGGGTTTAAACAACTTACGTAAGAATCATGAAGAGGGAGCGGATCAGATCTTGTCAAGTACATGAATAGACACTTTGGTACTGTATTCCAACCTAATGATGGCAGAGTTTGTGAAAATACTGCAGACAATATATTAGCTGCTAATGAAGGTAGACTTAAAGTAAGACTAACAGTAAGAACAAGGAAGAGGGGGCAGATCAGATAGATGAGCTAGGAGACCTAATGGAAGGAGAGGATGGACCGCTTGTTAAGGAGGTGTTTGGTAAGGGTACCATGAAGGGAAAATTAGGGAACACAGAGTGTCCATCAAACAAAACAGAAAAGGTTCCTCCAGTGTACATAGGCAATGAGTCAGACATGAATATTTAACATGACCCAGTACAATCCTATTCCAATGAACTTTAAAGGAAAACCTATAGACCATGAAACAATTCCAGTGAATCTTGTTCCAAGTGAAGAGGAATGCCAAATGTATCAGTGTAAGCTGTCAGAGCCACAGTTGATAATGAAAAAGGCAAATTAAGGAAATATGGTGGAGGAGATATGTTGAACAGAAGGAAGTTAAGACAAAGGCAATTGGAAATGATACCAAACATCTAGATGAATGCTCCATCTGTGGTCATCACATATCAAAGGCATACATGAAACGGCACATGCGCAGCATGCATTCTGAGAAGGACGAAGATGGTATCCACTCATTGAAATATCACAATGGGTTCTGTGTTGAAAATAAGCAAGGGTTATACCTAGTTAGTCAAACTTTGAGAGGTCCACAGCATCCAATTCATGTACACGAATACAAGCATGGATGAATGTAGTAGTTATTGTAGTAACACATGCTGCATTGAATATAAGGCTACTAACATTAGAAGTGGGATACCAAACTATGAGTGCAATCATGTTGCCTCTTCAAAATTTGCAAACTATGCCCCAGAAATTAAACTTTCTGCAGAAACTCTACAGAAAATGGTTGAAAAGAAGTATTTCCATCACAGCCATGCTCACAGTTGTATGAACTTGTACAATCACGCTTCTGCCAAAAAAAGTCCTCTCATTTCTGCAATGCACACATGGGTGAGAACTTCTTCCCTGATCGTTACATATTTATGTCAGTATACACTGGGTGCATAAAATCATACTCCCCACTGAAAAGGGGAAGAGTAACTTATGACAAGGAAGAAAATATCCTTAACTGTGACTGATGCAAGCAGATCTATTGCAGTCACAAGGTTATTGCCAGATGGTAGATATACCAGTATATGCCTTCATTGGTTTAAACCAATTAGACTATTTGTGAAGATAGAGATAAAGATGGCATGGACATTTACGAAGAAGATTATGCTCTATTTGACACTCTACACCAATCATACTTTTCAATCCCTGTTGAAGTTTTGCACCTTGTTGGGCAGGTTGAAAATCCAATGGTTTCAACAAACAGCCAAGTGATTGAACAAAGTAATGCTCGTCTAAAGAAGGATGCTGCATTTACTAACAGAATGCAGGTGTACAAGCTCTTAATATGCATTAGAAGTGTACAGGGTTTAAACAACTTACGTAAGAATCATGAAGAGGGAGCGGATCAGATCTTGTCAAGTACATGAATAGACACTTTGGTACTGTATTCCAACCTAATGATGGCAGAGTTTGTGAAAATACTGCAGACAATATATTAGCTGCTAATGAAGGTAGACTTAAAGTAAGACTAACAGTAAGAACAAGGAAGAGGGGGCAGATCAGATAGATGAGCTAGGAGACCTAATGGAAGGAGAGGATGGACCGCTTGTTAAGGAGGTGTTTGGTAAGGGTACCTTGAAGGGAAAATTAGGGAACACAGTGTCCATCAAACAAAACAGAAAAGGTTCCTCCAGTGTACATAGGCAATGAGTCAGACATGAATATTTAACATGACCCAGTACAATCCTATTCCAATGAACTTTAAAGGAAAACCTATAGACCATGAAACAATTCCAGAGAATCGTGTTCCAAGTGAAGAGGAATGCCAAATGTATCAGTGTAAGCTGTCAGAGCCACAGTTGATAATGAAAAAGGCAATTTAAGGAAATGTGGTGGAGGAGATCATGTTGAACAGAAGGAAGTTAAGACAAAGGCAATTGGAAATGATACCAAACATCTAGATGAATGCTCCATCTGTGGTCATCACATATCAAAGGCATACATGAAACGGCACATGTGCAGCATGCATTCTGAGAAGGACGAAGATGGTATCCACTCATTGAAATATCACAATGGGTTCTGTGTTGAAAATAAGCAAGGGTTATACCTAGTTAGTCAAACTTTGAGAGGTCCACAGCATCCAATTCATGTACACGAATACAAGCATGGATGAATGTAGTAGTTATTGTAGTAACCCATGTTGCATTGAATATAAGGCTACTAACATTAGAAGTGGGATACCAAACTATGAGAGCAATCATGTTGCCTCTTCAAAATTTGCAAACTATGCCCCAGAAATTAAACTTTCTGCTGAAACTCTACAGAAAATGGTTGAAAAGAAGTGTTTCCATCACAGCCATGCTCACAGTTGTATGAACTTGTACAATCATGCATCTGCCGAAAAAAGTCCTCTCATTCCTACAATGCACACATGGATGAGAACTTCTTCCCTGATCGTTACATATTTAGGTCAGTATACACTGGGTGCATAAAATCATACTCCCCACTGAAAAGGGGAAGAGTAACTTATGACAAGGAAGAAAATATCCTTAACTGTGACTGATGCAAGCAGAAGATATATTGCAGTCACAAGGTTATTGCCAGATGGTAGATATACCAGTATATGCCTTCATTGGTTCAAAACAATAAGACTATTTGTGAAGATAGAGATAAAGATGGCATGGACATTGACGAAGAAGATTATGCTCTATTTGACACTCTACACCAATCATACTTTTCAAATCCTGTTGAAGTTTTGCACCGTGTTGGGCAGGTTGAAAATCTAATGGTTTCAACAAACACCCAAGTGATTGAACAAAGTAATGCTCGTCTAAAGAAGGATGCTGCATTTACTAACAGAATGCAGGTGTACAAGCTCTTAATATGCATTAGAAGTGTACAGGGTTTAAACAACTTAAGTAAGAATCATGAAGAGGGAGCGGATCAGATCTTTGTCAAGTACATGAATAGACACTTTGGTACTTTATTCTAACCTAATGATGGCAGAGTTTGTGAAAATACTGCAGACAATATATTAGCTGCTAACGAAGGTAGACTTAAAGTAAGACTAACAGTAAGAACCAGGAAGAGGGGGCAGATCAGATAGATGAGCTAGGAGACCTAATGGAAGGAGAGGATGGACCGCTTGTTAAGGAGGTGTTTGGTAAGGGTACCATGAAGGGAAAATTAGGGAACACAGAGTGTCCATCAAACAAAACAGAAAAGGTTCCTCCAGTGTACATAGGCAATGAGTCAGACATGAATATTTAACATGACCCAGTACAATCCTATTCCAATGAACTTTAAAGGAAAACCTATAGACCATGAAACAATTCCAGTGAATCATGTTCCAAGTGAAGAGGAATGCCAAATGTATCAGTGTAAGCTGTCAGAGCCACAGTTGATAATGAAAAAGGCAAATTAAGGAAATATGGTGGAGGAGATATGTTGAACAGAAGGAAGTTAAGACAAAGGCAATTGGAAATGATACCAAACATCTAGATGAATGCTCCATCTGTGGTCATCACATATCAAAGGCATACATGAAACGGCACATGCGCAGCATGCATTCTGAGAAGGACGAAGATGGTATCCACTCATTGAAATATCACAATGGGTTCTGTGTTGAAAATAAGCAAGGGTTATACCTAGTTAGTCAAACTTTGAGAGGTCCACAGCATCCAATTCATGTACACGAATACAAGCATGGATGAATGTAGTAGTTATTGTAGTAACACATGCTGCATTGAATATAAGGCTACTAACATTAGAAGTGGGATACCAAACTATGAGTGCAATCATGTTGCCTCTTCAAAATTTGCAAACTATGCCCCAGAAATTAAACTTTCTGCAGAAACTCTACAGAAAATGGTTGAAAAGAAGTATTTCCATCACAGCCATGCTCACAGTTGTATGAACTTGTACAATCACGCTTCTGCCAAAAAAAGTCCTCTCATTTCTGCAATGCACACATGGGTGAGAACTTCTTCCCTGATCGTTACATATTTATGTCAGTATACACTGGGTGCATAAAATCATACTCCCCACTGAAAAGGGGAAGAGTAACTTATGACAAGGAAGAAAATATCCTTAACTGTGACTGATGCAAGCAGAAGATCTATTGCAGTCACAAGGTTATTGCCAGATGGTAGATATACCAGTATATGCCTTCATTGGTTTAAACCAATTAGACTATTTGTGAAGATAGAGATAAAGATGGCATGGACATTTACGAAGAAGATTATGCTCTATTTGACACTCTACACCAATCATACTTTTCAATCCCTGTTGAAGTTTTGCACCTTGTTGGGCAGGTTGAAAATCCAATGGTTTCAACAAACAGCCAAGTGATTGAACAAAGTAATGCTCGTCTAAAGAAGGATGCTGCATTTACTAACAGAATGCAGGTGTACAAGCTCTTAATATGCATTAGAAGTGTACAGGGTTTAAACAACTTACGTAAGAATCATGAAGAGGGAGCGGATCAGATCTTGTCAAGTACATGAATAGACACTTTGGTACTGTATTCCAACCTAATGATGGCAGAGTTTGTGAAAATACTGCAGACAATATATTAGCTGCTAATGAAGGTAGACTTAAAGTAAGACTAACAGTAAGAACAAGGAAGAGGGGGCAGATCAGATAGATGAGCTAGGAGACCTAATGGAAGGAGAGGATGGACCGCTTGTTAAGGAGGTGTTTGGTAAGGGTACCATGAAGGGAAAATTAGGGAACACAGAGTGTCCATCAAACAAAACAGAAAAGGTTCCTCCAGTGTACATAGGCAATGAGTCAGACATGAATATTTAACATGACCCAGTACAATCCTATTCCAATGAACTTTAAAGGAAAACCTATAGACCATGAAACAATTCCAGTGAATCTTGTTCCAAGTGAAGAGGAATGCCAAATGTATCAGTGTAAGCTGTCAGAGCCACAGTTGATAATGAAAAAGGCAAATTAAGGAAATATGGTGGAGGAGATATGTTGAACAGAAGGAAGTTAAGACAAAGGCAATTGGAAATGATACCAAACATCTAGATGAATGCTCCATCTGTGGTCATCACATATCAAAGGCATACATGAAACGGCACATGCGCAGCATGCATTCTGAGAAGGACGAAGATGGTATCCACTCATTGAAATATCACAATGGGTTCTGTGTTGAAAATAAGCAAGGGTTATACCTAGTTAGTCAAACTTTGAGAGGTCCACAGCATCCAATTCATGTACACGAATACAAGCATGGATGAATGTAGTAGTTATTGTAGTAACACATGCTGCATTGAATATAAGGCTACTAACATTAGAAGTGGGATACCAAACTATGAGTGCAATCATGTTGCCTCTTCAAAATTTGCAAACTATGCCCCAGAAATTAAACTTTCTGCAGAAACTCTACAGAAAATGGTTGAAAAGAAGTATTTCCATCACAGCCATGCTCACAGTTGTATGAACTTGTACAATCACGCTTCTGCCAAAAAAAGTCCTCTCATTTCTGCAATGCACACATGGGTGAGAACTTCTTCCCTGATCGTTACATATTTATGTCAGTATACACTGGGTGCATAAAATCATACTCCCCACTGAAAAGGGGAAGAGTAACTTATGACAAGGAAGAAAATATCCTTAACTGTGACTGATGCAAGCAGATCTATTGCAGTCACAAGGTTATTGCCAGATGGTAGATATACCAGTATATGCCTTCATTGGTTTAAACCAATTAGACTATTTGTGAAGATAGAGATAAAGATGGCATGGACATTTACGAAGAAGATTATGCTCTATTTGACACTCTACACCAATCATACTTTTCAATCCCTGTTGAAGTTTTGCACCTTGTTGGGCAGGTTGAAAATCCAATGGTTTCAACAAACAGCCAAGTGATTGAACAAAGTAATGCTCGTCTAAAGAAGGATGCTGCATTTACTAACAGAATGCAGGTGTACAAGCTCTTAATATGCATTAGAAGTGTACAGGGTTTAAACAACTTACGTAAGAATCATGAAGAGGGAGCGGATCAGATCTTGTCAAGTACATGAATAGACACTTTGGTACTGTATTCCAACCTAATGATGGCAGAGTTTGTGAAAATACTGCAGACAATATATTAGCTGCTAATGAAGGTAGACTTAAAGTAAGACTAACAGTAAGAACAAGGAAGAGGGGGCAGATCAGATAGATGAGCTAGGAGACCTAATGGAAGGAGAGGATGGACCGCTTGTTAAGGAGGTGTTTGGTAAGGGTACCTTGAAGGGAAAATTAGGGAACACAGTGTCCATCAAACAAAACAGAAAAGGTTCCTCCAGTGTACATAGGCAATGAGTCAGACATGAATATTTAACATGACCCAGTACAATCCTATTCCAATGAACTTTAAAGGAAAACCTATAGACCATGAAACAATTCCAGAGAATCGTGTTCCAAGTGAAGAGGAATGCCAAATGTATCAGTGTAAGCTGTCAGAGCCACAGTTGATAATGAAAAAGGCAATTTAAGGAAATGTGGTGGAGGAGATCATGTTGAACAGAAGGAAGTTAAGACAAAGGCAATTGGAAATGATACCAAACATCTAGATGAATGCTCCATCTGTGGTCATCACATATCAAAGGCATACATGAAACGGCACATGTGCAGCATGCATTCTGAGAAGGACGAAGATGGTATCCACTCATTGAAATATCACAATGGGTTCTGTGTTGAAAATAAGCAAGGGTTATACCTAGTTAGTCAAACTTTGAGAGGTCCACAGCATCCAATTCATGTACACGAATACAAGCATGGATGAATGTAGTAGTTATTGTAGTAACCCATGTTGCATTGAATATAAGGCTACTAACATTAGAAGTGGGATACCAAACTATGAGAGCAATCATGTTGCCTCTTCAAAATTTGCAAACTATGCCCCAGAAATTAAACTTTCTGCTGAAACTCTACAGAAAATGGTTGAAAAGAAGTGTTTCCATCACAGCCATGCTCACAGTTGTATGAACTTGTACAATCATGCATCTGCCGAAAAAAGTCCTCTCATTCCTACAATGCACACATGGATGAGAACTTCTTCCCTGATCGTTACATATTTAGGTCAGTATACACTGGGTGCATAAAATCATACTCCCCACTGAAAAGGGGAAGAGTAACTTATGACAAGGAAGAAAATATCCTTAACTGTGACTGATGCAAGCAGAAGATATATTGCAGTCACAAGGTTATTGCCAGATGGTAGATATACCAGTATATGCCTTCATTGGTTCAAAACAATAAGACTATTTGTGAAGATAGAGATAAAGATGGCATGGACATTGACGAAGAAGATTATGCTCTATTTGACACTCTACACCAATCATACTTTTCAAATCCTGTTGAAGTTTTGCACCGTGTTGGGCAGGTTGAAAATCTAATGGTTTCAACAAACACCCAAGTGATTGAACAAAGTAATGCTCGTCTAAAGAAGGATGCTGCATTTACTAACAGAATGCAGGTGTACAAGCTCTTAATATGCATTAGAAGTGTACAGGGTTTAAACAACTTAAGTAAGAATCATGAAGAGGGAGCGGATCAGATCTTTGTCAAGTACATGAATAGACACTTTGGTACTTTATTCTAACCTAATGATGGCAGAGTTTGTGAAAATACTGCAGACAATATATTAGCTGCTAACGAAGGTAGACTTAAAGTAAGACTAACAGTAAGAACCAGGAAGAGGGGGCAGATCAGATAGATGAGCTAGGAGACCTAATGGAAGGAGAGGATGGACCGCTTGTTAAGGAGGTGTTTGGTAAGGGTACCATGAAGGGAAAATTAGGGAACACAGAGTGTCCATCAAACAAAACAGAAAAGGTTCCTCCAGTGTACATAGGCAATGAGTCAGACATGAATATTTAACATGACCCAGTACAATCCTATTCCAATGAACTTTAAAGGAAAACCTATAGACCATGAAACAATTCCAGTGAATCATGTTCCAAGTGAAGAGGAATGCCAAATGTATCAGTGTAAGCTGTCAGAGCCACAGTTGATAATGAAAAAGGCAAATTAAGGAAATATGGTGGAGGAGATATGTTGAACAGAAGGAAGTTAAGACAAAGGCAATTGGAAATGATACCAAACATCTAGATGAATGCTCCATCTGTGGTCATCACATATCAAAGGCATACATGAAACGGCACATGCGCAGCATGCATTCTGAGAAGGACGAAGATGGTATCCACTCATTGAAATATCACAATGGGTTCTGTGTTGAAAATAAGCAAGGGTTATACCTAGTTAGTCAAACTTTGAGAGGTCCACAGCATCCAATTCATGTACACGAATACAAGCATGGATGAATGTAGTAGTTATTGTAGTAACACATGCTGCATTGAATATAAGGCTACTAACATTAGAAGTGGGATACCAAACTATGAGTGCAATCATGTTGCCTCTTCAAAATTTGCAAACTATGCCCCAGAAATTAAACTTTCTGCTGAAACTCTACAGAAAATGGTTGAAAAGAAGTATTTCCATCACAGCCATGCTCACAGTTGTATGAACTTGTACAATCACGCTTCTGCCAAAAAAAGTCCTCTCATTTCTGCAATGCACACATGGGTGAGAACTTCTTCCCTGATCGTTACATATTTATGTCAGTATACACTGGGTGCATAAAATCATACTCCCCACTGAAAAGGGGAAGAGTAACTTATGACAAGGAAGAAAATATCCTTAACTGTGACTGATGCAAGCAGAAGATCTATTGCAGTCACAAGGTTATTGCCAGATGGTAGATATACCAGTATATGCCTTCATTGGTTTAAACCAATTAGACTATTTGTGAAGATAGAGATAAAGATGGCATGGACATTTACGAAGAAGATTATGCTCTATTTGACACTCTACACCAATCATACTTTTCAATCCCTGTTGAAGTTTTGCACTGTGTTGGGCAGGTTGAAAATCCAATGGTTTCAACAAACAGCCAAGTGATTGAACAAAGTAATGCTCGTCTAAAGAAGGATGCTGCATTTACTAACAGAATGCAGGTGTACAAGCTCTTAATATGCATTAGAAGTGTACAGGGTTTAAACAACTTACGTAAGAATCATGAAGAGGGAGCGGATCAGATCTTGTCAAGTACATGAATAGACACTTTGGTACTGTATTCCAACCTAATGATGGCAGAGTTTGTGAAAATACTGCAGACAATATATTAGCTGCTAATGAAGGTAGACTTAAAGTAAGACTAACAGTAAGAACAAGGAAGAGGGGGCAGATCAGATAGATGAGCTAGGAGACCTAATGGAAGGAGAGGATGGACTGCTTGTTAAGGAGGTGTTTGGTAAGGGTACACCAGTGTACATAGGCAATGAGTCAGACATGAATATTTAACATGACCCAGTACAATCCTATTCCAATGAACTTTAAAGGAAAACCTATAGACCATGAAACAATTCCAGTGAATCTTGTTCCAAGTGAAGAGGAATGCCAAATGTATCAGTGTAAGCTGTCAGAGCCACAGTTGATAATGAAAAAGGCAAATTAAGGAAATATGGTGGAGATATGTTGAACAGAAGGAAGTTAAGACAAAGGCAATTGGAAATGATACCAAACATCTAGATGAATGCTCCATCTGTGGTCATCACATATCAAAGGCATACATGAAACGGCACATGGGCAGCATGCATTCTGAGAAGGATGAAGATGGTATCCACTCATTGAAATATCACAATGGGTTCTGTGTTGAAAATAAGCAAGGGTTATACCTAGTTAGTCAAACTTTGAGAGGTCCACAGCATCCAATTCATGTACACGAATACAAGCATGGATGAATGTAGTAGTTATTGTAGTAATACATGTTGCATTGAATATAAGGCTACTAACATTAGAAGTGGGATACCAAACTATGAGAGCAATCATGTTGCCTCTTCAAAATTTGCAAATTATGCCCCAGAAATTAAACTTTCTGCCGAAACTCTACAGGAAATGGTTGAAAAGAAGTGTTTCTGTCAGAGCCGTGCTGACAGTTGTATGTACCAGTACGATCACGCAACTGCCTAAAAAGGTGCTCCCATTTCTGCAATGCACACATGAATGAGAACCTATTTTCTGATTATTATATATTTGTCAGTATACACTGGGTTCGTAAAATCATACTACCTACTGAGAAGGGTAAGAGTAACTTATGGCAAGGAAGAAAATATCCTTTACTGTGACTGATGCAAGCAGAAGATATATTGCAGTCACAAGGTTATTGCCAGATGGTATATATATATATATACCAGTATATGCCTTCATTGGTCAAAACCAATGACTATTTGTGAGGATAGAGATGAGGATGGCATGGACATTGACAAAGAAGATGAACAGCCACAATCAGAAACTGTTCAACAGAGCTATCTTACATCAAAACAAGCAATGGAAGATGCAATGAATTATCTATTAAAATACTAGCGCATTCCAATGAACTTTAAAGGAAAACTTCTAGACTATGAAACAATTCCAGTGAATCTTGTTCCAAGTGTAGAGGAATGCTAGATGTGCCAAAGTAAGCTGTCAGTGCCACAGTTGATAACAAAAAGGGCAAATATATGGACATCAGAAGGCAAACTAACAGGTGGATTTGTTAATATGTACATATAAATATAATGTGATGGGTAGGTCACGTATCAGTGCAGACACGACTGGAGATGATTCAACAGATGAGTGACCTGACTCTTCCATATCAGAAAATATATGATGCATTCTTCCACTATTTGTGAAAATACTACAGATAATATATTAGATGCTAATGAAGGTAGACTTAAATTAAAACTATCAATCAATTTAGGCGGTTCAAGTGGAAAACAACATCCCATTATTGGAAGCACTGACCATTATGCTCTATTTGACACTCTACACCAAACTTTTCAATCCCTGTTGAAGTTTTGCGCCGTGTTGGGCAGTTAGAAAATCTAATGGTTTCAACAAACAAGTGATTGAACAAAGTAATGCTTGTCTAAAAATGGATGCTGCATTTACTAACAAAATGCAGGTGTACAAGCACTTAATATGCATTAGAGGTATACAGGGTTTGAACAACCTCCATAAGAATCAGGAAGAGGGAGCAGATCAGATAGATGAGCTAGCAGACCTAATGGAAGGAGAGGATGGACAGCTCGTTAAGGAGGTGTTTGGTAAGGGTACCACAAAGGGAAAATTAGGACATCAAAAGGCAAATAAACCGGTGGGTTTGTTAATATATACATATAAATATAATATATATGGGGAGGTTAGGTGTCAGTGCAGACACGACTGGAGATGATTCAACGGATGAGTGACCTGATCTTTCCATATCAGCGAATACATGATGCATTCTTCCACTATTTGTGAAAATACTGCAGATAATATATTAGATGCTAATGAAGGTAGACTTAAAGTAAAACTATCAGTAAATTCAGGCAGTCCAAGTGGATAAAAGACATCCCATTATTAGAAGCCCTGACCATTATGCTCTATTTGACACTCTACACCAATCAAACTTTTCAAACCCTGTTGAAGTTTTGCGCAATGGAAAGATGTGGGTAGCATCTTCTCAAGAAAACAGACAGAAGGCCCTCCTTGACTTCATAGCAGACTTGAGGAGAATGTCGAAGAAGATACAGCTGCCGGATGAACAGGCATTACAGGCGATGAGGATCATTGCAACAGAAGACAGAGAGCCTTCAACAACTAGAATCCTTCACTCAAGAGGGTTCATATACCCTAGCAGTGAAGGTAAAGGAAAATGTAGAGAATGCCTTGATCCAAGCAATCACAGAAATGAGGCTTGAGAAAAGTACACTCAATACCAAAATTAACTCTGTAGCCGTTGCCTCTAGACAGAAAAGCTATCAACACTAAGGGTATCAGGAGAGAGACAGTAGTAACAGGCAAATGTTTATGCGGTCTCACACATTTTAGTGCCTATAGTATGCAACGGCCATGGGTTGCTTGGAGTTATAAAACTAAATGAGAAGTTTGTGGGAGTAGATTCCAACTCACGTCATCGTAAAAGTTCAGAAATATGGACAATCTTTCAGGATTGGCTTGTAGATTGCTATGTACCAAAGAAAGTGATTGCATCATATTCACATGAATGCAAGAAAGTTGTACAGCAAACTAATGCTCGGGACTGTGGAGTCTTTGTCATGATGTTCATGAAAGCCCTAACGATGAATCCAAATGACTACCAATTCAAAATGACTGATGAAAGCAGGACTGTCATTGAAAAGGAAATATTGCAGTATGTGATGAAGGTAAGAACCTTTATAAACCAGTAACATAGGGGTGTTAATCAGTACAGGAATAAGATGAGAAACTTTGTAAGCATAGGAAGTACTGAATTACATGAAGGAGGTTTGAAAAAATCAATAGACAAATAGATTTTGCAGAACATGGACAAGAGAAGATTTTGTATAAACAATCAATAGGGAATATATATGTATAAAATTAGAGGGAATGGAAAGTTGAAAGGATGTATTCATCAGCTTTGCGTATAATTCTTCAGAAGCATTGGTAACTTTGCTAAATAGCAATAGGATTAGGAATATACATACACATGCACACACATATATATATATATTCATTCTCCTTACTTTTAAACCTTCCCAGCTTTTGTTTGACTAGTAATTCATTCCTGGGAACCTTGCACACTGTTAGGTACGATTCCTACAAGTGTCCTCCAACTATTGGACTTTCTTCTGGAAAAGATCCACAAAAAATTTATCATCAGTCTCTTCTTTCTGTGTGCTGGTGGTTTTTCCCCTCACACATATCATTTCCTAGCATAAATTTTTGCTAGATGGTGATGCTATTTCCACTACCATATACTTTTCTATTCTATTCCATTTCTAATGCATTGTTCATTATTCCTACTATCAGACAGTGATGCTGTTTCCACTGCAGTATTTTCTTTTCATGTGTGCTGGTACTCCTCACACATTGTTCAATATTACATTAGACATGTGGTGATGCTGTTTCCACCACAGTATTTTCATTTTATGTGTGCTGGTATTCCACACACGTTCATTATTCCTTTAGTATGTGGTGATGCTGTTTCCACCACAGTATTTTCATTGTATTGTGCTGGTATTCCTCACACGTTGTTCATTATTCCTTTAGTTATGTGGTAATGCTTTTTCCACTGCAGTATTTTCATTCTATGTGTGCTAGTATTCCTCACACATTGTTCATTACTCCATTTGTTATGTGGTGATGCTGTTTCCACCACAGTATTTTTTCACTTTTTCTTTGTGCTAAAGTTCCTACTAAATTGTTCAGTATTCTATTTATCAAATCAAATATTTCTACATATGCTGGCATTAATACATCCTACTATTGTAGCACTTTTCTAGTCTCACTTACCTTCTGCTCAACATATCCTTATGTTATACTACAGTCCAGACATACTTTTTATGTTTATTATTTTATTCTTTCAAGACTTTGGTATTTGGTTTCATTTATTTCCAATACCTATCATGTCATATACTTTGCCTATGTTGTGAACAATTAGCTGCTGGCTTTGTTTTTATTACAGAAAATGCCACCTACTCGCAGAACTCGAGTCACGAAGCAGCCAGGTTTGGGGAAGCCAGCCAGTCAGGCCTCGCGACGTTCTGCACGTGTTACCCACAACAATGATACCCTAAGCAGCAAGGAGCAACAGGCTAAGATTAACTCCCTATCGTCAGCAGTTACAGCGCTTCAACAGGAGAATGCAAGCTTCCAAGACAAGTTGGACAGCATCTTGCAGCTACTGCAGACAAATAAAGATGACACCACCACCAACCCTGTTAGTGGACAATCAAGCCAGTATCTACCAGAGCAACCCATGCCAACCCATCATCAGGGCGATATTGATACTGCGTCTGTTGACGAAGCAGTAAGTGACACTGCATCCGAGGGTGAGTGTGAGGTGACTGTTGTGAAGGAATCCTTCAGGCCTAAATTATCTGGTGCCTTACAGATAGGTAGTACTGTGCCATTTAAATTAAAGAAGAAAATTTGGTCACATAAGTTTGTTGATTTTGCTGATCTGTTAGATCCTTTGACGAGTAAGAATGAATACTCTCTTGCTTTTCACAAGAGTGGTAGTGATGCTGGTCTCAAATTCAAGGCTTCAGGTTCGAAATTTCTCACTGAAACTGAATGGAGCATGGCTTGGGGTGTTTTTATGGCTATTTTCCTTGAGAAACACAAACAGGGGTTAAATGCAAAAAAATGATCTGATTGTGTTTGGAAGTCTGTTTGTTCAGAATATCTACTACTCCAGAATTATCACAATAAAATACAATGCGGGAATTTTGTATCCTGTGAGCGAATGTTGCTAGTAGTATGTATATAGGGTAAATCTCTAAGAGTGAAATGTGGTAGTCTATATATATATAAAACGAGTGTATAAAGGCCATTGAGAGGAACTAGCAACGTCTAAAGAAAGTTTTTTAAACATGAAAAGTGAACATTGTATAACTGAATGATATGATTAAGTATCTAAACACTGAGAGTATCTATAATCAATAAATAACTTGCACACCTAGCGGATAAAAGTGGAACCCTCCACTGTGTCATCTGACGCCCCCGCTGCAGTGTCACAGTGCAGTGCTACAGTGTCCACTTGGACATCCAACGAGTACACGATACACTTCCTCTTTATACACAGTACTCAATTTCCCTTAACCCTTCTAAAGGTGAGGATTAATTTCACGAGCCCTACACTGCCAGTCCATTTCCCCCTTTCTACTCCCCCTCTATTAGTAACCTCACTACCTGATAACACAGAACCCAACCCCACCCTCCCTCCATTACCTAATAACCTGATACCCTGTCGGTATGCACAAAATGCCCTACACTGCCAGTCCATTTCCCCCTTTCCAACCCCCCCTCCATTAGTACCCTCACAGAACCCCATTCCCCCCCCCCTCTACATTACCTAATAACCCGATACCCTGTCTGTATGCACAACATGCCCTCCACTGCCAGTCCATTTCCTCCTCCAGTGGCTGAGAGCTCCCACTTGATCTCCCGTCCATTTAGTGGCGGACGACCTCTCTAATGCAGTCTCTCACTCTCTACATCTGTTCAACATATATTTGTTCCCCTCTTCATGGTTCCCCACCACATTAGCAGTCTGTTCCGCAAACACGGCTAACCCTTTCATACCAAGGATACCCAAAAGTGCCCTCACTGTTTTCGGTACATCTTCCTTTATCCTAGTTTTACTCTAAAAAGTACCCTTACTATTTTCGGTACATCTCTGAAATTTGCGAACCATTCTCAGTACAATTTCTTCATCCAAAACATACCCATAAGTGCCCTGACCTTTTTGATACATCTTTCCTTTTGGCTCTGTACCCTTAGTACTTTTTATCTGATTTATTAGATGAAAAAATGATAGATAAAAAAAACTAGTTTCTTAATTGACCGTCTAGAAAATATTCCCTAATACTCATAATTCTACTTAAATTGCAGTGTGTCAGTACTTTAAGAGGTGATTTATCGTACTAGGTCCTGGAGTTGTGGGTGAAGTAAGTTTGCAATGTTATGTGGACCTGACTGACTTGATAAGACAAAACCTGTGTGAACAGACACCAATTGAATATGCAAATCATTAACATCTACAGCACAATGTTCCCAATCAAACATCACAACAATGAAATTATGTTTTCTATATTCTGGATATAGTTGTTATAATACTCGCTTGGTATTGACCAATCATATTGTTCCATGTAGGAGGGGCGTGTCTATGAGTTATCAGTTAGCAGATTGACAGCGCAAGGTGCAGTGCGACTCACAGGTACCACATTTACTCTGTGGCTGAGTGTGTCATTTCTGGGATGAAACAATAACATATTCCACACTACCTGTTGATAATCATCTGAATAAAGGCAATAAAATGTTTTAGAATCAGCATTTTTACTGTGAATAAAATGAATAGATATAATCTTGTATTTAATCAAAATATTTCATTCAAAGCTCCTCTTAGTATATTCCATAAAGTACCACAACTAGAAGAATTAACAGGTTTAATAAAGGAGATAATAAAAAAATAATATAAGATAATAATAAAAAATAATAATAATAATAATGATAATAATAATAATAGAATTAGAGGAGATAAGCTTCCAAAAATCTTATTTAGGAGAACCAAGGAACATTATTCTTAATATCTTGATTGAACATTATTCGTAATATCTTCGATTGTAGAAAATGATGAAAATCCTACATTGGTAAGATATCACATCTTTGATGTCACAGTTGTTGCCATCTGACATTTAGGATGTCAGTAAATATATCATCACATGCGAGGGATGGTCCTTTAGCGTGAGTCACCCAACGGTTTCTCCGTCGATCTGTATTCATCTCACAGTGAGGCTGTCAGCGCGAAGGAGAGGGGCTCTGCAGAGAGAAGCTGCCGCGCATGTTAATAGTTCACATCAAAGTGTGTGAAAAACCACAAGCGCTCTTCTACCATTCTCCCACAACCATATTGCTTTACTGCGCGGCTTTTCTGGATAACACTCAAATCCTTGCCGCCCCTTCTCCTTACGCGTTCTCTATGCTACCAGGGCAGCCATCTCTTCCCCTGCATAAAGTGTGTGAAAAACCACAAGCGCTCTCCTACCATTCTCCCACAACCATATTGCTATACTGCGCGGCTTTTCTGGATAACGCTCAAATCCTTGCCTTCCCTTCTCCTTATGCGTCCTCTAGGCTACCGGGGCAGCCATCTCTTCCCCTGCAAAAAGTGTGTGAAAAACCGCAAGTGCTCTCCTACCATTCTCCCACAACCATATTGCCTTACCGTGCAGGTTTTCTGGATAATGCTAAAATCCTTGCTTTCGCTTCCCCAGGACTCCTTATGCGTTCTCTATAGGCTACCAGGTCTGGGCTCTCTTCCCTGATTTACCCTTCCAATAGTGAGACTATTTTCTTCCAAAGCAAAAAGTCATAAAGAATTTTGAAAACTGTCTATACCCTGTCATGTTGGTATTCATTGGATAGCCCACACTGCGTACTCTCAGATGAGTACTAATATGCCAGGGTTTCAGTAATTTTTCACGTTTTTTGCATCATTTTGCATTGGCCAAATTAACCACCAGCAGCATATCAGGGTTAAATTTAGTGTGTGAAAAACCACAAGTGTTCTCCTACCATTCTCCCACAACCATGTTGCCTTACTGCACGACTTTTCTGTAAAACACACAAATCCCCACCACATCCCCCCCACTCCTTCGCGTCCTCTAGGCTACCGGGTCTACCCTCTCTTCCATGCATAAATGTTTCTCAATACACGCAGCAGAAGAATGCCAAAGTGCATGGCATGAGAGTTCAGTATGCACCAACATGAAGGGTGTCCTGCCACCACAGTCAAAATTGCAAATTTTGGGCACCCAGTCTCTAAACCACTGCTAAGATTCTGATCATGACTGTACAGCATAGACAGCCATGATAGGCCAGCCTGGGAGGCTGTGGGTCTCAACCATTGACTTATTTATCTATACCATTCAATGCTTACTAGTATATCCCTTGGCAAATAAAGCTGGGAATACCAAGGAAATCCAAGGATATTCCTTGGAAAAATACCAGGGTTTTCTAGGTAGTATCAGCTAAATATGGTAGATGGAATGTCAGTAATTTTGTCGAAAAGAAATTACTAGTAATTACTTATGAGAGATAAAAATAAAGCTATGATTTATAATATATGGTATGGTGTTACCTCGGTACATTGCATTGCATTGATAAGTATATGTCAACCCTTGCGATGCTGAGTCTACTTTTGTCCAAAGCACAATATTGCAAAAATATTTAATAATTATCTGAACCCTGTCATGTTGGTATTCATTTGAAAGCTCTCACTGAGTACTCTCAGATGAGTACCCACAGGGTTTCGGTCATTTTTCAGGTTTTTTGCATCATTTTGTATTGGCAAAATTTGCCACCACCAGCATAAGGGTTAAAGCAGACAAAAAGTACCTGTAATTTCTGGTTTGCCTCAGCTATGTTACAAACTTTTCATAATAGGTGCCCCTTATAGCCTTCAAAACAAATTATATAGAAATTCATTTGGGGGTTGGGTGGGGGGGGGGGGGGGGGAGTCTTAATGCCTCAGGGGAAAATGATATATGAGTGATAAACATAGAGTCAGCGCAAAATGCTGCATGTGTGGCAGAAAAATTGGTAAAGCAAACTAAGGCCAACATTAAACATACTGCAAGTCAACAACTTGAGGCACTTAGTGTTGGCAGGGAAAACACCAGGAAAACCTTAAAAGACAGCAAATAAAGCCTCCACGTCCTAAACCGGCCGAAAACCGTTAGCAGTATTTACCAAAAACATTGCAAATGAGGGAAAGTTTATTTAGCGCACCTTTACGGCTATTCATGACATGATTTAGGTAGCGGGGACATGTGAACTGCTTGCGGGGTGAGTGAAGACGATAGTGATATGATACATGTGATAATAAACTTAATGGGGAGACCTGCTTCCTGGGGCCCTGCGTCTGCAGGCTTTAAGTACCTGTGCATTAGGCCTGATTGATGTTAACTGTTACACTGTTAGTGGTGAATTTTGCTAAAACAAAATGATGCGAAAACTTGAAAAATCACCGAAACCCTGCCAAATGGGTACTCATATGAGAGTACCCAGCAAGAGCTTTCCAATGAATACTAACATGACAGGGTTTCGACGGTTATCATAAATCTTCACATCTTTGTGCTTTGGATGAAAGTAGTCTTAGCATTGGAAGAGTTAAGTTACCTGTGCATTAAGGCTGATTGCTACCAACACCATGGAGATATCAGGGAGGCATCCTTGCACCTTGTCACACAGTGACATGACTCGCTACCATCCATCTCCAGAGACAACATCAAGACGTGGCACTGTTCAAACGCCACCGTTACCGATACCCCTAATGATGCCAGGGTGGTGGTGCCTACTTGAGTTTCTCCAACAATCGTCGTCTGGATCTACAATACTTTTGACAATATCTTTGAAATTGGGAATGATTTTACAAAATATTTGAAGGAGAGTTGTCGGTAATGTTCTGAATATCATTAATCCGTGAAATATTTTACTAAACATGATTCTGCCTGCAAGATATCATCAAAATTATCAGGCTGCTTTTGGCCTCTGTAAGCATTAATGGGTAATGTGAAGTCTATGTGAACCATAGCACAGTGTTAATATTTATCAAGACACATTAACCAGTGTTAATATTTATCAAGACACAATAGATCATAATACCCATAAATAAAATCCTGAGCCCTCCATAATTTCATTTTAAGAGAAACTGATGAATTACATTCAGCATGTGTTTGGTTCATCTTATGTATGTATTTGGATGGATTTTTTCTGCCATATTGAGGACATTTTGTGACTAGCCAGTCATAGGTGGTGGAGGAAATCAGAGTACCCAGCAAAAACCACCGCCTAACCCCATGTCACTGGCAACTTTCTCACTTGCCTCAGACAGGATTTGAACCTGGGCAATTGCGAGAGACAGTAAGCAGTCAGTGGCAATGCCTTAGACCACACGGCCATCAGGGTGACCCTCAGTGGCAAGAGACAGCTAGCAGTCAGTTGTAACACCTCAGACCACTCTGCCATCAGGGTAGGCCCTCAGTGGTGAGAGACAGCGAGCAGCCAGTGGTAACACCTTAGAACACTCAGCCTTCGGGCCAAGCCTACAGTGCTGAGAGACAGCTAGCAGTCAATGGCAACGCCTTAGACCACTGGACCATCAGGACAGGTCCCCCAAAGTATGTACATGGCATGCCAGCAAGACTGCATCAGCATTGCTATCACCATACCTGGTTACCATATGACCAAGCATTTTACACATTGAATAAACCCTTGATAATGTATTCAGTATATCAAACTGTAAGCCTATACATACAGGGAAAGTTTGTTGCATCACTTGACCAACATCTTAATATGCAACAGTAAATAAGTTGCTCAAAAGTTCCATGGAACTGACAATATTTGCACCTATGCGTTTTTTAAATAAGACTACATCATGGGCCCATTGAAAGAGATATATGGCCATTACATGCCCGTTAAAAACTGGCACATAGAAGTCAGTTAACTCTAATCGGTGAAGTGGGTTGTTTCCAAGACTTATATTCTTGCAGCTGAATTTACCCAATATTTGAGGAAACTTGTATATTTCAAACAACATCAAGTTAAGCACTGAAATGTATTGCGAGGGTATCAGGTGGTGGGGTATTTGGTAGATTTTCTATCTTGCATGTGAATTTACCCAATATCTGTGGAGTCTTGCATATTTCAAACAAGACCACGTCAAAGGACAATTACACCATGAATAAAACATATGCCCAAATAGTTTCGATACATATTTCTCTACATAAAAGTAAGACGTATTATGAAAGTATTGGGTGGTGGTGTATTTCGTAGACATTAAATTCTTGCAGGTAAATTTACCCAATATCTGTGAAGACTTGTATATTTCAAACAAGTTCAACACTGAATGGTATCAGGTGTTGGTGTATTTGGTAGACGTTACATTCTTGCGAGTGACTTTACCCGATATCTCTGAAGACTTGTATATTTCAAACAAGTTCAGCACAGAATCGTATTGCGAAGGTATCGGGTGTTGGTGTATTTGGTAGACGTTACATTCTTGCGAGTGACTTTACCCGATATCTCTGTAGTGACTCGGAGCTTCCTGTGGGGCGAGGAAGCGATGAATCGACTCGCGTTCGGCAAACACAGAGCTGTGCCTCGCGAGGCGTGTTCAAGATGTGGTGACGCAGAATCATGCGAGGTTTTGGGTTACAAACGAAGGTAAATATATTAGACTAATGCAACTGCTTTATCTAAAGCACCTAGCTTTAACCTTTATGCTGCTGGTGGCTAATTTGGCAAATACAAAATGATGCAAAAAACCTGAAAAATGATTGAAACCCTGGCAAATGGGTACTCATCTGAAAGTACTCCGGGAGAGCTATCTAATGAATACCAACAAGACAGGGTTTAGATGGTTTTCCAAAATGTTTGTGTTCTTGTGCTTTGGAGGAAAGATGCCTTAGCATTGGAAGGGTTAAGCACTTAGCTTTAATGTACTTAGCACGGTGAGCGGGAGCGGTTGCCACAGACGCGTAGTAACTGTCGGTGAAGTAGGCGACCATCGTTACCTGTCTGACGCCACAATCAACACACAACAAAGACAGTAAATTAGAATTCTACGATGATATTTGCACTCCAAAACTTATGCTGCTTCCAATACTTGTACTATTCTCGATTTTTTTTTTTTTTGCTACAAAGGACAGCAAATTAGAATTCTGCAATGCCTCTGATGATATTTGTACTCCAAACTTATGCAGCTTTCAATATTTTTCCTATTACTGAATTTAAAAAAAATCGACAAAAGACAGCAAACTAGAATTCTGCGATGCCTCTGATATTTGTACTCCAAAATTTATGCTACTTTCCATATTTTTTTTTTATTCTCAATTTTTTCTCTTTTTTTTGCGACAAAAGACAGCAAATAAGAATTCATTCTGCAACGCCTCTTATGATATTTGTACTCCAAAACCTACCCTGCTTTCTATATTGTCTTATTCTCAAATATTTTTTAAATATTTTTTCCATCCATGTGAGTGGGCAGGTGAAGAGGACAAGCTGTATTTAGCTACTAATCATGCAGCGCCTCAATTCTCTCTATTTGTTTTGCATTAACGTAGATTACACTGGGAGCCTGGGTGCAAGACCGGTATACGCTCCGCCATTCCACGCACAAAGACCCCTGGAACCGAGCGTGTTAGTTTAAAGATCACGCCCAAACCCGGCGTGAATGAGTGGATTGCCCGCTTCCTCCCATTGGGCCGGCCCGTAATTAATTGAGCGCGTTTCATCAACTCTCCGCATTCTTCCCATTCACCGAGGACGTCCATTTCTGATCAGACTTCTCGCATTGCCGGCAACTATGTGAGTTATCTCACTCCATCAATGAACTTCATTTTTACCTCCCAGCAGAATGAATAACATCCACATACCTCAAAAATTAGTTAGGAGTATTGGGTTTAGTTATTAGATTCCATGCTATTTCATGCTCAAGATTATTTCTATTGTCTATTTCATAAATTCCTTTCTATTTTATGTTCAAAACTAATCCTATTGTTCGTTTTCATAAATATATTGCAAAGTGCACTTTGCTGAAGTTTGTGTTTGATAGCAATTCTCGCTCACTGATTTTGTAGGATTACTGATGAATACACAAAGCAGAAACTGCAAACATTATCAATATGAAATAGGTGGGTATTGGACTTCAGTATGCGAAGATAGTCTAATGATGATATTTCTATTTAATCAGTCTACAATGATATCCCATCCCAAGTTCTAAAATGAGTGATATTTCTTGGATCAAATGAGCCAGTCAGATTACAGATTCATACTAATTAAATGAGCATGTGCAAAGTGGTTTATTATTATCCAAGAGAGTTTGAATACCATACTGATATCTAAAAAAATGTTACCCAGGTAGTACCTGGGCATTTCCTGTAAAATTTGCAGCTTTCATTTCTTATTTTTAATGCTATCACTTCAAACAAAATTTTGATACATAGAGGAATAATGCATTAATAAATTCCTAATCTTTTTTTTTCGTAAACTTCTGCATTTTGGAAAATATACTTAAATCAAAAGCATTCTCCACCAAAATTGCAGCATCTATGGAATTAAAGGGAAGGATATACCAATATCTTAGGTCAACTTCTTTGGGATAGACAGTAGTGGTTCTCTTGAAAAGCAACTTGTGCTGGAAACACATTTTCCTTGCAGCTGAGAAGCAACAGTCTGGAGAAGTTAAACCAAAGGCAAACTTCCTCTGATGGACAGACCCCCTAATGCTGGGATCCCCAAATCCCTGGTTGAAACAAAACCTCCTTTGATCTGCAGCAAGGTAAATACAGGCTCGTTAGGGATTCTTCATCCCAGGGAAGGGGGTAAGTGGGGTAAGGGGGGGGGGGGGGAGGGCAGAGAGGCATATACCACCTATCCCTACCTAATGTTTCCATCCTCATTATAATTCCTTTGATCTGCAGCAAGGTAAATAGAGGTTCATTAGGCATCCCTCATCCCAGGGATGCATATATTACACATACCTACTCTCACCCTGTATGTTATACTTAATTGTTATTTCTAATTGTTTCAGCCAAGAGCCCTGGCAGCTAGTGTCTGCTATGTAAAATTATTACCAACCTGTAATAAAGATTATCTATTTATCAATCCTACAGGTACACATGGGAGGGGGGGGGGGTAGCAATGTTTCAATGTTATCCCATCCCCATCCTCATTATAATTCTAATTTTGTGGCATACTCTTAGCCAGCAAGGCGTCTGGGTGTCATTTGGAGACCCAAACCCTCAAAAGAACAACACCCTTCACTATACCAAAATCATTTTGTGAGGGATTTTTCAAAATGTCAATTTCAAGCATATATCAAAAAAAAATTATTTCATTTTCAGGAATTTTCTAAAGCTCCCGATGTAGATAAGTACGTTGATTTGGACGGGCAGAAATTTTGAAATTGCTGTTTTGGCCCTGCCCCTAGATTTCCAGCAGCTGAATTCTTCTGGGATGCCAGATCCATCATCATCATCGACTGCTATTCCACTTAGAGGTCAATATGGAAACAAGGCCAAAACATTATGTAACTCTCTGCGTGAATCCAGGCCGATTGTTAAACACGGCACTCAAGTTGCTGGGGAGCCCTGTTTACCCAGCGCGCTGAGCAAACTCGCGGGATGACCGGTGGGCTGGGCCGGCAAAGATATCATGTGTTGGCTTTATTGTACTGGACAGAGACCGATCCATTACCTGGTGGCTTTCAGCACGGCGGAACTGTTGGAACTGTTTGCCGGTAACCGCCATGTGTCAGCCGAGCCAAGCGTTCTCATGAACCTACCTGCCACGCCCCTTTTTTCAAGGGTCAGAAAGTACAAGAACCCTACCCCCTCTCATATATATATATATATATATATATATATATATATATATATATATATATATATATATATATATATATATATATATATATATATATATATATATATTGACTGTAAGGTATTCCCATTTTCTTATTCTCTTATAGGTCTGAAACATTTTGTGATGCACATAAATTATGTTGATGAGTTAGAAGTGATATTTTGTAATAATGCTGAAAGATAGGTAGATGAAAAATTTAGGCATGAATATAAATAGAAATTTAACAAACCACAAAAATTAGTAGAGCACTGAATTTGGAAATGTAAAATAAGTTGCATTTTCAATCTTACACTGGGAGTTTCAATCTTGACTTGATTTTAATCATTTAATTGTTAACTTCAGGTACTTTGGGTAATGTAACCTTTTCTATTGAGAATGGCATATCATATCTAACTTAACTCTAAATGAAATGCTATCATAAACATACTTAATTATTCAAATCTATAAAAGACACTTCCTTAAAACCCTCTTTATACTGGGAGGAGAAGATTCTATTCATAAGTATCATTCAGTCATGGACAATTCATTTTCTGCTAAGTATGTATTGTCCTTTGTAGTAAAATCAGTGTGATCCTTGTATATGTAGAATACAAGCTTCGATGCATTCATGCATGAAAAGGGTATACATTGATGGCCCCTAAATAAAGCCAAGTGCCAACCTCTCATAACTTCAATTAGGCTAATTAAGGCAAATTACACAGGTATCAGGGGAGAGCTCCTCAGCCAGGTAACCAATTGTACTATGTGGAATTCCTGGTATTAATTAGTGTTTTCACACCTGTATGGGCCAGCACCCCCCCCCCCCCCCCCCCCCCCCACACCTGCTGAAAGCGCTAGACCAGTGTTGTGGTAGAATTCATCAAGTACCAACGCCAAAGTTTGTCTAGGGCACCATGATAATTGCAATATTACATATTTAGAGTATTGCGATGTTTAAATATTGTCAGTGGAGCCAAGTGGACGAAGCATGCATTAACGCCACCATCAACAATAGCCCCAAACTTGAATAGCCAAATGGCAAACTTGTAGCGCCCACATAATGACCAGCGTCACAATATTGTCCCAGTATATTGTTTATAGATCCATTAGATACTAGGTTTCAGTGCGGCTGAGAGATCTGAAGCTACTGCTATAACAATGGGGAGAACAATGGGGAGTTGTGAGAGACAACAATTAAGCAATGTCAACCACTTACACCTCTTAAAGTTAATCCCCATACTGGCAGGACAACAAATCATCACTGACCATTATGTAGCCTACAAGTCAGAACCAGGCACTTAAAGATCTATTGAACACAGGAATGGTTTTAACAACACACTAACAATGCCTCCAACAACATTTTTCCAAAAAGGGCCATGCTGTTTGTGGGTTAAGGTTGTGTTTGCTAGGTACAGTATGGGGGTAGTGGAATGTGTTATTTTTGTTCTGGACAGTTCCCAGGGGTTGGGGTAGAGCACAGGGTAGATTAAGATTGCAAATTCTTCTGGATATGCTAATTTGCCATAGTTACCATTACCACGGCTACAGATGGGAGTTCTCCATTATTCAACCCTTCCAATGCTAAGGCTACTTTCGTCCAAAACACAAGGATGCAAAGATTATTTGAAAACCATCTAAACCCTGTCATGGTGGTATTCATTGGATAGCTCTTGCTGAGTACTGTCAGATGAGTACCCATTTGCCTGGGTTTCAGTGATTTTCCAGCTTTTTTGCATTATTTTGTATTGGTCAAATTAGCCACCAGCAGCATAAGGATTAAGATTGCAAATTCCTCTGGATCTCCTAACTTGTCATAGTTACCATAACCACGGTTAGAGGAGGCAGTTCTCCCTTATTTGAATAGCAATCTACATGTAGTCTTTAAGTACTTTCACAGGATAAGCTGTGAGAATTGTAAAGACAAACATCAACAAACTTCCTCTGTACTGATAAGGTGGAAGTAAATATAACTCAAGACCCATATACAATTCTCTGTAGGAAACCTTATAGTCCTTATGTTGCTGGTGGCTAATTTGATCAAATCAAAATATTGTGAAAAAAACTGATAATCACTGAAACCCTGGCAAATGTGTGCTCATCAAATAGTACTCATCAAGAGCTTTCCAATGCATACCAACATGCCAGGGTTTAAAGAATTTTCAAAAAATTCTGCATTCTTGTGCCTTAGCTGAAAGTGGCCTCAGCAGCATAATGGTTAAGGGTAAACCTGTGACTGATGATGCCTTTCAAATATAGGAACTGGCACACGTTTTCCTGTTATTCAAATTCAAAATGCTTTACTGTCAAGGGCAGTGGCCCATATTTCCCGATAATCATTTATGCAAAATAATTATGGTGGCCAAGATTCTTAGGTCCAAATTACTGAGAATTCATGGTACAATCTATGTAGAACCTGATAATATGCTGTTCTACTTGAAACATTACCCACTGTATAAGTGATCAGTGATGTTTAAAGATAAATACTTCAGTAGATAATATTTCAAGTTTTCCAATAAGAAATATGTTTTTAGTTTTAATAAAATAAAAATAAAAACTATTTCAAACTTAAAAAAATGTTTTTAGTTTTCCAAGGAACATAAGTTTTCCAATAAGAAATGTTTTTAGTTATAATCATAAAGAGAAAAAAGACTATTTCAAACTTAAAAAAATGTTTTTAGTTTTCTAAAATTAGGAATATAATGATACACTAGACACCAGCAGAAAATGCATCTTGAAAGTGTCAAATCATAGAACATATTTGACAAAAGCCACTCGAGATTTTTCCCAGGGGCGCGTTAGTGCACCAAATGCCCTGACACATTTCTGACGTGACAGAGTCGGACCCTGAGTGCCCGCTTGTGTGCTCAGCAGAGACAAGGGTACCGGACACCCCAAACCGCAACCCCAAAACACCCCCCGAAACAACCCCCACAAAAGAAGGGTAAACATCTTCATCAAGATGCCTGGTAGACCCCCAAATACCACAACTACCTGTCTAAACTTTGTACGCAAATTTTTGCTAAGATAAGTTTATGTTGTGGCGGGGTAGAATTTGGGTTCGATTGTTGTGTCCAGTGTGGTACCCCAAAGAAGGGCGTCAATGTTATTCTTAGTCATGGTCACTAATACCCAATGAAAATGCCCCGGATGACTCAAAGAGGCCATCACGGGGAATCATAAAGGCCCTTTGTGCTTCGGAAAGCAAAACAAATGGTACTCGAATACAGGCATGTTTGGAGTCAGCCGGTGCAAGAAAATCATAACAATTAAAACTATCAGGCGTTTGTGTGTTGACCAGTCCTAAAGACAAACACCCAAGAAGGAGAATCAGGGGAAAGGGTATGTTGGGTTGGTGTGAAAAATGTGTTTTCCTTTCTGTATCTGCATCACCCAAGGTGATCTTGAACAATGAACCCTTTAAAATAAACTGGGTAGGACATATATGAGGTAAATTTTTAAACTTTCCTCGTAAAAAACTCTTCTTGAGATTAAAACTGCTTAAATAAAATATACCATTTTGATACTTAGGGAATGAAATGAAATGCAACTTTTTAAAACACCTCCAATGAGTACTGCTTCGAGATTGAATTTGTCTAAATAGAATAGTGTTCTGTCCTTCACTCTCATTGCATTCCCTTTGTCATGTGCCCAGCTTTTTACTAATCAGTATCTACAAAGCCATTTAAGACATATGGCTCAAACCACCTCCAAAGACAATTATATGTTCAACAATACTGTACCATGTTTCTTACAAGTTTTCAATACAAGCATATCTAAAGACCCACAAATTACCTTCTGAGTGGGGTCTGTTGGAATGAATACTACTCTTGAAATATGTTCTGGATATGTTGGAAATGTAGCGGTAAATGTAGAGTTTTACAGCACATATCCATATAATATGACATAACATGAAATTGATCCTCTCCAACAAGGGTATCTGAGCATCATTTGAACACCCAAACCATTAAAAAACAAACTTTAGGAATTAGGACACCATAATATTTTCACCAGGAATTTTTGAAAGTGTACATTTCAAGCAAATAGTTTGATATTTTTCATTCCATAGTAAAGCTAATACTTTGATTAAAGATACTATGCATTTTTGAATAAGTAAATATATGCTTGTGGTTGTAATATTGTGAACTATGTTGAAATATAGGACACCCAAAAATCAGTGTCCTTTGTGCCCAGTTGGGTGAAAATTTTGTAAACGTTTTATTTTTTTTTGTATAAAGAATTTTTTAGTGAACTTCAACTTTGATGCTATTTCAAAGGAGAACTTTGATACAACTATTTTCAAAAATAATCCATAAATCTTCAAATATCCATTTTCTGAAAATAATTCATAATCTTCAAATATTTGAATATGCCAGACCACTAGTTCGCTTGGCATTTGTGGGCGAAAAAGTTGTAAACATTTTAATTTTCAATTCAAAGGCCAACGTTGGTAAAATTATTTTTGAAAATAATTCATACATCTAAAAATATTTGCATGTGCCAGACCTTCAAATACAATACACAAGTAACATACTATTATGCTATCTTCTTTACAGCGCCACCTATAAAGAACCCCGAGAAACATTTTTACCGCGAGACATCTAGTAGACATCACAGGAACTCATACGAATGTTGACAAGCCTCAGGAGATCACTCAGTCTATCGCTTTCATCACAGCGCCATCTATGAAGAGCCGCATGAACCGTTTTCATCGCCGGAAGACATTTGGATGCCGAGGTAGTGAAGATCAGTCAGTCATCGTTCTTGCTGCCGAGGCCATTGATTTTACGTCTCAACACGTTCACCAGGCGCTCCAATCTGTAACAGGGAAAATACAAGCGATATGTGAGACCAGTGCGGAGCAGTCTGCAGAAGAGAACAGCCTACACAAAAAACAACATACAGTCACCGGAAATGCTGTTTTTTGAATCCTTTCCAATAAACAATAAGACAATAAGAACAATAAAACTGAAGAATAAGACTGAAATGCTCATAAGGAAAATATGGAAAAACGTTAGCATTAATGTCAGTACACACTCTCTACCATCTCTGTGACATCATGGTACATTATATATTCATATATTTATATTGTATCATATTATATTAATTTATAATATATTATTATATCATACATATACAAATCAGATCATATTTATTACCTACAATTGATTTTTTTTATAATTATATTCACAATATAAAATTATCAATTTATATTCATATTTTATATTAATATAATATTCCCTAAATTATGATATGCTCAATATAGCATTTGACATGGACTATAAAGATTTTTTATTTTCATGATTACAACCACTACAAATTGTTGATATATTTGATTTAGTTTACCTATAAAGCACATTAAAATACAACCACAAAATGAACAAATGTATTGTATCGGATTGCCTTTTTCAACATGCGGTTAATCTGTTATTTCATTGATGTTTAATTCCTTATTTCCCAAATAGATCAACTGAGTTAAGCAAAGCGATTAATCATCCTTAGACAACTTCTTAAGCAGTTAATCTACAAACACAATTACACATCGACTCATCCAAGCTTAAGATTTGCTGTAGATAGATGCACTCTTACATATAGACCTAGCAATGGAAACCAAACAATTAAGTGAGAGCGAGTATGCGGAGGAATCGTGAAGTGTGGTAAATATTTATCATATCCATACACTCTGCTTTCAATCTGATGTATGTAAGTAGATATAACATCCTCAAGTCATTTCGCAAATGTGCCCTATCCACTCACAACTAATACCGTAGAATAATACCATTATTTTCTTTAGCAAAGAACTATATTTGAGCCGACTCAATATGGCGGCCAATCGTAGTGTTAGAGATAAGCAACCTTATGAGGGCAGGGCAAATTCATCAGTCCACATATTCTTTGCCAAATACTCATATTTGCCAGTAGACTATAGCTATCCCCGCTATCTCGCTCCTTGCCAAGCGCTACTAAGCTTCAAGGGCATGGTAAATATGACTATAATATTTGGAGTCAATATTTGTGGATTCTTGAAAGATTTTGCTCCCGTTGGCTACATTTCTCTTGGCAAATCTTAGCTGGCATCACTCCGACTCAAAAGCCATTACGGATGGATTATAAATATGAGTAGAAGGATCCAAAGGTTAAGCTTCCTCTATTTTTCCAGGACAAATCATATTTTTTTGTGGCTCTAACGGTGATTTACAGTATCAGCACACTTAGGACCGCTACTATGCAGACATAATAAGTGCTGGTAAATTTGCCTATGATACTTGTCGTCAATATTTGAGTATTCTTGAATCGTCTCACTCCTATAACAGAACTCTATTGTATCAAGTCTACCGGGCATCTGCATAATCGTATGTTTCTTTCACACAAATATTAAGACACAGCAAATATGCCTAGGAAGGTAATTTTTTATGCAAACAACTCGTGTTTTTTCTGCATAAATGTACTGTTGGCAACTACTATAAACTTGCCTCCGTACAAGTGGATGGCGAGTTTGCCAATCATATTTGCTGTCAATATTTGTGTCCTGTAAGATTTCTCTGGCTCAGACAAGAGATGAAGTGTTGAAACAAGCCTGCACTGTGTTGAAACAAGTAGAGACACAACAACAACAAACGACCTACCTCTAGGTAGGTAGCTGCCTGCGCAACTGACAGTAGAAATATGCCTTGTACTTTATCTTCCATCACCTTTCTGCCTATAATGACTGGGGATGGATACCTCTAAAAACTGTACAGTACAGAACGGTATGGGTACCGATGAAATGGGATGGTATTCCAATGGTACTATTAATGGTAATTTATTGCATTATGATTCTATACATTTTGTTGTGAATAGTCATGTTTAGGATCCTGGACATTCTCTTATAAATAATTACTTCACAGTGGTGAGCATCAATAAGAGCACTTTTAAGGAATTAAAACATATGGTATTTTTTGAAACTATACCCCTATCAGTACCAGTATCTCTTAATGGTATCCAACTCTAATAATGCCACACAAAATTCAGTCCTGACCCAAGAATGCCTGTAGCATAGCAAAAAGGCAAAGACTGCCAATCTGGAAAAATCTTTGTGATCAAAGAATTTTTATGAAAATACCTGAAGATGAATTCCTTTCCCAAAACACTTTTACATCCACTTGGCCTTAACCATAACATTAGTTGGCAGATCAAAAGTAAGAATATTGGGCAAAATGTCAAGAACATATATTTACTAAACTGAATGAATACCAAAATACACCAAAATCTAACAATAATATAATCCCTCACATCAGAAAAGAACCTCTTCTTTCTTATCCTGTTTTTTAATGATTTATGTATGCATACTTACATACTTACTAGAAAGCTGGGTATTGATACATATGTACATATATATATATATACATATATATATATATATATATATATATATATATATATATATATATATATATATATATATATATATATATATATATATACATACATATATACACACACATATATATATATATATATATATATAAATTGTTTGATTTTATTAGGTTTGTAAAACTTTTACAGGGCCAATAAAAATGAGACCACATATGCCTCCCAGGACTCATCGCTAGTGGGAAAGTAATGGGATATCCCTAGGACAATAACAGGCATAGATTACAGATCCCACCAAGGCGATTAATTTAATCATGTCTTCACCAATTGAACTGTTTGATTATAAGATTTTCTTGTAGATGAGGATAAATGCTAATGTATCCGATTTCTAGTCGCAGATTACAACTGCCAGCAATGAGATTAAAAGCAACCAGAGGATTTATTTGCTGAACCATGCAATTTGAGTGTTGGCTTTAACGGGATAGTGGGAAACACCATTATATACTCAAATACATTAGCCACCTCACTCTATATATTTACCAAAGATAGAAAGTCAATAAAAATGAGTTACTAGTATTACCATTTCAAATACTTAATGTAATTGCAGTGTAAGTTTTTAACCCTTATGCTGCTGGTGGCTAATTTGGCCAATACAAAATGATGGCAAAAACCTAGAAAATTATTGAAACCCTGGCACATGAGTACTCATCTGAGAGTTATCAGTAAGAGCTATTCAATAAATACCAACATGGCAGGGTTTAGATGGTTTTCAAAAGCTTTGCATCCTCATGCTTTGGACTCAAGTAGCCTCAGGATTGGAAGAATTAAGTTGCCTTTTTATAATTTCGAGGCAAAATCAGATTAAAGCGCCAAATTAACCATGTACATTCTAATTGTTCGAAAATAAAGGAGATTCGTTGGCCCCTTATGACATCAATCCTCACTTGCACATAACATGCTTGTCTAAATTTGCCTTCATTCAAAGTATGTTTCAAAATCACCTTTCAGATAAGAGTTCTCTAAATTGTTCAATTCTTTAAGGGAATTTCTTCCCGTTTCCGTTTTTTTAATCTCGTCACAATATAACCTAAGCTGTTGAATATGCTCGTGCCTTATAAACCCAGACGCCATCTACGATCAGAAGCAAAGGGCCTTCTGGACGAGCCTCGGACTAGACTCAAATTTGGTGCACCGAGATTATGGAATGCGCTTCCACAACACCTGAAGGATTCTACATCGTGTCAGGCCTTCAAGAAGTGTCTCAAAACACACCTTTTCAGGCTCGCCCATTGAGGCGTTGTGGACTATTACTCAAACTATGACAATGTGCAGCGCTTTTGAACATTTTATGAATGGAAAAGGCGCTATATAAATTCCAATTATTATTATTTATTATTATTGAAAGCGACGTAAAAAACAAACAATTCCTCCCTCCCACTTCTTAGATTTGGCAGTAACCTAACTGTCTTGAACTAGATGGCTCTAGACTTGCCTTGATTTAGAGAATTTCAAAATTACCATTCAGATAAGAGTTCTCTAAATTGTTCAATTTTAGATTTCACAGTAACTCGATTGTCTTGAATGATACGGCACTTGACTCGTACGATAAAAAATGTAGCTCGCTCTTAACTTCCCAAGGAGAGTAAGACATGACGAAGAATGATTTGGCAGATTTTTATGAAAAGGCAGGATAGACAAGGGGTCATCGCTGCAAGGGTGTGACTCATTCCCGATATTGAACCCGGAGCGGAGCCTCGTTTAAACCGTGCGCGCACCGACCGGCTTACGCTCAGATCATCAGGATGCGAACGACTCAGCTGACAATGGCGGAAAAACATCCACCGTGTCACCAGGGTCGAACCCGCTAAACCCCTTTAAACATGACAAGACCGGGCAACCAACCCGCATTCAGCCGGCGTCTAAATGAGTCGACACGGATAAAAACTGAACAAACAGGCCAATATCTCTCGATAGACCACTAGTCAATATCGCACTAAGCCATTCACAACATATGCTCAACTTTTTCTGCGCTTAATTTTGCAGATTGTGTTTGAGCGAGAAAGTTATTTCTTACGCGAAAGCTTTACCCGTCGAAAACCGTACACCTTGCTCGACGCTAAACGACGTCTCCGATCAATTGTCACGTTTCCTTTCAAGCTGATTGGTCGGCTGTTGATTTAGGGATATTAATTTCGCCATGCACACCGGGATCCCTGTGCTGTACGAACAGGGGACGTCAGTGAAACTCACACAGCATTGTCACATTGGACAAAGTCGCTCAGTTACTATTTCACTGCCAAAAATATTCTCATTCTCCGTAATTGATAAGACGTCAATAGCAAGTTCAACTGCGTATTTTTCGGGACACATGCTCAGATTTTTTTTCACTGCCAAAAATATTCTCATTCTGTGTAATTGATAAGACGTCAATATCGGGTTCAACTGCATATTTTCTGGGTCACACGCTCAGTTTCTATTTCACTGCCAAAAATATTCTCATTCTATGTAATTGATAAGATGTCAATAGCGAGTTCAACTGCGTATTTTTCGGGACACACCTGTGCGGAGATCTTACCTGCAATCAATGCCTACCTGTTTAACCCCTCCAATGCTGAGGCTACTTTCGTCCAAAGCACATGGATGCAAAGACTTTTGAAAACCACCTAAACCCTGTCATGTTGGTATTCATTGGAAAGCTCTAGCTGAGTACTCTCAGATGAGTACCCATGTGCCAGGGTTTCAGTCATTTTTAAGGTTTTTTGCATTATTTTTAATTGACCAAATTTATAGCCACCAGCAGCATAAGGGTTAACAGAGATTGGTCATACACATCTCACCTCTATAGAAATACACGAATAAATAATCATAGGATCAATACCACAGAAAACTCCCCACTTGTGCCACTTCCTTGGCCCTGAATAACCATGTAAATTAAAGATAAATAAAGCTTTTGAGCTACGCACTGTGCCACCCCTTTGCAATTGTAAGGCATTAAGGGGTTCTTTCATTTTGCCTCATAGACACAAAATGTAGATTGTTGGTTTCTAAGTGGGTTTTGTAAGGCACCAGGAAGTCAGATTGATCCTGTGTTTATTCTGTATGTATTCTATATATACCGGAACCTCAAAATGATTGCATGCCACAATGTGATGTTAAAGAGACAACACAACAATTATTGTAAAGCAAACTGTTACAATGTAAGAAATTTTACCTCCCTACAGAAAAGCTTGTATATATATATATATATATATATATATATATATATATATATATATATATATATATATATATATATATATATATATATATATATATATATATATATATATATATATTAAGAAGAGTATGGGTCCTTATGGCCACTTATTTCTGACATCAGCTCTAGAACAATCTCCCATTTATTCAAACTAGCGTATCATAACGTTTCATTCCTAAAAGATACTCTTAACGATACTAACCACTGTGAAGTTATCAAATATTAAGGATTGTTCAGGAACCTGATCATGACTATTCACCACATTTATTCTATCAACATCAAATATTCTAAATCAATGGATTCCATGCTCATAAAGCCATTTCCTGTAATACGTGGCAATGTAGTTGGCACAGTGAGCACTAGATGGCACCATCAACACATTTAGTTGGTAGAATGACCACCAGATGGCACTATCTGACATGCAGAAATTGTGGATTGGCCATAAGATGGTAATTACCATTGTTTCTCTAATTGCCACAATGGCATCCTTAACACTGTTAATGCTGAGCCTACTTTCGTCTAGGGTACAATTTCTTTTCAAAAATTTATATTTTTTCAAAACCATCGAAATCATATCATGTTGGTATTCATTGGAAAGCTCTCGTTGAGTACTAAAATATCAGTACCCATGTGTGAGCTTTTCAGTAATTTTTCAGCTTTTTCACATTATTTTGTATATAACAAATAAGTCGCCAGCAGCTAAAGGGTTATATACCTTTAGTTGCCACAATGAGCACTAGATGGCGTACCAATAAGCTGACACATCTCTTTCATCGTCTCATATACTCCAATAGTACAATGATCACAAGCTGGGCAGCACAGAGATTATCTAACAAGGCACAGAACCGTGTTATTGTAAAAGGTGGTACAATACATTCCAAGCTTTTGAAAATTTGGGATAAAAGTTTGAACAAACAAATGCAAAAAAAAAATTGAAAATTGAAAAAAAAAACATTAAAATTTAAATTTTTTTTAAAAAACATAAAAAAAACGCAAAGTACTTCTGAATTCATACCAGGTGTCCCGACCAGCATTTTTCCTGCCACCTTTTGACTGGATCTGATGATAGCATGTTCAGGTTATAATCATCACACAAGGTGCATTCATTCTCTGTCATTTTCATATTTTCTTTCATTCCTAAAGCGTTTTAACACAACCTGTATACAATATAACCCGTATTTTTTCGAGCAGGCAAGTTTAACAAGTTTCGCTTTGTTCAGCTGTGAATGACTCCGGTGTTCTTTGCTTGTTCGCATAGAGGAACTACCAACACGAAGAATAAATAATCGCGTCGTACAAAACAGGCGTTGAAAACTGCACTGGATAGTAGTATTTAGTGGCTCTATCTTGATGTGTGCCGAACATGGGGGAGTCAAGAGACTGCCGTCTACGGAGGACGTGTCTCTCTAGCGGACATGTTTGTTCGGTGTGAATACCCAGATACTTGTATAGAGCGCTAGAATGCTGGTAAAACAGCTGTTTTCTGAGGCCCATTCAGGTGTCACAGAATCCGCGAAAGAGGGGTGTGTGGGGTTATTGTTGGGGGCCTGTGAACACAGAAACGCATGTTGATTTTCAATGTTGATCCACCCCTGCCCCCTGTGTTCCTAACAATACCTTATGGAGAGAGATGAACCTTTTAACAAATACATGAGATTTATATCATAACTGGGCCCGTGGGTTGACACACTTGATGCTCCTCAGCACACAAATATAAGTCCACATTCATGTTTAAGCAGGGGGTAGTTTTTCAAATGGGACTTAAATACTTGTATAATTGAAAATAACAAAAGAGTTATTTGAAACTGCAGTTTGAAAGGCAACTTGGCGATAAAATATTAAGTTTCGAACTATCACTGTCATCATCATTGATCATCATCATCATCATCATCATCATCATCATTCTTTTTTCTCTTCTTCTTATCATTATTATTATCATCATTATTTATTTCTATCATATTATTATCATTATTATTATTATTATTATTATCATCATCATTATTATCATTGTTATGATTTTGTTTTATCATTATTACTATCATTATCATTATTATTATGATCATTATGATCATTATGATCATTATTATTATTATTACTATCATTATTACCATTATTATTATTATTATTATTATTATTATCAATAGTAGTAGTAGCAGTAGTAGTAGTAGTAGTAGTAGCAGTAGTAGTAGTAGTAGTAGTAGTAGTAGTAGTAGTAGTAGTAGTAGTAGTAGTAGTAGTAGTAATTAGAACGATGATAATAATCATTACCACAGTACTAATACTGCAACAGCATTTCATATTTCAACGATACAATTCAGCATACATATAGATAGATGAATCCACCTACTTTGTATTATTGTCCTCAGCCTCTCTCTGGCCCTGGCGCGCCTTTTCCAATTCCATCGCCATTTTCTGTTTCTCGTCGTGGACTGCCTTGAGTTGAGCGAGGAGTTTATTGTTGTCCATTTGGGCGCGGTCCACGAGCCCATCCCTCTCCTTTAACTGTTCCTCAATGTCGCCCAGGGTATTGTTAAACTGGTCACGCAGGTTCTTCTCTTGGGATAACGACTTGTGTAAGCTGAAAATCAAAAAGACAAAATATTACCATCAACATAAAGAATAAATGCACACATGTATGTGTACATATAAATGAGTGAATAATTATTATTGTTTAACTGGTCCCTCAGGATCTTTTCCTGTGATGACTTGTGTAAACCGCAAAACAAGATGAAAATAATACCATCAATGTAGAGAATGAATGCCTACATGTTCATATACATGTATGTGTACATATAAGATAAGTGAATAAATGAAATTATAATTATTATTTAACTGGTCCCTGAGATTTTTCTTCTGTGGTAACGACTTGTGTAAGCTGCAAAACAGTACAAACATATCAACATTAAGATAAAGAATGAATGGACATACACTTAAGGTTGGATACCATTAATAGGTACTGGTACCTGTGTTGTTTCAAAAAATACTGTATCATGCCGTTTCATAACAATACTAACCTCTGTGAAACTATCATTTACTAGGGATTGTCCAGGATCCTAAACATAACTATTATCATCAAAATTAAAAGGTAATAATGCAATAAAGTACAGTTTTCAGTACTGTTAACCCTTCCAATGCTGGGGCTACTTTCGTCCAAAGCACAAGGATGCAAAGATTTTTGAAAAAACATCTAAAACCTGTCATGTTGGTATTCATTGGATAGCTCTCGCTCAGTACTCTCAGATGAGTACCCATTTGCCAGGGTTTCAGTCATTTTTCAGGTTTTTTGCATCATTTTATATTGGGCAAATTAGCCACCAGCAGCATAAGGGTTAATACGCTGTACCATTTCGTTCGTACCAATACTATGACCGTGGGTCCAAATAGGAAAATGGTTAAAAATCATCTTAGCCCCTAGTCATGCCAGATTTCCAGGATCACTGCACTGTATATATGACCAGGTCTGCCTGGTCACGACACTACCAGGGCTACCAACTATTCTTTACAGGTTTCTTTATGCTAGTTTATAGCTACACAGTCGAGTGCATTTAGCTAGATTGTTTAATTCATGTATTGTTTATATAATTCACTAATATGTCTCTGTGGTTACTGTGTACAATGGTCAACTTGGGTGAATGGGTTAAACACTGGGTTGAGTAGCACTGAGACCTCAATAGCAATTAGGCACCATGTGTCACCCTCAGAGTTGAGATGCCTATTACAGTGGTTAAGTTGTTAGGTCCAAATATGAAAATAGTTAAAAATTATTATATTTAAAGGCCCAAAAAAAGTGTTTGGTTCCCATTACATCCTTAAAATTTTTAAGTAGGGTAGGTAGGGAATTTTTCTTTTTTAAATTTTTTTTTTTATTATTCTTATTCTTTAGCTCACACGATTCCCTGGAGTTAGATTTCTGCAATAAAGTTTGCCTTGTTGTAATTGTCTTTATATGCAGTACTTGTACTTCTGTTCATCCAGAAATCAATAATAATGGTGGGAGAATTGATATTTGGGAAAGCGAGGCTGTTTTTGTATAGGAACAGTTCATTTTTCAGTAGGATTGGCAAAAAAAAACTTTAGGGTAGGGGACAATAACTAGGTAGGGTAGGGTAATAAGAACCAAACATATTTTTTTGGGCCTAAGGAACTATTCTCTTATTTGGACCTATGGTCATATTATACTGCTACCATACCATTTTGTTTTTAACTTTATCAAACACTAATTAGCATTATGAGCTTTTTTTAATATCAATTCCGGGAATGGAAGGGGAGCATAGAACTTCTTCAGAATAATAAATTAAATGAATGAATTAAAGACATCTATTAAAAGATAACATTACACCTAAACACACATATATGATATAGTGGACCAAGGAATGAAGAATCTTTAGTATCTGTTGGGGAAATGATTAACCCTTATACTGCTGGTGGCTACTTTGGCCAATACAAAATGATGCAAAAATTCTATAAAATGTCTGCCATCATGCCCTGGCTCATGGGTACTCATCTGAGAGTACTCAGTGAGAGCTTTCCAATGAATACCAGCACGACAGGGTTTAGATGGTTCATTAAAATCTGTGTGTCCTTGTGCTTTGGACGAAAGTAGCCTCAGGATTGGAAGAGTTAAAGATTAATTCCTGTACCTCTAAAATATTTAATCCAAAAGGTGGTAAGGTTGGAATACCTGCAAATTCTTAGGATATTGCTAGGAAAATGCCAGTTTTTTCTTGGTATTCCCAAGTACATTTGTCAAGGGCACCCAAGAACTGTAGTTGCAGGTAGGTGGCGTTACAACAGTATAGTAGCTAGGTGACAGTGAGGGATTGGAGGCTCTTAACATGGTCTGCCTCAATATTACATGCAGCAGGTAGCATTTCTTAGTCAAAGTACAAATTATTTGAATTATTATTTGAAATTACATGGTTTCCCGGGAAGATAAATTCACCTCTTCCAAAAGTTACCTCCACCTATGAAACAAGGTACCTGCCCCTTAACCCTTCCAATGTTGAGGCTAATTTCGTCTTAAGTACAAGAACGCAAAGATATTTGAAAACCATCTAAACCATGTTGC
>OZ012686.1:11797982-11965440 GCA_963942565.1 Maea johnstoni | reverse complement strand
GACCTCAAATTTTCAAAATGGATTTATGCTATTCTTTCAACTTAGTTAAAAACGTACTTGTATTTTTGGCTAGCCAAAAATTATGTCGGGCAAGTAAGAAATCATTACCTACTTGGCAAGTTAGTTCTGAAAAGTATGTTGGTACTACTACGACTACTACTACTACTGTGATCATCAGCATCACCCTCATAATAATATCATCCTCATGAATAGTAATAAAGAAAATAATGATAATAATAATAATGATGTAAAAATAACAATAATAATAATTATAGTAATAAATCAACTACTACTACTACTACTACTACTACTACTACTACTACTACTACTACTATATTAATGTGATCATCAGTATCACCCTCACAATAATATCATCCTCAAGAATAATAAAATAAAGATATTAATACTAATAATTATAATAATGTAAAAAAATAGCTATTAATAATTATAATAATAGTTATACTACTACTACTGCTGCTGCTGCTGCTGCTGCTGCTGCTACTACTACTACTACTACTACTACTACTACTACTACTACTACTACTACTACTACTACTACTACTACTACTAAAAAAATGATAACAAAGCAGGATTGGAGAAGCTGAAGGTTATCTTTCAATCTGAGGTTTTGTTATAAACTACATAATTTTGTTTCCATAGGAAGTACAACAGGCGGACACAAATGTTAATTAGTAAATGATTTTTAGTAAACCATACTAGTCAGGTTTTCCTATTTGACATAAACTCGGCTGGCTTGATTTTAATTAGGTATTAAGATAGTGTGTGTAAAAGAGGTGACTCCTTATATACAAGACTCACTACAAGGATACTACTAATAATAATATAAAAGAATAATAATAATACGAAGTAGAACAACAACAACAACAATAGAAGTAATAATAACAAGCAGGATTGGAGCAGCTACTACTACTACTAATAATGATAATAATAATAATGACTAACTATAACAACAACACTAGTAATAGAAATAACAAGCAGGATTGGAGCAGTTAATAATAATAATGATAACAATGATGATAGTGATATAACTAAAATAATGATAATAACATTAACAACAACAATAGTAATGGAAATGGGCAAGGAGAACAAGACACTGTCAAGGATAATGAGTTTATGGTGTTTTTTATGGTGGTGAAGGATAATACATATGCTGGTATGGTTTTATAACAAAATAACCCTTCAAAGAAATACAGCAGAGATGTATTAAATCAATTGTATTTATGTTTAGAGGAATTTCATTCATATTTCATTCATATCAAAGCACAAATTAGGGAACTATTAAAATCAGGGTTGTAGCCAGAGACTGGGCACCCACTATTGGCAATTATAAAATATTTGGGCATCCTATTTTCAAGGGAGATCATCAGATACTGTGATTGTGACCATAAGCGTGTTTAGTTATTTAAATAAGGCATGATGTCCTTATACAAGGTCATGAGGATTATATTGAGGGGAAGAGAGTTAAGAAATTACTCACAAACAATTTGGAATATTGGGTATTCTGAGAGAAGATTTTTGAGGGCTTAGGTGTCCAAAAGACGCCTAGATGCCTTGCTGGCTAATTGCGTGCATTAAATAAGTATCATTATCTGGATTGGACAATAAACTATTTATCAAAGTTACTTCCTGGTTAGTTAAGTGTAATATAACCTATACCCTGGACAATGCAATTAAGTGTCTAACTGCTTTTTTAAAAAACAATTAAGAAAACCTTTATAGTTAAGTTGCAATATACTGATATGATCACCTCATTTCGGGATGCTATTGAGTGATCTAACTGCAATTCCAATATAGATGATGATCAGTATATTTCAACTGAACTATAAAGGTTTTCTTAATTGTTTTAAAATTGCAGTTAGACACTTGATCTGGTACCTTTGATCATACATTAAACTAGACATATATTCTAAAAGACTAATTCTTTTCATTCTAGATATATGAAATATAAACTGAAATATGATTTTTTCATTTTGTCATCTGATCAATAATAAAATATATCCAAATTTGAATGATAACCCCAAAATGTCTCAATATCCTTATTCACAGTACAAGCCTCTTCATCATGCATGTTATCCTTTTGATAAAGGTTAGTTTGACATGATCCTGTGAAGCAGTAATCATTAGTTGGGAATATGGCCTTTGTCAAGTGAAAGGACATTAAGGCCGTGCGGGGCAAGATTCAATTTTGTTTAATTGGTTTTTAAACATGTATATATATATATATTCACCATTTGGTATCTATAGGGTGGGTCCGGGATACTTAGGCCGGGAATATAATTTGTACACAAAGGGGCACACTACACTTAGGATCTGATACCTTAGTCAGTCTGTCTTTATCATTATTCATTATCTATGTTTGGCCTGCTTTAAAGAGACCATTTTTAAAATTATATAGACCTGAACTGTCACTGCAGTGAAAATACTGCCACTGGTATGCCTGCCTGCAACGTCTCTAACAGCAAAATTTGACAGCTGTCAGCCTGGTTCATTTCATTAATCTTATCTAAACCTGACACCTAGCGACAAAGAATTAAACTATCGGATCAGTTCATTTCATATGGCGACGGATGGCAGGAAAGAAATACTCGAACAATTCTGGTACGTACCAGTATTGCCTGATTAACAATTCTGGTACGCACCAGAATTGGCAGAGGAAACAATTCTGGTACACAGGAAACACCAGAATTGTTACAACATGACCAGACGCTGCACTCTACTGAATAACAATGGCACAGACTCATTGAAAGTATTTGTGATAAGTTTTTCCAGCGCCATAGTTGTGGCCTATTGTATTGTGGTGTAGGTATAGAAGTGTATTGGTAGGGCCTAGATGTGCCCATCTATTTATAGTCCCTTTTGTTCGGGTTTACAGCAGGTCACTTGTGACTGCAGGGTTGAAGTGAACAGGTGTTCCTATCTCCTATGTACAACTAGTATAACAGTAAAGTTGGTTTTTCCTCAAGAGAACTTTGTTTGTGTTGACATCTTTAAACTGGCTTGGTGGCAGCGTTATTTGGACTCACAAGGGGCAGAAAGATAGCCTCATTCCTCCATACTGGATGTCTTCAGTGTCTACTCATCGTTCTTCTGCTGAAGTGTGCACTTGTTGGACTGGTAGTAAAACTCTACTTGTCAGGACCAGCTTATTCTACACAGTGCTACTGTTAGCCATTACTAGTTGTATACCTACAAGCATGGCGTCAGCAAGGGCTCCTAAGCAGTGGTGCTTAACAAAGGTAGAGACAGTCAATTCCTTTGAAAACTGGCGTCAGAACCTGCAGTATACATTGTCATTGGATGCAAATTTTGCACAGTTTCTCACAGATGGTGTTGAGTGGCAGAAAAAGTCAAGAGCAAATCCCATGCGTGGTTTCGTTGATGATGATGAGAGCATTCCTGTGTTATCCAGGAGAACTGCACAGCAGAAGGTTACACAACTTGAGCTGATGTTAGGGCAGATTGCTAACTACTGTCCAGTTATTGCTCGGAGCACCATTGTTAAGAATTCGACTTCTATCGGAGGGATATGGCAGACAATTCGGATGCATTTCGGTTTCCAGTCGACAGGGGCTCACTTCATTGACTTCAATGATATTAGGCTGGAAACGGAGGAACGTCCGGAGGATTTGTACCAAAGGCTCGTGGCTTTTGCCGAAGACAACCTATTGAAAAGGAATGGTGGAATATCTCACCATGGCGAGGTGATTGAGGAGGATGAGGAGCTGACTCCATCTATGGAAAACTTCATCGTGCTGACTTGGTTGCGTTTAGTCCATCATGATTTGCCTCGTCTTGTTAAGCAGCGCTATGGGACTGAGCTTAGGTCGAGATCATTGGCTTCTATCAAACCAGAAATATCTCAGGCAATGGAGTCGCTCCTGGATGAAGTGCATACTAGTGAGGAGGTGAAGGTGTTACGCTCTGTATCTAAAGGAGCTGGGTCGTATAGTCACTTCAATAGTTCAGCTACCTCGCGTGCAAGAGGTCCAAGTCAATCTCGTCCAGTCAAGTCATGCCCGTTGTGTAAGCAGGCTGGTCGTCCGAGGTATGATCATTACCTTAGTACTTGCTCATACTTACCTGAGTGTGATAAAAAGTATCTTAGTAAAGCTCGAGTGATATCTTCTTCCTACACTACTGATGATGTGGATGAGGATGATGGTGACGAGCATCATGATGTGATTGTTACTCCGGATGCAGGTCAGGCTTCAACAAGACGGGTTCAAGTTCACAAGTCTCCTTACTTCAATGCCTTCTATAAGCATCATCCTATTAGAATTACTGTGGATTCTGGAGCAGAGACTAATATGATCCGAGAGTCTTTTGTGAAGCAGATTGGTGTTCCTGTTGTAAAGAGTTCACAGACTGCCTTACAGGCTGATGGTGTTTCTCCTCTTGAGGTTGTAGGAGAGATCAGGATCTTACTATCTCGCGAAGGTCAGGAGTTTCTTCTAGAGGCCTTGGTAGTTGCAGATATGGATGTCGAGGTTTTGGCAGGGGTACCCTTCATGTTTACGAATGACATTTCCGTACGACCAGCCAAGTATGAGGTTATTCTCAAAGATGGGACTGTTTATCGTTATGGATCATCTACTAAGGTTGGACCACACGTTGTGCGGCGTGCTCAAATTCATGTATTGCGAGCTCCATCAAAGCGTACAACTGTATGGCCTGGCGAATTTGTTGAGCTAGAAATTCCTGCTGATGTTGAGGATTCGATTCTTGCGTTAGAGCCGCGTACAGATGTTGCAGAATCTCGTTCATGTGCAGAGTATTGGCCGAAGCCTGACATTATTGCGAGTGTTGGACGAAAAGTGAGGATTGTCAACGATTCTGACAAGCCAAGAGTTTTGAAACGTCATGAGCATTTTTGCCAAGTGGTACCTGTGATGTCACCTGTCGATGGTGGTACTGATTTACCTGTGTCCTCTACTGCAGTGAAGCCGTCGTCTACGTATCATTCTGATACCATCAAACTTGATCCTGACAATATTTTATCAGAATCTATGCGGAAGCAGTTTGAGTCACTTCATCGTGAGCTGGATGATGTGTTTGATCCGTCTTACAAAGGATACAATGGCGCAGTTGGTCCGTTTCAAGCAGTTGTGAACATGGGACCTGTTTTACCGCCTCAACGCAAGGGTCGCGTTCCTCAGTATGCCCGTGATAAGTTGGTTGAGTTGCAGAATAAATTTGACGAGTTGGAGGGAGCTGGTGTTTTCAAGCGACCTGAAGACATTGGTGTGAATGTTGAATATCTCAATCCTTCTTTTCTTGTGAAAAAGTCAAATGGCAGCTTTCGTCTGGTCACTGCATTTTCGGATGTTGGCCGTTATAGCAAACCTCAGCCTTCTCTTTTACCAGATGTGGATTCAATCATCCGTACAATTGCTCAGTGGAAGTATATCATTGTGTCAGACTTGACTAGTGCATTTTATCAAATCCCTCTGGCCAAGGAGTCTATGAAGTACTGTGGCGTAGCAACACCGTTTCGCGGCATCCGAGTTTACACTCGATCAGCTATGGGAATGCCAGGATCAGAAACCGCCCTGGAGGAGCTCATGTGCAGAGTTCTTGGTGGTTTAGTTCAGGAGGGTATTGTTACCAAAATTGCAGATGACTTGTATTGTGGAGGTAACACTCCACAAGAGCTTCATCAAAATTGGCGCAGAGTTTTGTTGGCCCTTCACAAGTGCAAATTATGCTTGTCTGCGTCCAAAACAGTAGTTGCTCCAAAATCTACAACTATCTTAGGATGGATCTGGTCTGAGGGGAGTATTCAAGCTAACCCACATCGTGTTTCTGCACTTGCTTCCTGTACTTTACCAGACACTGTAAAAGGGCTTCGATCTTTCATAGGCGCATTCAAGGTTCTGTCTCGTGTGCTTCCAGATTGTGCTAGACTGGTTTCGCCTCTTGATAGTGTTGTTGCAGGAAAGGAGTCTTCCACCAAAATAAGTTGGTCAGATGATGAGCGTAGTGCATTTCAAACGTGCCAGAGTGCTTTAGCCAACACCAAGTCCATCGTTATTCCGACTCCTTCTGATCAGCTGTGGATCGTCACAGATGGTGCTGTCAAAGTTGCTGGTTTGGGTGCTACTCTGTATGTTAGCCGTGGAGGTCAGCCAAAGCTTGCAGGTTTCTTTAGTGCAAAGTTGCGTAAGCTTCAGTCTGATTGGATACCATGTGAGGTTGAAGCGTTGAGCATTGCAGCTGCTGTTAAGCATTTTGCCCCATACATCGTACAGTCTTACAACAAAGCATGCGTTCTGACAGATAGTAAGCCGTGTGTACAGGCATTTGAGAAGCTGTGTCGGGGTGAATATTCTTCTAGCATGCGTGTGGCTACTTTTCTATCTACTGTAAGCCGTTTTCAGGTGTCAGTACGTCATCTTGCAGGAAAGGCCAATCTGCCGTCTGATTTTGCGTCTCGTAATGCTTCAGAGTGCAGCGAGCCTAGATGTCAAGTGTGTTTGTTTGTCATACAGGCAGAGGAGTCAGTCGTTCGAAATGTTTCTGTTTCCGAGTTGTTGTCTGGGGATGTCAAGCTTCCATTTACAAGCCGTGCTGCTTGGAAGGTCACACAGTCAGAATGTCCCGATCTTCGCCGAGCTCGTGCTCATTTGCGCCAGGGTACTCGTCCATCTAAAAAGGCTACTGACATTAAGGATGTGAAGAGATATATCAATGTGGCAACAGTTGCAAGGGATGCTTTAATGGTGGTTAGGCGAGATGATCCTTTGGTGACCACAAGGGAGTTGATAGTTGTGCCACGTCAAGTTCTGCTTGGTTTACTTACAGCCCTACATGTGAAGCTTGATCATCCATCTTGCCATCAGCTTGGACTTGTGGTCAGACGGTTCTTTTACGCTCTTGACATGGATCGAGCGATTGCCCAAGTTACCAAGTCTTGTCACCAGTGTGCTTCATTGCAAAATATACCACACACCCTTATTTCACAGTCCACGAGTGATCCACCTGATGCGGTTGGTGTAACATTTGCTGCCGATGTTATTAAGCGGGAACGCCAGTTAGTTTTTGTTCTACGGGAGTCCATTACTTCCTTCACAGCGGCCTGTTTGATTGACAATGAACAAAGTTGTACTTTGCGAGAAGCTATGGTTCAACTGTGTTTAGGCTTAAGACCAGAGCATGGTCCTATGGCATTGGTGCGGACAGATGCTGCTCCCGGTTTTCAAGGTCTCGTGAATGATGATCAATTACGCCAACTTCGCATTTGTATTGAGATTGGGCGAGTCAAAAGTCCCAATAAAAATCCTGTTGCAGAAAGAGCCATCCAGGAGTTAGAGGCAGAACTATTGCGTCAGAAGCCGTGTGGGGGTCCTGTTAGCAAAGTCACACTTTCCATAGCAGTGGCTCGCCTAAATACCAGAATTCGTTCACATGGATTGTCTGCTCGCGAAATGTGGTTCCAGAGAGATCAGTTCACCAATGAGCAGTTGCCTCTTTCTGATCGCGAGGTGATCATTGACAAACACAATAAGAGACTAGCTAATCATCCTCATAGTGAAATATCTAAAGCTCCTAGGGGTAAAGCCTCCAGATTAGAGTGTGTGTGCGTAGGGGATTTGGTGTATTTATATGCAGATGGGAATAAGTGTCGCGCACGAGATAGGTATTTGGTTGTTTCTGTAGATGGTGATTGGTGTCACATCAGGAAGTTCTCAGGTTCACAGTTGCGATGTACTTCTTATCGTGTCAAGCGTACTGAGTGTTACAAGGTGTTTGCGGACTCTTCAACATATCTTTCCAGTAACCATCACTTCGAGGACAGTGATTCGGACTGTGAGGAGAGAACAAATATGTGTGTGCCTGCTCCCTCCTTACCTGGTGTACCACCTGAGTTGAGCACTGATTTCATAAATGAAACTGCAGGTGTGGTTGAGCATAATGACTTAACGCCAACTGATGTCATTCCAGGTGGTAGCGATAGTGAATCATCAGTTATTTCACAACCACAGGTTGAAGGTGCAGCGACTTCGTATGACATTGCTCCAAGACGCTCAACCAGACAACGAAAATTGCCGAAGCGTTTTGATGATTATGAGGTGAATTGGTGATCAGACATTTCATAGTACCTGTAAGGTATATTTGGACATTGCTTTTGTGAGGGATGGAGGAGAAGAAAAGGATTGTGCCATAGTTGTGGCCTATTGTATTGTGGTGTAGGTATAGAAGTGTATTGGTAGGGCCTAGATGTGCCCATCTATTTATAGTCCCTTTTGTTCGGGTTTACAGCAGGTCACTTGTGACTGCAGGGTTGAAGTGAACAGGTGTTCCTATCTCCTATGTACAACTAGTATAACAGTAAAGTTGGTTTTTCCTCAAGAGAACTTTGTTTGTGTTGACATCTTTAAACTGGCTCAGATACAATTCATAGAACCAAAGTAGCGTGGACAGATTAAACCAGGAATGTGACTGGACATGACACAGATTAAGAAGCTCCATACCCAAGATCTCAACCTGGTAATACAAGTGGAACATTCAGGGATTATTCGTTATTATGAAAACCATCAAAATATATGAGTTAATTTCGATCACTCAATCACAAGGGTCAGTCTTTTTATTCATATTGATACACTTTTGTTCGGCGATCCTTTTCTAGGAACTAGAAATCTGTTTTATACATGTCAAAACCCCGAAGATATGAACACCACCTATTGTGAATATTTTGGCCTGGTCCCAAAGTGTCCACATCTCAGTTTTACTCTATTTATGTTCAAGCTACCTAGGACACATAGGCTTGGTAGGCTAAAGAGCTGTGACATTCAGCTTCAAACCCTCCTTGGTGCGCAGTATAAGTTCAGGCTTGGGAATCACTGATGGAATAGACCTGTTTATTTGGAACTTGAATTTTCTCAGCATCTGTGCAGCTGATACCTTCATCTCCATCATGGCAAAGTTTTGCCCAATGCAATTCCTACAAAGATATCAAGGAATAGTTCAATTTCATACAGGCAGAAATGAAACTCAAAAGTGGCCGAACCTCTCTAGGACCCTTTCAAATACTGACCTGTTTCTGATAGAAATATTGTAACAAACAGTTTTAAACATTAATGGTATAAAGGCATGTAGAAGTAGAGAATATTTTTATCAATGGGGATGACTCAAATACAGTGTAGACATTCATTTCCTGCACCAGTCGACCACACGTCTGCCAGTGTCTGGTTGTACAAACACCCATGTATAGCAGAAAAAAAAGAAATAGCCCAAACACATCGATGACCCATGCTGCTATCAATTACCCAAAGCTATGTTCAGTTGTAAGGCTAGGAAGCTGTGGTCGCATCCACACCCAGGAAACAGGGTGGTAATCAAGCATGCAGTTGTGTTTTATTCCCGGGCTGCCCATACATTTAAAGTGTAACTCTACCATCGAAATTCAAAACGATGTGTTAGGGCTCTATGTCACCTTTCTGAGGACACCTTGATTATAATTTTACTCTACAAGTTGACTGCTGTTAGAAGGTGACCTATTGGAGGAAGGCATATTTATCCCTTGAGTGCCTAATTAGTAATATTAATGAGATGCAAGTGACATCACACCAGAGTCAGAAGGTGACCTATTGCAGGAAGGCATATTTATCCCTCGAATGCCTAATCAGTAATATTAATGAGATGCAAGTGACATCACACCAGATCAACAACTCCAGAGGCACCCAATTGACAGCTGGGGCTGGGGCTTATTGGATAGTGCAAAACATGAGCATAAACATGGTGATAACACGAATTGTAAAGCATCCAGATGTAACATTGATACTAGTAAAGGATCAGGAGGAACATTCTACTCAATTCTTTTCCCAGAAATATATCCAAAAAATCAGATTTATTAGCTAGATGGCTCCATAATATAGGAACTGGTTGGACTTTGAAAACTTCTAAATTTACTGCTCACTAGAAAGTCTGTGAGGATCACTTTGCTCCCACCCGCTTTCCAGGGGATTAGAGAAACTTGTATAAGAGTTGTATTAATTTATGATAAAAACTTACTTGCTTAGAATAGCTGGGGCTCTATCAATAAAGAATACCATAATCACAATACACTTGGTAGATGGTTTGATGGCTATCTGGTCTCATAATACCAGAATACATATTCTTAACTGCCTAACTCAAGCTGAATAATTATAAGCATTATTGGTCAACCATGTACATACCGCAATCAAATTCACCAACAGAAGCCCCCTCCCCCTAAGAAAATCAACAAAATAGAAATAAACCAAATTTATCTGTGTACTGACTGAGCTTTGTTTCGTTGCAATATCCTTGTAGATAATAGGCATGTATTGAATTTTAGTTAATATACTGGTATCCTTACATTATTTAAGTCTGACTGCAAATTGAAATTATTGTGCCCAGTGGATGTGTATTGCAGTTACTCTACTGGGTAAGGCTTGAACACTTAAGCAGAGAATTAATCTCAACTCCTTTGAGATTAATATGCATCGCAGTTAATTCCTGAGAGGCTGTGACAATACATTCTTCTTTCATCACAAGATAACAGTGTCAGAACGTTGTAAGGAGGAAAATATGTAACTTGCAGTACATAACTATGCACTGAGACACTGTGCCTTTGTTTGTTGAGTCTGATACACCACTTTACTCTTTGCCAGTCATTTACTTGTGAGAGCATTTATTATAGTTTTCAGGATTGAGTAGCCTTCAGCCTGCATGCAGTTGCATATCAATGACATCACAGCCTCTTTCTAGCGATCTCCAAGCTCCAAGATGGCATCTCCATGAAGTATGCTGAGCCAGTGAATTTGCTGTATTTTTGCAATATACAAGCTTAAATGTCTCAGTCAATCTGTGGAGTACAATTGTAATCAAGATCCCCTTAGAATTGAGCACTAACACATACCCTAAAGTTTGAATTATTAGCGAGTTTATATTTAGTGAATGGATCCATTTTTTGATAATAGCGGATCATAATATTAGCGTTGTGGTCCGTCACCAAAAGCGCCATCTGAGTAGTGATATTCTAACTCATGTACTAATCTACCACTCATGCCCGAAGATACTGACTGACTAGACCTTGTTTCATTACGGCAAAACCACCTAAGAACTGAAATTCAGGGTTCAAGATTCTGAGGTCGGGCTACCATGTACGAATGATCGTCAAAAAGGGTCTATTGCAATCGTAATTACTTAGAACCGTGCTGATTTTATGCGCTAATCTAGTTTCGCCAAGCGGCTATTTATCGAACTACACATGTCAATGAATGTCCTTCCTGACTGATATATTGCCATTAAGGAACTCAGATCCACTATGATTAAGCTCATCATTCAAATTTGGTTGTACACCGTGAGACATTTATATATCACAGCACACAGGTATGTGTATCTATGTATGAAGGTATGGTTATAAACTGACCATGTGTAATTGTGACTAGAAACACAATTTGAATACAAAATAGAACATATATTAACGGATCGTAATATTAACGAATCGGACTCACTCGTTAAAGCCGCTTATATGACTTTCACGTTTATATTTCGAACTATACAGTATATTTTTTTATTCCAAAGATAGAGTTACACTTTAATGCAGTAATTAATTGCCAGTACTGTAGTTAATCAACACGTCATAGCCACAGTTTGACAAGAGCTAACAAAATAATGAATGGACATGGTTGCCTTAAGATAATAACTTAGCCAACCATAGAAAATGTGCTGGCTTGTATATGGGCCCATAATGTGACCATGGGTTTGTGATAGATCTCTATGCATAAAGGAGACACTACACTGGGGTGAATAAGTGGATTTTTTGCTCAAAGAAATATTGCACTATTTAGAAACTAACCTTGGTCCTGCTGAGAAGGGTATAAAAGCATAGGGTGATTGGCCTTCACAGTTTTCTTTATCGAATCTTGAGGGATCATAGTCGGATGGATTTTCCCAAACCTCAGCATTGTGGTGAATTGCATAGGCACTCATAATGACCCAAGTACCTGACAAAAGAATACAGGATTAAATTTTTGAAACACATTCTACTTTTCAGTAAGGATTTATGATCTCATACTCTGTGTTTTCATTTTGTCATCTTATTTGATTATAATAATATCTCCAAAAGTTAGCTGAAGAAAAGTGGATTTTCTCTACCTGAAATTTTGGAACAGAATTAAGAGGGTTTAAGTGATATTCACGCAAGAGTTTAACGTCCACTTAATGCATAGAATTCTCAATAAATCTTCCAAGACTGACTAAAGGAATTTTTGATTTGTTATCAGATAATATACTTATTTTCATCAGTAGTACTATATGTAAATAATATATGTTGATAACAAAGTAATATTTGAGAAGGGTTCCTAGTTACTACCTGCAGGAATAAATCTCCCATCTGGTAAAGGTGTGTCCTTTTCTACCATCCTGCTGACTGTTGGTACTGGTGGATGCACCCTTAGACTCTCTTTGATACACTTGCTCAAATACTCAAACCGTGGCAGATGCTCCCTACAATGGTAAAGCGTACTAAATCAAGCTCTTCGTTATATACTTCAGCCCATGGGAAGTAAAGGATGGACTCTACAATGTACGACTGTTCACATTCGGTTCCTACAATGGTAATACATAATAAATCAAGCTCTCTTTAATAAACCTGTTTTCATACGAAGGACAAGGCAAGCGCCTCCTGTATGTATATATATATATATATATATATATATATATATATATATATATATATATATATATATATATATACATATATACATATATATATATATATACATATATATACATATATATACATACATATATATATATATATATATATATATATATATATATATATATATATATATATATATATATATATATACTGTAGAACACACAATGTACACATCTGTTTATATAAAGCGTACATAGCGTGTGGTTCCGCTTTACTATATATAAAAACACTGTACTTTTTTCTTACTGTACTTGCGCTGTCAGCAGCTGCTACCGTCGGTAACATAAAGTTTAGCTATGATGTGAAAACTCCCTATTTGGCTATATTTCAGACACACGTCATATGTGTGTTCTACAGTATATGTATATATAAATATATATTCTTCAAACAGTAAAAAAGTATATTAGAGATAGTAATGTAGGTAAACACTGGGAGACCTCCCTGTACAACTTCTAGTCAATATGGTACCTATGTATATGGACCACCTGTGTCTGAAATAAAGTATTAAATTGAATTGAAATATATATATATATATATATATATATATATATATATATATATATATATATATATATATATATATATATATATATATATATGTATATATATATATATATATATATATGTATATATATATATATATATGTGTATATATATATATATACATATATATATATATATATATATTAGAGCTGCACTCACCACTCATGAACTCGAGTGGCTCAAGCATTAGGGCAGGCGAGCCGAGCTCGAGCTGAAGACGTCTCGCGAACTCTCCTATGTTTGGAACACATATACGTAACACAGACAATCTAACAAAAACCTTCTTATTACTGTGGATTGCTCTCATGTTTTGTTTACAATCCTGCATGTATAAAGGCAGTGTTGAGCGTTATACTGACCTTTGTACCGCTCTATAGAAAGCAATATGTAAATATAGATACAGGTGAACTTGGATACGACAGACTCAATGGGACAAGGAATATTGGTCCGTCATATGCAAAATCCGTCGTTTTCATATGACGAATACTTGATATGCATCGCACAAATGTTAGAAATTCGCCATCAATAAAGTATTTCTTTAATTGGTGGGCTGAATAATGAAATTTTATTTTAAAAAACGCGCATCCACTAGCTCATGAGCTCATGAGTCAAAATGGTGGTGAGCTCATGGGTTGATCTCCCTCTGAGTGCAGCTCTAATATATATATATATATATATATATATATATATATATATATATATATATATATATATATATATATATACATATATATATATATATATGTATGTATATATATATATATATATATATATATATATATATATATATAAATTCTTATATACATATATAAAGGTTATTGAAAGGTATTAGTTTATTACCATTTGACCTCTGAGTCATCTCCTAAGACATCATTGATTTCTTCACGACACCTCTCCTGGATTTCAGGGTGGTTTGCCATATTGTAGAAGAACCAAGAAAGACCTTAAAAACAAAATGACATTACAGTGTTCAGGTATGAAGTACCTCCAACAAGGCCAACCTGAAACAGATTGGAAGAAAAATAGTTCATCAGATATAGATATACATATCCCTCTTTCAAATAATATCTAAATCCCCCCACAATTGGCACACCTTATGGTGTGCGTTAGGAGTTGGCACCTCCCGGGGAACCCTAATCTGGTGTGGCACCCTGCTCGCCTTATAAAAGAAGAGGGATGTGTGGACCTGTCTATGGATACTCTGCATCTTAAAGATCCCTTGGTCCTCTTTGGATCTGTTCCTACTCTACCTCTTTGTCTTCTTTCATTTAGAATAGTTATGCTTTGTCATTGTTTTTAAACAGTGGCAAAGGACCATCTTTTGGTAATATCTTCATGGCTCTTAATGACCTTTGTGTGTCGATATGCCCTTAAACACTTATTCATTCATTCATTCGGTATCTAAATCCTGTTGTGTCTCTATATATATATTAATATCTATATCTGAGCATTGCAATGACTCGTTGTTCATTGTTCATTTCATTTTCTCCAGCGAATGCATTAAATGACATATATGTGACAGTGTTGGAAATACATTTCTATTGCTGAGGGCGTCTATGAATGCTTTAATCACAATGTATATACAAATCGAAAATGAAATAAAACCGGTGTGTTGTATCATTTATGATACAGTACAAATATGTTGTTCCTGTACTAGTCGCCTACCAGCAACTTGTAGATACTAGAAAAGTTGCCCTCCGATCCCCAGCAAGATAAGGCACGCACATTCATGTCTGCTTAGCTGCTTATCAATGCAATATTAATCTGTGATGTCATGGGCATGTGGTCATTTCTATGCACAAGCATCCAAGTGTTAATCAAGCATGTAGTTGTGTAAATGCCCAGTTTGCCTTCACATTTAGGGCATAAATTAAAAGTCTATACTGTAGTTGATTTCAGAAGAAAGTGTTACCACTGGCTGTTGTATCATGACCCTCAAACATGAAAGTATCCACCTCATGCTGTATCTCTTCATCACTCATCCCGACGCCATCTTCATCCTGAATGAATGAAAAACAATACATGTTTCTGAAACCCTTTATCGACCCGTAGTGCTGACGACTTCTACATGAAGCTGAGTCTTAAACTGCAATTTTAGCTCATGTCAAAAAACATTTCAAACATCAATATCTTCATCCCGGCCAAGAAGGAAGTTATGCCAAATTGCCCATTCCCAACTTAAATAATGCTTCTCATAGGGAAGCAAAGATCTTCTGTGGTGCCAATTTAGCTGACTTTTACTGGTTATGCCTAAAATTTTCTGAAGTGCTTCAAGAAAATTAGAATCTCACATTTTTAGATAATTCACCCTCCCAAACTAGTCATATTCATATCGTACTGTGTTTTTCATTTCTGTGTTTATTTTGTTAAATCTATTGTTTGATGCCTCAAATTCATAATTTTTACTTCGTGTGCACAAAAGAAGTGCCTCTGTGTGCTTAATATATTTCACTCACCCTAGCCTTCAGAAGAATATCCAGAAAGTCCAAATATTTCTTTTTCTGAACTCTGTCATTCTGAAGAAAAAATGTATCATTTTTAATTGCTTAATGTTCATATCATAACCAAAACAATTGACCTGCCTAATCAAATTATAATCTACTCTGTATTGTAATAAAAAGCCATAATCATGATTGAGTACCTGCGTTTTGTTCTCAAGAGTCAAACTATATTTTTGAAATGATGTGATTTGTTATACAACACATTCAAATTGATGATTTGTGATAATTCATTCATATCCATAGTATTTTTATCATAGAATAAAATCAAATATAACTAAATCTTGAAAAATCCTTAAACTTCACCAGGAAATCTTGATAGTAGGCTTACCTCATTTTGGCTGGCCTTCAAGGCTTCTTTGCGAGCAGCAATGACATTTTCTGAGAAGCTGTGTAAAATGTGAAGAAACTTTCTGAACCTGCGACCACTAGGACTGAGATAATAAATCCACTCGTAATGGTATAATGGGTATCGTAACCGTTCCATTACTAGACCCGCTACCGCAAACACAGACGTGATGTACTCATTCTGCTTGCTGGAAAAGCATTTGAAAAAAGTCAATTATTTTCCTTTTATCTAGTATTAGTAGTTGTAGTAGTAGTGTTAGAAGCAGCAGCAGCCGCAGTAGTAGTAGTAGTAGTAACAGCCACATCAGTCGTAGAGTAGAATGTGTAGTAGTAGTAGTAGAATGCGTAATAAGAGACTAGAAGTAGCAGCAGCAGTAGTAGTAGTTTTAGCAGAAGCAGTAGTTTCGTAGCTATTACTAATAGTAGTAGTAGTAAGAAAAGTGGTAGTGGTCGTTGTTGATGTTTATATTGCAGCAACAGTAGCAAAAATAGTGTAGCAATAACTCACATCTCCAGTTGACATTCACTTCTGTAGCTGAATGCACATTTCAGAATGTTATCAAGAGTCAGGAGACTCATGTGCTCAAACATTTCCAGTGAAGCAGTACCTTTCCCACATAATCCTTGCCATTTATTCTGAAATCAAAATCAGAGATATGCATTAACAATATATTTCCAATAATTAAATGTTGGTTGTATGATATTCAATCCACGACCACACTATGTATTTTTCAACTAAAATGGGAAGTGTGCTCCTTTCATCAAAAAAAAAGTACAAATTATATATATTAAAGCTGCTTAACAGTTTTTATTAATTAATGAGCAGCTTAAATACATTACTTATCATTACCCTTCCATGACATCAGTCCCTCTGTTGCATGGTCCATGACGTCATGACCTGTTTCAAGATGCCTGACCTACTTCAAAAGGGCGACAGCTCTGTTGGAATTCCCAAGAGAGGCATGCTTAGTGAAATGCCTGGTAAAATTCACAACCTTCTCTATTGCTGAGGGATGCGGATGCTAGGATGAGCAGACAAAACGTATGTCGCATCATTTATGCATGTTGCTACAGATGCTCTTCAATGTTTGATAGAGCGCCCATGCACGCACTACCCGTATGAAATAAACAGGTTGCATAATTCTTCTTAGTGTGTTTCCTTAAGTATACACACGCATGTAATAAACAGGTTACATAATGGTTGTGGGTGGGATATGGTTTTTATCTCTTGTGGCTGTATGATATCACTCAATCGTTTGCTAAACTCACTCATTTCGTGATATCACACAGCCACTCGCAATAAAAACCATACCACAACCAAAACATTTATATGTATATATATATATATATATATATATATATATATATATATATATATTAGTGGTGGGACGAGTAATCGGAAACTCGACCACTTGGTCACTGGGGCATGCGATCCGAGCACTCGAGTCCAGAAATAGAGCGCTCGGAAATAACGAGCTGATGATATTTTAATGACATTTTAATAGTCCGATGCATGTGTGGCCTAGCGATGGCCAAAACTCCCAGATTTGCACCACATTTCCAGTAGTAAAATGTGTTTTCCTCAAGTCTCCGTGTCAAATGCTTACTACGCCATTTTCTGGTTCACCGATTCACACTGCCGCGGTACACTTTTACGTGAGCCTGGCATGTGCCGGTGTATACCGAGGCGCAGTGTTGTTTCAAATCACTCGCCTTGAGATCTTGTCAATGTGGCCGTAAAACTCGATATGGACTCGAGTTTTGGTCGTTAGATTTGCCGAGCGCTCGAGTTAATTTTCTAGGCCGAGTCCCAGCACTAATATATATATATATATATATATATATATTTATATATATATATATATATAAATATATATATATATATAAATATATATATATATATATATTAGGGCTGTGCTCATCAGCCAACTTTCGTGATTCCATTAATTGACTAATTTTTATCGGTCTATTTTCCCGATTAGATTTCGCGCGCAGTAATACTTACAAAAGTGTGGTGAGGGCCGGACCAACCCTATGTAAAATACATAGTGTGGCCCTCTCCACACTTTTCCAAGCATTATCGCGTGCAATAGTGTCTATGGCAGTGGAGTTTCAATGGCAGCCGGTTAAGCGCCTTGGTCTTTTCGAAGAAACTGACCGGGTATTAAGCAGTGGTTCAATTAAGGGTGGGTAGGGGGAGTGTATCGAGTTCACCGATTGATGTCACAAGGTGTTGAACATCGATCCTGAGGGTTTGGAGATCAGTCGATGTCCTGAGACTCGAGAACAGCCCTATATATATATATATATATATATATATATATATATATATATATATATATATATATATATATATATATATATATATATATACATATATATATATATATATGTATATATATAATATATATATATAAATATATATATTTATATGTATATATATATATATATATATGTATATATATATATATATATATATATATATATATATATATATATATATATATATATATATATATATATATATATATATCATAGATAACCAAATACTTTACCAGCAATACTGCTGACGACTCATTAAACAGTTTGACGTAGGCTTTAAGAATATCAAAGTGAAATGCAGGTGTGAGGAGACGTCTATTTCGTGCCCATTTTCTGCCTTTGCTTAGAAGTAATCCATCACCTTAAAGAGAAATGAACATCTTGCGGGTGTATTAAGTTTAACATGGGGTAGGGTTATCTGAAGAAGTAGTATGGTACAGTTGGTTGGTCGGTAGCTGCCGTATCATGTTGTTTTGTAAATCATATGGAATATATGGGGTACTCTAGGGGCCCAATGTGACAAAAGTGTTAATTGCTTCATACCAGCAGGGCCAACACAGTCTTATGGGGCACCTCAAAAGACAAAACGTAGACCTGAGACAAACCGTTATTATAATCATTGTTCTAGGTAAGACTATGGATTTAGTATATATTTTCCTAACATATTTGAATTGTTAATATTTATGATGTTTAGCATTTTTCTTTAAATCAATAAGTTATCCATTCGTCAAGATGAAAGACCACGAAAAGGCATACACAAAAATGAGTCAGTCAAAAATGTGGGGTAAATGCCAAACTAATTGAAAGAGATTAACCCAATTTGAGCCAGACTTTAATGTCATTAAAGAAAAAAAACATGATGAATAATGAAGTGACAGACACTTACCTATCCATGGTTCCATAAATCTATACAATGGATCTTTTGGATCTTTAAAAAGAAAAAGACGAATTAGACATGTATTGAACTTTCATGCAAAGATTTTCTCAAACTTATTGCCTACAGTAAAGTGGCTTATGGTTTTTTTTTGTGAATCTAAGGCTGCTTTGTGATTATCGCATATTTCAAAGCCTACATCTTTCTCTTTCTTTTGATACCAAGTATTGATCAGTTTGTCTGCAATTTGTTATGGTGATAGCTAAATGTATTACGGAGGGAGATGCATCACAGTTTATCATATTTATAGTGTGATTTATTCCAAATGTTTGCACTCTTAAATTTGAATATTACATTTTTGACAAAAAATAGATTATAAAATTTGTAATTCGGAAATGGTAATGATATTTGAACGGGTTCAAAACTCACGAGACTGTATTTGTAATGCTTAATGTGTTCATAATTAGACGATATTTCATGCAATGTATACTTTGTATAGGCTAAATTCATATTCATATATTCTTTATGTGCAATGTTGTCATTGTTATGGAGCTAGTTGAGTGTTTTAGATGCGTGTTTTGTGACAGGTCACAAGTGATGGAACCGAATTCATATTACACATCAAGGTAGAATATACTAACATGTGAAACTTTAGCCTGTACCTACCTGCTCCGCTCATCACACATCTTATGTAATCAGGATGATGGAGACGTACGCCAGCACGAAAAGGTCCCAGCCAAAATCTTAGCGCGTTCGGAAATTTCCTAGTCCATTCCCGAGTTAGTTCGAGTGCTCTGTCAGGGTTCTCTCTGACCTATACGAACGACAAGTAGTGTTTAAGAATCGTAGATATCTCTCTCTCTCTCTCTCTCTCTCTCTCTCTCTCTCTCTCTCTCTCTCTCTCTCTCTCTCCATATATATATATACACACTAGTATATATATACACATGTACATATATGAGTGTGTTATCTAGCTGACATTTGAGTTAATCTTTTTCATTTTCCACATTACATTCGAAACGAATGTGTGCAAAACTAATTGTTTAGGTTTCATTGTTTTTTGTTAAAGCTCACGATTTCGCTTTCCCCCATTACGAATCTGACTAAAGGCATGTGAGGAAGTTGCCAATGACTTGCTATGCGACTATCAATTGTTTAAGAATACGTGAATAAAGGGAACGTCCCTCCATGACACAAATGTATAACTACATGAGTTAAGGCCGGATCACACACACCCGACAAGCCAGGACTTTTTGCCAAGACGTACCTAGGACATGCCCGACGTGAGTGCCGACAAAAGTCCTAGGTGTTCAGTCACGACAAATATGCAAATTAGCATGTCTTGGTAGTGTCGGCGACACGTCGCCGACACGTCGGGGACACGTCGCCGACCTAATATTGCATCATGAAGTCTTTGTTGAGACAGCATTAGGACATCTTGACAAAGTGAGTATGTTAGTCAAGACTGTCTCGAATGTGTCGGCGACACGTCGCCGACGGTGTTAGGACATTCAGGACGCGTCGCCGACTTAAATATAAATGTTAATTTTGTATCAAGACGTAGCTAGGACTTCCTAGGTGTGTCGGCGATGGGTATGGGACGCATAACTGACATATCTAGGACGTCTTGGCTAGGTCGCCGACAAATTAGATACCTATTATAATTATTATTATTATTATTATTATTATTATTATTATTATTATTATTATTATTATTACTAGCTGCAACCTGTGCATAGCACGGGCTTATAACACCGCTTTATCTTAGTTTTTTGAAATAAGAACAGCCAACATTAGCAGCCAAGGGAAAATCTATTTATGATCTTTCTAAGGGCCGTTCCATTAAAAAGTGTGGGGGGGGGGAGGAACGGAAGCTAATTAAATATTTGGCACCCCCCCCCCCCCCGCGGGGGGTGCCAAATATATATATATATATATATATATATATATAGGTTCTAGGACAATATCCCCCCGGACAATATCCCCCTGGATGATATATCTAGTAAAGTAATAAAATAATAATAAAAATTTAATTCAAGTGTTTTTAATCATCCTAAAACATGTGTTAGTAAAAAAAATCTTTTTTAAATTTATAAAAAATCCAGTGTTTGAATTATCCTAAAACATATCTTAGTAAAAAAAATAATATTTTTTTAAATTCCAGTCTTTTAAATTAATCTATTAAAACATATGATAGTAAAAAAAAAGTTAATTTGGAAAAAATTCCTGTATTTTAAATAATCCTAAAACATGTGTTAGTAAAAACGAATTTCAAAAATTTCAGTGTTTTAAATTATTTGTGAACAATTTGAATTTTTTAATTCATTTTTTTTTACTAACACATGTTTTAGGATAATTTAAAACACTGGAATTTTTTTTTAAATATTTTTTACCAGCATATCATTAAGGATGATTTAAAACACTGAAATTTAAAAAAAATGAAATACTAAAATATGTTTTAGTAGAGATATCATCCGGGGGGATATTGTCCGGGGGGATTCTGTCCGGGGGGATATTGGAACGGGTTTTTTTGTCCCGGGAGGATATTGTCCGGGGGGATATTGTCCGGGGGATATTGTCCTGATACCATATATATATATATATATACATATATATATATATATATATATATGTATGTATGTATGTATGTATGTATGTATGTATGTATGTATGTATGTATGTATGTATGTATGTATGTATGTATGTATGCATGCATGCATGCATGCATGCATGCATGCATATATATATATATATATATATATATATATATATATATATATATATATATATATATATATACATATGAATAGATATATGTATACTAGTAAATATACATACATAGATGGATTTACATATATATATATATATATACATATATATATATATATATATATATATATATATATATATATATATATATATATATATATATTCATATATATGTGTATATATATATTTATATATATTTATTTATTCATATATATTTATACACATATATACATATTTATATAAATTCGGCACCCCCCCCCCCAAAAATTGAATATTAGGGGGGGAGGGGGGGTAAAATAAATCAAAATTCGACCCCTCCCCCCCCCTCACACACATTAAAATGGAACAGCCCTAACATAATGTCGAGATTTCTGGATCCACAATTACAATTCTAATATATTTTAAAAGACTATATGACCGCCTTTCTAAACGTATAAAATGTGTTGTTTTAGGCTCAGTGATAAGTGAGAAATCATCAAATGAAAATGGACATATATTGCCAAGAATGTCGGGAAATCAAAACGTTTGTTCAAGGCGTTTCCATTCCATGATTTCTCCGTGATTACTGGTCTTAAAATTACGATTTTAGTTTTTAAAAAAAGAACATATTAGGGACTTTCTAGGTAAATAAATAATATTGTCTTAAGTCCAATAAATAATGTATAAATGTAATTTATAGGATGTTTTGTGGTTGAGGTGGTGGCCATGGTATATTGTAGGAATTGATCATGGGAGGGGTTCCCAGGGGTGGGGGGCACTTGGGTAATTAGGGGGGCGCATAAGCTTATTATCAATAATTAAAAGCACCCCTAAAGCACTGATTTCTGGCCGAAAAAGCACCCTCATTTCAATAAAAACGCTGACTTTTTCCACCAAATAAACATCCCTTCTTTATCAAAACACTGACATTGGATGAACGGGAACACGTTTTTTAACTTAAGATTGTATAATCCTATGCCTGTTTAGCGGCAGCAAGTCGCGGCAACAGCCTTGGAAGCCCAGTCACTTCGGGAGTCACTCGGCGTTGTGCACGCTATGATGCTTGTTGCCTCGTTGTGGTGCGGGAATTCCCAACCGACGTCACGGGGAATCCCCAATTCACGTGATGAGGCCACGGCAAAAAGCGTGTCCTAGCAGCGTCCTGTGTCTGTCCTGAGTAAATCCTGGCGTGTCGGGGTCGGCGAAAACCTCCAGACACAGCCAGGACATTCCAGTCTCTGCTAGGACACGTCGGCGACATGTCGCCGATTTTAATTTTGTCCTGGCTGAGAGCCGACGTCGTGGCAAAATCTTCGACGTCGTGGCAAAATCTTCGACATGTCGAAGATTTTGCCACGACGTCGGCTCCGGCGCCGATGCAGCTAGGACAAGCCCGATGTTGCTAGGACGGTGTCAGGACATTGCTAGGACACTGCCACGATGTGGAATTGAACGAAATGTTTGAACGAAATTCCATGTCGTGGCAGCTCCTAGCAGTGTCCTGACACCGTCCTAGCTCTGTGTGATCCGGCCTTTAGGCTAGGCAATGTGTGGGCGAAGTCAAGACATATCTCTATTAGTAAAAGTAAGGGTTTAACCCTTTCGATGAAGGAACATTGTCGTTCTACAAATTGGAGGAAGTATGTCTTCCATACCTATCGACTGATGTTTGTATCCTATATACAACGGAGGGACAGTTTAGAGAGACAAAAGCTGGATGAGTGTTCCGTTTACTGTATGATCATAGATTACATCTAAACCAAACCCACAATTGATTATCAATAGTATACATTAGCCGAAATGAGGACCCCATGATTTAGGTACTGTGTATCCAAATATCATGACAGGAAATGGTCACACAGAACTTTTGAAAGTCACTAAATATAACTTTCAACCCTCAAGAGTACGCTACAAATTAACTCCCATATTAAGCAGCAAGCTGGTGTATTGTATACTTCCTTGTCTAGATATCCCACTTTTTGTAGTCATTTCCAATAAAACTGCTTTTGTACTCTATTTTTTCTACGAGTGGAAATCTGTGAGACTGATCCTTCCACTGGAACACCCCCTCAGGTCACCTTATGGATACCAATATCTATCCAGATAGGGCCCCGCTGAAAGAGGTACTGGGAGGACAGTACAATTACAGAGACGGTTGAAGGCAAGTGTTACGGCAGGGCGCTGAAGGTCGCAGGATGAGTAGAAAATGTCAGTGTTGTAAGGATCCGTGCGCCCAAAGAGTGAGAAGCGGGCACGCGGATCCAAGCCCAAAGTATAGGTGGAAGGTGCATGGATAAGCCACTGATCAACACGTGGGGGCGTGTGAAAGGGCAGATAGAAGGTAAATGGGTGGGAGTTGCATTAAGTAATAGTCATGTGTAGCAGGTGTGCATGCAAGTGACAATACCAACATCAAAGGGAACTTAAGGGAACATTTCCTTCATCAACAGATATAAATTAATACTTACACCCATTAAACTTCATAGATCTCAATTTCTATGTAAAGGCTAGGCATTACTTACATCCGTTAAACTATATATTTTCTTGAAGAAATTCTCAACTTTACAACTGTGGAAATGTTTATTATAAATCAAAGATAAAAGTTCGTTTTTAGTCAAGGCCCAACATAAAGTCATCGGCCCTTATAGCGAACGAAACCCTTCTGGGATCAGCGGTTTTGACCAACAATTCATTTTTGTAGAGTAAAGAAAATAACAGAAATAAAGCCACTGTTATTTTGAGTAGGAAAGATTTCTAAATGCCACACGAAGCACTGGTCATGTGGAATAAAGTAACATATATTGCGGGTTGTTGGAATCGATCCTGCGTCCCCTATACAGGTAGCCAAGTGTGCAATCGATGAGGCCATTGCGACTTGAATACGTTTATAGGTGAAAACAGAAGTATATTTCGCATTTTTATATGGAAAGGGCGCATTATCAAATGACAATATTATTATCATTATTATTATTATTATTATTATTATTATTATTACTTTTACTACAGCATTTGACCTATATAGATAACCACCACTCGTTCGGCTCCATAGTAAATACCGAGCCGCTGTGAGAAGCTATATAGATTCCCACACAAGAGTTACCGACAGCTACAACCCGTCGCTTCAACGCACGAAGTGGGGTTGGAACGACGGTTTGGCAATCATTCATTTATTCATTCATGAAACAATCAAACACATGTATGTGTATTTGATAAACATGCATTTACATCTTACAAACGATCAAATAGACTGTTTACATTCCAATGAAAATTGAGGGTGGTGTTAGAGTGTATTAGAAGGATGGTATTATACTTAGATATCAGACTGAGCCACCCTGGTAGATAAGACCCTGCATCAATGCGTACGAAAAGTAATTAAGAGTTCTCATGAAGCATATATACTCTATTCTCAAGGTGTTAAGTGTTCCCTGCATGCGTGATGTCAAAAAATGTATAGATTATTTTCAACTGCTACCTACCCAATCATTCACCTAATCATTAGATGAATAGTGATCGATATTTGTGCATAAACCGATATTTTCTAAGATCATACCAACAACTATAACAATTAAGCTGACCATCCCAACCTTTGGTTTATAGGAGTTTAAGGTGATGGGTACCATTGCAAGCCAGTTAAAAGCCCTGTCCCAAAACACACCTCAAAGCAGCATAATCCTATAACTAGGTGTATCTCCAGGTTCCTGAGTGTTATCAGGTAGAGAATATCATCGCCACCTGTCATTATTCAATCCATATTCTGTTTTATTTCAAAATTTACAACTTTTTTTTCAAATGACATATTCTCATTAATTACGCAGGTGATGGTTTAATACTGCAGGTTCAGAATTACTTTAGGGATATCATTGACTATGCCCAATAAAAAGTATTTTTTTGATTTTTTACTGCTGAAGATTTTTACAGACCATAACGTTGAAAATTTTAGTCAGAAATCTCCACACCAACTTCACTTGGTAACCTTACATGCTCATAGCTAGCACCTATTTATAGCATCCTGACCACAAGCCATTGTCTTGAGCTCGTCGATGTGTATCTTTGTGCAACTCTCTTTTGTTTCGAGTGCTCAGGAGTGATCAGCGAGGTATGTCCACTAATATCAAAGGGGTTCCCATGCCTCCACACACGAGATTTCTCACTAGAATTGTCAATGTTATGGCCTGTAAAAATCTTCAGGATTAAAAAATCAAAAAAATACTTTTTATTGGGCATAGTCAATGATATCCCTAAAGTAACTCTGAACCTGCAGTAACCATCACCTGCGTAATTAATGAGAATATGTCATTTGAAAGAAAAGTTGTAAATTTTGAAATAAAACAGAATATGGATTGAATAATGACAGGTGGCGATGATATTCTCTACCTGATAACACTCAGGAACCTGGAGATACACCTAGTTATAGGATTATGCTGCTTTGAGGTGTGTTTTGGGACAGGGCTTTTAACTGTCTTGCAATGGTACCCATCACCTTAAAACGCTACCATAGACGGTGTACCGGTCAAAATCGCCGATTCCAAAATCACCGTTCGCAAAGAAGCCTACATGGATAAAAGGGCCCTATGTTTTAGAAATCAACTACGACTAGCCTAGTGGCAGTGTATAAGAGTGGTGAAAGTGATAAAAAAGTATTGCATTGGTTTTTCGTGATGCCATTCGTCATAAGACGGGTATTGGACTTAAAAGAGAATAGTTCAAGAAGAAATGTCAACGTAGCTAGCCGCTATAATTAAAGTGCACAAGAGATCTTGGCTTTGGGACGTAATACGGCTAGAAATAACATTCAGATTTAAACAAAAACACACAACGAAACCCGGAAAACTTAACCAGAATGTTTACAACACCTAAGGTGGAGAATGTGAAGTTTAATTAGGGAATATGAAGGTGTATTTCAGGAGGGCATGGGCCGTTTATGCGGTCGGTCATTTATGCAGTCGGCTATTTTGGGATCGGCGATTTTGACTGCATGGCCTAAACCTATATATCAAATTTTGATAAGTGCCATCTGGGATGAAGAAAAGAATGGATATGTAGCGAGAGACCAATTACTATATGCCCTATAGTTACATGCTGGACATATAAGGTGCCATCGGGAAATATATTAGAAAATGCTTAGTAAATAGTAATAGACCACGAATCCTTATCTTTTTCGAAAGGAGTTTGTTAAATTACTGCGTATTAGCGTTTCTTCTATAGAAGGCCAAAGTGGACAAAAAGAGCATTTTCGAATATTAATAAATGATTTATTAATATTAGAAAATCATTTATTAATATTAATAAATGATTTATTAATATTAATAAATGCTGAGGATTTATTAATATTAATAAATGCTTTATAAATATTAGTAAATGATTTTCTAATATTAATAAATCCTTTCTTAATATTAATAAATCATTTATTAATATTAATAAATGCCCTTTTTGTCCACTTTGGCCTTCCATATTCTTCTTCTGTATCAATCTAAGGCCGGGGGGACGCACGAGAGCTGTGGTTGAGTTTCAAGCCGCAAAATCTGTGCTACCATCTATAGTTTGATAAAGATATCAAACGTACTTCTATCAAGTACATATATATACAGTGGTGGCGTACCTAACTCAGCCGGAGAACAAGGCTACCTTGTCAGATAAACCAGCTACGTGCTTTCCTACATGCGTGTCTGGGGCACCGTTTTTGCAACCTGGATATTGAACTCCATCTGGAGTTAGTTTACCTAATATTTGCGTAGCCTGTCTACGGAGGTAGAACTTGAAGAGCCTTTTTCTCGTTTTATAAGTTACATTTTACTTGTCCTTAATTGTCGTATGAGTGGGCGGGGAACTCAAATCGTGCACTTTTTACCTTCCTAACTTTTTGAAAACAAAACTAGAGAACTATTTTTGTTCGAATTTGCATTTAAGAAAAAAATGTGTATAAAACATTGACCTCTAGCATTCATGTAAGGTCGGCACTGATGGCCAGTTGGACTACGACGTTGCCGTTGACGGTTCGCTGTCTCTTACCACAGCTCGAGTTAGAATCCTGTCTGGGGAATGTGAGAAAGTTACTAGTGACTTGACGTTGAGCGGTGGTGTACACGTGGGTACTCCGGTTTCCCCAGCACTGACAACTGGCCTGTTACACCTAACGGGTTGAATCTACCTGGAATATATCCTATCTACGGTAGAAAAAGTGACGATAATCCAAATTCTAACAATTATCCTATAATACCTCAAGCATGCATCATGGACGTACATTTACACGTGTGATATTAGTATTAACATGCATGGAGATGAAATAGCTGGAAAAGCACTGCCACCCCTGGACAGGGCAGTCTAGGACGCAAACGCTCATAACTGTGTGGTATTATATATACTAGTACCACACTTTTCTCGGCAAGTCAATGGTGGAGGTCAGGTATCAGTGATATAATACATTGCCATTATCACTCACCTCCTTTAGGTTTCCATAAAGCCAATGTCGAGGCGGTCCAGGAAAATCCTTCAGTGCTACAGCCTGTCTGTGCCTTGATACAAACAGCTGAGATACTTTAAAAATGATGTGCGCCAAGAAACACACTCCTATGGTGTAAAGTATGAAAGGATTTAACTGGGATGAGAGCTCCATAGCTTAAAAGTACGTTGGTGACTAACAGGGTCACGAAATGAGTTCCCCACACTCAGCACATGCTTGGAAAACTGATATGCTCATCCAGACAACCCTACAATGTTTACTGGTCGAGAGGATGAGCTACCTTTGACACCTGTAACCTACTTTATCAGGATATAAATAAGTCACGGTGAATGATAAAGAAATGTACATTTAGGCCAACGGTAGCCTGCCTCCCAGGCCATATTTTAAATGTCATCCCACCCTTGTGGATAGATGGCACTGCGGTATACTAGCAGGGTAGTTGGAAATATTTATTACAACCCCTTCGTGTGGGAATTGTGTGAACTAAATGGCCAACGGATGTTGCGGGCTCACCAGAAAAAGAGTTGTTCGTTCATATTCGTCTCAATAGCCTAAAGAAAAGGGGCACACGTATAAAGGTCAATATTCAACCTGCCAGTATCAGGAGATTCAACGCGTTTTTCTTCTGGAACAATTTTCGAGTCTTTTTATTAGTTTCTTTCCTAGCCACCAGGGGAATGTTGATACTTTAATCGAGGATTAGGCCATATGGTTAACATACGTGTATGTACCTTTGGAAACAAATATGCAAAAAGAATAATTATTACCTTACATTCTTGTCCATATAAATAGTGTGCTTTCTTTGTTGTCTAAAAACGATTCACCCTGATAGCTTCTACTTTTGGAATATTTAACTTAGTGATTTTTCTTTCGCAGTCATAGTAGCCTTTATAATGTTATTGAGGGATGTTAAAAGATCTTTATTAAAGAAATATTATCAGTACAAGACTCCACGAGTCAGCAGTAAAAGATGTAGACACATTTGATTGAAAGCGGAAATCATTCATGGACATCCTCAGAACAGATAACGACACCCACAATAGTTGTTTTATCTTAAAAGTGTATACTTTTTCTATCTTTATAAAATGTAATGCATAAAATGTACCCTGGATACACACCCTATAAATGGATAATTGCAACACTTTTATGATATTGTTCAATGACATTGCTTATGACTAAAAAATAAATAAAAATCCTGTTGCGTTGCACATGTGTGCAATTCGAAATTTAAAAAAGAAGCCTTTTCTGGTGATGCTGCCAGGGCGCAATGTACCCTTTCGTTAAGGCTGTGATAGTGGTGACACACTCAAAATAAGACATCTCCTAGTTTAGCACTCGTGTCCACTTTCTAACAATGGCTATATAATCCCTGAGGTCTTGGTGATTCAAATATAGGTTTTCTTTAACTTAGGTGCTTGAGATGACCTAAGCAAGACCACAAGTTTCTAATTTACAATGTTTTACCTCAAATGAAATTTTCCTGATCTATAAAGGGTACATTTGATTTGTTAATACAATACAAATAAAAGAGTGCTAAACTAGGAGATGTGATATTTTGAGTGTGTCACCAGCATCACAGCATTAAGCACAGGGCACAAGTCACGGGTTATCAAGCCGAAGGTGTAAGGCGGGATACATCACATTTCTGGCTACCATGTGATATACTAGACGTTCGACTTATAAGAAAGTTGCCAGTGACTTAAGCCTGGGTCCCACATGGGATTCGACATGTTCGACCGTATTCGACATATATGCGAAAAAGTCGCATACAACCGAATTCGACCCCTAATTCGACTAAATTCGACCTGTAAAAAAGTCACTGGGTTAGGCAAAAAAGGTGTTAATTGGTTTGTGTCGAATGCGATGTGAGATCGCTTTAAGTCGCATTCGACAGCCAAAATGTCGAAAGGTCTAACTATGTCGAAAACACTTTGAGCGTACGACTTTATGCAAATGAGAAGTTTGATTGACAGCTTGTGTCAAATGCGACTGTTAGAAGGTCGCATTCGACTTAAAAAATCGCACATACGACATTATCAATGTGCAAGGCTACTTTTCTAGCCTGCAAATAGCGATAAAACTATTTTAGTCGAATGCGCACATGTAATATACGCATTCGACTTCGTTAAAATCGAATGCGTCATCGCAAAATCGCATTCGACGTACTTCTGTCGAATGCGACGTTATGCAAATGAGGCTAGTCATTATGTTAATGAGTAACTGCAAACCCGATCGCATTCGACGACGTAGCGATGTGAGGACTCTGTGAAGTGAAGTTACTTTTTTTCCGACGCATTCGCCAAAAAAAACTCGTTTTCGAATTGCCGAACTCTGGACAAACATCGAATGCGAGCTTTTCCTAAAACTCGCATTCGACTCAAAATTTGGGGGTTTTCCTCATTTACATATCATTTACATAAAGTCGAATTCAGTCGCATTCATGTGGGACCCTGGCTTTAGAGTCAGGCGGGGGTTTTCGCCGGGTACTCCCGTTTCCTCCACTACTTACAACTGGCTAGTCACGAATTAGCCACAATATGGCACAAATGTGACGAAAAACAAACTTCCGAATTCGATATTATATCTACTTATCGTGAACGGGCGCATGTCCGATACCTACTGATCAATCGGCATCGAGAATTACTGCAGGGCAAGTAATAATACTTCATATCAGAATTTCAGTCTGATACTAGGAGAGTAAACAAGTATGCATACCCTGATGGCCGAGTACTCTAAAGTGTTACCTCTCTGCTATTTCTAACTACTACCCCAGGTTCGAAAATAAGCTTAAGGCATGTGATAAAGTTTCCAGTGACCTGAATATAGATTGGCAAGACACGATTTAGAAAACAACCCTCTGGAACATGACAAGATTGATATCAATATAAATAAGGGAGAGATATATAACACAAAATGACAAAGCGATGTTATTAGAACTTTCATTAGCTTGTAAACAAAAACACATACCGAATGGTGAATACTATATGTAACTAATGTTTCAAAAGGAAACTGAAAAGATATCAAAGCCGTAATACATGATAAATTCAATAAATGAAAAGAAAAGAAACAGGCTATATACAATAATATGTCACTGCGTGCCTTTATCTATTAGTACAATATATATATATATATATATATATATATATATATATATATATATGTATATATATATATATATATATATATATATATATATATATTGATATATATATATTGATATATTGATATATATTGATATATATATTGATATATATATATATATATATATATATATATATATATATATATATATATATATATATATATATATATATATATATATATATATATATATATATATTGATATATATATTGATATATGTATATATATATATACTAGTATATCAATAGTGATATATATAATATATATATATATATATATATATATATATATATATATATATATATATATATATAATATATATATATATATATATATATATTTATATTTACTTAATTGCCTGTATATTATTCTACAAAGTGTATATATTTTCAACATAAACATAAGTATCACAAGAAAGTGCAAATAGCTAAACAAAAGATATAGTAGGATATATAGGTCATCCAATAGTATCTTCAAGGAAAACATTACATTAATTGGTAATCCGGAGCATTTGATGGTATCCTGAGAGGCCGTTCCATAACCATTGTTACAGGTTATACACTACAGTACACACGCCCATGGATAATATTTCAAAGAAATAAGCCAAGCACATCAATGACCAATGTGCGAATCAAAACTACGTGCAGTTAATTGTGAGGTCATCCATGCATCCATGCCCAGGATACTGGGTGGGAATCGGGCGTGCAGTCGTGTATTATGCTCGGGGTTCCCACACATTTAGTGCAAGAATTAAATGTCGGCACTGTACCGATGCAGATTTAGTCCTATTCTTTAGTCTCGTGTCCTGCCCTGGTCTTAATATCAAAGTAAAAGAACAAAGTAGGATGCTTCTTAGGGCTAAGCTGGTGTTAAATAAATGCCCAACGGCCTTTCCTGCCTTTTGTTGTGATTTTCTTCCGACATATAAAAGGTAAGAGAACATCCTTTAAATTCTTCCCTGAACTGTGCTATGATGATCATTTAGACTTGTAACACATAGCATTATATCCAAAAAATATTCCTCATTACAATCTGTCAATCCAGAGTAGAACTTTGCCATTTTTTTACTTCAAGATCTTAGAATTGACACTTCTTGTTATAGACAAGCCCTTGCAGCATGCGCGGGGATAGGTACCCTCAGTTTTATCATTTTTGATCAGCATAAGAAAAAACATTTGAGTCACCCTTTTATAAAATTAATGACGAAAAGGAATGAAAGTTAGAAAGGTCCCAATAACTAAAAATAGTAAGTTTATTTCATACCCTCTGAGACAATGCCTTCCCTTTAGACGTATGTCTGGACGACATAACCCAAACAAATCTGACGTTGGTGCCCCTTTAAAAGTTAGTTTCTTTTTCAATCGTAATTTTGTTTATAGGTTATGCAATGTAGAAATTAAGTGGCATTTTCAAAAAACTTTCTCCAAAATAAACACTGATTAGAAATAAACAAGGAATGATTAGAATTGTTGAACAGAGCAAATAATACAAAATGTGAAATTGCAGGCAGTGGTGAGAGATAGCATGCAGTCAATGGCAGCGACTTAGACCACATGGCCATCAGAGCAGGCCCCCTATAGCTGATGGAAAATGTACAAATGAAAATAAAGATAACTAGAACATCAAAGTAAATACCAAAACATAGCAGAGAAAAAGAATACAGTTTTACAAGAACAAAAAAGTCTGAAATACTAACACTTCAATCAAAACCTAGATTAAATGAACAGAACGTTTTCGAGAATTTGTATTTAGTAACAAAGGGAAGAATTGAAAGAAAGACAGTCCAAGAAAAAAATCTGTTTGCATGTCAGACACCCTTGGGTGGACAGGTTTGACAGGGTTAATGCTTATGCTGGTAGTGGCTAGTTTAGCCATAACAAAATGATGCGAAAAACCTAAAAATGACTGTAACCCTGGCATACGGGTAGTCATCTAATAGTACTCGGCGAGAGCTATCTAATAAATACCAAAACAGGATTTAGATGGTTCTCAAAAGTTATTTCATACTTGTGTTTTGCACAAAAGTAGCCTTGTCGTTGGAAGGGTTAAAGAGCTGTGACATTCAACTTCAACCCCTCCTTGGTGCGCAGTATAAGTTCAGGCTTATAAATCACTACTGGAACAGACTTGTCGATCTGAAACTTGAATTTTCTCAGTATCTGTGCAGCTGATACCTTCATCTCCATCATGGTAAAGTTTTGCCCAATGCAATTCCTACAAAGATATCAAGGAATGGTTCAATTTCATAATATTTAAAGGACTGGTGTGAATTCACAAATCTCTCTTGGTTACAATTGAAAATAAAGGTGGTCAGTTTTGAGAGAATGTGACACAGTCCTTTACAATAAACAGTTTAAAACATATAAGGAGAAATTGTTTTGTTTTCTATGTTTGGAGATGATATAGTAGCACGAAATAAGATGAGGAATAGATATCAAGGGCATTCTTTTTTAATCAGGTGAAAAAGTCAATCAAAAACATCATAATTATAGAGTGCAACTTTAACACTTACGATCTCAGGGGAAGATACCACTGTTTATATATATATATATACTAGCAGGCCCCTGTGCGCTTTGCGGTTTTGGATTCTCAGTCATACTCAATCATGCGCAGGAACACCAGGAAGTAAATAGGCAGAGAATAAAAGAAAAACACAATCAAACTACCTTCACCACTCAAAATATTAGAACCCTTACTGAACCATTGGCATCGCTCAGGGTTGAAATGAGTGATCTTAAGGTTTGCTGTCTATGAATGGGTTATGTGTGTGTGAAAACATCATCTTGATTAATTTCAACAATTCATTTTAATATTCATTTCAACAAACCATGTTTATAACATTTTCCAATGAAATGCATACATTTGGTTAATAATATAATAAAACAATCCTTAAATAATGGTGGGTGGCAAAGGGTTAAATGAATGTTAATGTGCTCTGGCTATGAATGGATTAATGAAAAATAACCCTTGACTAATTCAGGGTGGCAAAGAGTTAAATGAATAAATTAAGGTACTCTGGCCATGAATGGGTCCTGGATTGCAAAAGGTTGAATGATTGATTCGAAGGTGCATTGGTCATGGATGGGTTAAATTAAGAACCTTTAATATATTCTCTGTTGGTAAAGGGTTCAGGTGCTCTGGCCAAACATGGGTTAATAAGATAACCCTTTACTAATTCTGGGTGGCAAAGTGTTAAATGAATGATCTTAAGCTGCATTGGCCAAGAATGGGTTAACTTAACAACCATTGATATATTCTGGATGGGCAAAGGATTAAATGAATTACCTTAAGGTTATTACATATTTCAATGTTTTACATAATAAAACATACATATCAATAGCAATGATGAACTTGAACGACCAAATGTATGTGTGTATGTTAAATACGAAATGAAATATATTGTATTCATACATGCCACCAAAGAGCGTAAAGAAATTATGAAGAACATAAACCTATGATACAATAAACTCGAATTGTTACTAAAAAGGATTATTACTTTTTTAGTAGGTAATTGTTTTTATAATGGTAAAGGAGAGGGCTTCTGGCCGACTGGATCTACGGCGTAAAATGCCATCCGAAGCACAGGAAAAGAAAAAGAAGCAAATATTTCTTCACCCGTGACACCAACGGAGTTCGAACTAGTAATGCCTGCTCAAGAGGCCTGCATGTTAACCATTACTCAAACATGTGGCTTGATAATTATGGGGGCATGTAGTTCGGTCAAAATAGTCATAGTCAGCGCTGTAATTCAAAGATGTCGGCAAACTCTCCAATCCAACTACCTCGAACGTAAATTTGTGTCTTACGGCAGAAGAAAAGCAATTGACGCGACCCTTTCTTGCGGACTGACTAAAGTGCCAAGACAGGGACATATGGATCTGGTCAAACATTACTCAAATGGCACAGGCTCTTCTAGAAAGGGAGCCAACCATCCCGAAAACTCCTTATTGATATATTAGATAGATATATACATATTTATGTATGTATATATATATATAAATATATATATATATATATATATATATATATATATATATATATATATATATATATATATATATATATATATATAATCATAGCAACTCTAACACGTAGGATCTCAGGTGGATACCAGTGTTTATACACACACACACACACACACATATATATATATATATATATATATATATATATATATATATATATGTATATATATATTTATATATATATATATATATATATATATATATATATTCTTATATATATATATATATATATATATATATATATATATATATATATATATATATATATATATATATATATATGTATATATATATATATATATATATATATTATGTGTGTATGTGTGTGTGTATATTTATATATATATATATATATAGAGAGAGAGAGAGATATCTATACATATATATATATATATATATATATATATATATATATATATATATATATATATATATATATATATATATATTCATATATATATTATGCGTATATATTTATATATACATATATATATATATATACAGGTGAACTTGGATATGACGCAGGGGTGTCCAACCTCAGATTTCCAGTAGCGCAATCTTACAAGACCATTAGCGCAAGCTTTGCAGGGTGAGGGGCGTGGGGGAAGAATGCGCACCGCAGTGTGGGGTAATTAATGCACGGTACAACCACTAGAGTGACTTATAGTTCTTAAACTCTCCACCAGGAGGCCACTTGTATATATAAAAGGTATTAAATCATAAAAAATGGCAATGTCCTTAAGTTCACTGTTGTTATTTCCTAGCCATCTTACTGTTTTATATTCTAGAATATTTCTATGGAGATTAGACAGAAGATGAAGTTTTGAAGAGAAAAAAGTGGTGGGACTGCTCAATTTTTTCACTGGTGACCAGGCTCTGTTTTCATCACGTTTCAGCTTTAAAAATATCCAACCTATGGTGAATCGGGAGCTTGTGTGGTCCAGATGAAGTTGGGCCAACAATGGTCTAAGGTTTCAATTGAAATGAGAGCTTAGAGGAAGGGCTATTTCCTGTATCATTCACTTTATTATGTTGGAACATGAAAGGTTTGGACACGGTTATAATAGGGCCCATACATCCTTTCCCCATCAGGGTCCAGGGCCTTCCTATTTGTAATTCACATCCATGAAGGTGGTTGATATTGATAGTATCAGATTACTGAGTGAGTATCTAACTGGGACTAATAGCAGGACTGTCATAATTCCCTCAAGAATTCCCTTTTTAAACCCTCTTGAACAGATATCCCTATCTCTCACAGTGTGAGAGACTGCAGCTGGTGTGCTGTTATTGTTGAATGACCTCTGACCTGTGGTTTTTGAGCATGCTCAGTGAGCCTGTTTGAAAGGGTGTATAGTAGTATAGTATTTCTTTACTCTCAGTGGTGCAGATCAAATGGCTAGGTGGTGAACTGGGAAGTTCCAAAAAAAGTCGCTAGGTGGTGTGGAAATCAGCCACTTGTCCACTAGCACAAAATGGGCACTCCACTAGCACAAATGTGCTAAAATGCTAGTGTTGGACACTCCTGTGACGGACTCAATGGGACCAGGAAAAATGGTCCGTCATATGCAAAATCTGTCGTATACATATAACAAAAACTTGATATGCATCGAACTGGGACCAAGCATATCGTCCATCATATGCAAACATCTGTCATACAGTGGTCCGTCATATTCAAGTTCACCTGTATATATATATATATATATATATATATATATATATATATATATATATATATATATATATATATATATATATATATATATATATATATATATATATACATATATATATATATATATATATGTGTATATATATATATATATATATATATATTTATATATACATATATATATATATATATACTGTAGAACACGAAATTTCCGCGTGTGTTTATATATAGCGTACTTAGCGTGTGGTTCCGCTTCGCTATATATAAAAACGCTGTACTTTTTTATTACTGTACTGGCGCTGTCAGCGGCGGCTATCTTCGCTAACATAAAGATACGTTATGATGCAAAACTCCCCAATTCGCTATACTTGGGACACGCGTGAATTTCGTGTTCTACAGTATATATATATATATTTGTGTGTATGTGCGTGTGTGTGCACATATATATATTGTAATTTTGTGTGTATTTTTACACTCAAATGGATAGTGGGTCTCATACACAAATCTAGAGAGTTAGTTACATCAAGTCCTCAGGCCATACGGAAATCCAAAATCGATGACCCTAGGCGCCATCTACTAATAAATTATGTAACTATGTTTTATGTTTTCAGGTCCGCCGCTATATATAGATATATATAGATATATATAGAGGGATGTCACATTGATGTCACCTTTCACACATTTCGAGATGCGTTTGACTGGTATTCCAGAGTTATTCATGAGTTGATTTGCCACAATATGTCTGGAAAGGGGATGTGCACTGAAACCAAAGCTACAGTCTGTACATCATTTTAAAGGCCTGAACAAGAAGATGAGAATTAGCAGAGCCTTCAAATCCAAAGAGAACACATCCCCATTCTTTTATAAGGCGAGCAGGGTGCCACATCAGCTTAGGGTTCCCCGGGAGGTGCCAGCGTCTAGTGTACTCCATTGAGCAAGCCAAATGGTGCCCTTGTGGGGTTTAACCAGTGTGACCCACCAAGAATTGATAAAATAATGAATAGACATGACTGACCAGAGAGTAACTCCACAAGCCAGCTATGTCAGCTATCCATTAAAAATGAAAGAGCTAGATTGTAGGTACAATTCAGATTTTGTTCAAATTTAAGTATGCATTGGCACTTGTCGAAATACTTGTTCACAACTAACCTTGGACCTGCTGAGAATGGTATGAAAGCAAAGGGTGATCGGCCTTCACGATTTTCGTTATCAAATCTTGAGGGGTCATAGTCGGATGGATTCTTCCAAACCTCAGCATTGTGGTGAGTTGCATAGATATCCAGAAGGATCACTGTGCCTATCAAAAGAGAGGAATGGGTATTAAAGTGTCCTATTTTTTATAAAGGAATTATACTTATGTACTTGCTTTTTATTATGTTTTCTTATTGAACTATATCAACATCTTCAAGAATTAGCTATGAATCATTGGATGCTGTGTATTTGTTACCTATCTATTGAATGCCATTCGTGCATCAAAGGGCTATTTTTCTTTAAAGAAAAAAATCTTTAAAGAAAATCTTTCTTTAGAATTTTGACTATTTCTCATTAAAGAAATTTGATTTTTCTTTATAAAAAGAATTTTATTTACAAAAAAGATATTTCCTTAAAGAAAAATCATATTTCTTTTGTAGAAAAATAGCCCTTTTATACATACCAATCAGTATTTTCAGACAATATTGGTAGGTTTTATTTTATATTCATGGAAAGCTTTGATTTCCACTTAAAGCATAAAACGATCAATTAATATCCCCAGACCAGCAAAGGGATGCATTTGATTTCCAATCAATTGGTACATCCATTCATGCCTGAAGATTTTGTGTATAAAGGTAGGTCCCTGATGAAGATAAAACATATTAATAAACATTATTTTGCAAAGGCTTCCTTAAAACTACCTGCTGGAATGGTTCTTTTATCAGGTAGAGGTGTGTCCTTCTCCACCATCTTTCTGACCCCAACCACTGGAGGATGGACCCTTAGACTCTCTTTGATACATTTGTCTAAATACCCAAGCCTTGGCAAATGCTCCCTACAAAAGAAAAATACCCTATATTAAGCTCTCCTTCCGAATTTAGGTACTTCAGCTGTTTATTGAATGTCTTTTGCACATTTATTCAAGAAATGTAAGGGAAAACCAAAACGGGGGAGTACTGAGATGGCGAGAAAGAAAACCAAGATTGAGAGACAAGAAGTCAGAAAGTATGGCATGCTGAAATGATATAAATTCAACTTACAAAATATCATGCAACATTCAAATTTTGTTTAATTTGGTTGAATATATCGTGCAAATTTCAAAATATGGTGCAACCTTTAGAAATATATCATGCAAATCAGGAAGGATGTATATTTTCGGGGAACATGTATAATGCTCTCTGAAAAGGCATGGGTGATGTGCCAGGTCATTGGTAAGTGAGAAAACCTACTAGGTAGATGGGATCTAATAAGAGACACTTGTTGGACACAGTCATTGAGTTAACCTGCCTCTCACTTGGCGCCCCACCTTTAAATATACAGAGGCTTATTAAGTTGACCAGGTTAAGATGACATTGTTATCCAGATATCAACCCTTCAAAACTTTATGAATGCAAATTAAGATGGCCAAATGTGCGACCACGGGCATTTAAGTGACACCTTGATGAGTCATTTACCTATATAGCTCTGTAATCAAGGTGAGGTAAAGTGAGATGACAACCCTTCAAGTCATTATCAATGAATCAGTGTGTGACAACCGGCACAGGCAGTCTCAGCTGATCATTTGGTAATTTTGACAACTTGTGTACACAGGGACTTTTTTAAAATGGTAAATGTAGAAGATAAACGTACTTTTATCACACCACTCCCATAGTTTGCTAGAGAAAATATATAATTACGATCCAGAGATATAACATATTATACCACACCTTAACATTTACAGCTGTTCCAACCAAACAGGCAAAGTTACCAAGCAATGGGAAACTTATGAAGGTTCAGACCACCATGCCAAACAATAATACACCGAATCTGTGCCAATAATTAGATCAGATAAATGCAGAGTATATGATTTCTTGTGGCTGATGTGGTAGCCATCGGAAGGTGTGGTATAATTTAGCACAATTCCCTCCTCCCTCAACAATGGATGCGTCACACATGCACATGCTTCTAACAATAGTAAACCCTATTGTGCTATGACGTTCTGATTGTTGCAACATCCAGAATGCTGCAACAATCGGCTCATGCTAAGTTTAGTTTAAATCTTAATTTAAAGCAAAACACTAGACTAGTTATATTTTTCGTCGTTAAGTGTCACTTTTCTGATTATTATCGATTGCCAGTTTCATAATCAATAAAAAAGTGAAAAAAAGAGGCAACCGATCGATTATCGATTGTAATCGATGATCAGCCCAACACTGGCTTGTAGTTTCCTATTCATCGGTTTGATGCATAAAGCTACTTTCTTTCCAGCATCTAGTCTCTCAATATCTTACATTTGGTTCTCTTCCTCCCCGTATTGGCACTCCCCCGCCTATTTGGTTCTCCCTCACATATCTTATAATAAATGTACCATAATTAGACACATTTTGAAAAGTTTGCTCCGATACTTCAGCCGTGGCAAGTTCTCTCTACAGTCGTAGACCAGGCTAGAGGATGCCATCCTTATGGCAACTTAGGACCTTTGAAACAATTCTTACTCTCTACAACTACAATTTTCAGTAAAATGAGCTCATTAGAAACATGTGAGCAACAAGGAGGGATTCCTTTCCAAGGTTATGGAAAGGTACTGTTTCTATTACCATTTGACATCTGACTCCTCTCCTAAGACATCATTAATTTCTTCACGACACCTCTCCTGGATTTCTGGGTGGTTAGCCATATTGTAGAAGAACCAAGAGAGACCTTGAAGACAAAATGGCATTACAATTTTCTACAAGGTATAATAAAACTCTATCATAGCCCTAACGTTTCGAAGGTAATAATTTGGAAGTACAATCGTCCATCAGATGAACATAACCCGCTTTCAAATAGTATCTCAATCCTATTGTGCCTCTATAGGTATTCCTATTTGTATCAGGCCACTGCATACAGACTCATAGCTCGTTATATTGTATATGTCTCTTTCCCTGTAAACTATTTATATATCCAGTATACTGTTTACTCATGATTATGTTTTTAATGCCATAAATATGACTATGCTTAAACTACATTTTCGTTGCTGATGTCTTGTATGCTTTAATGACAATAAAAATCCATTGCAAAATAAGTCCAAATTGGTGTCTTGTGTCATTTCTGATAGTTGATTCCAAAAGATAACATTACCACTGGTAGTTGTATCATGACCTGCAAACATGAAAGTGTCCACCTCATGCTGTATTTCTTCATCACTCATCCCAACGTCATCTTCATCCTGAAAGAATGATCAACAAACATCCATGGTTCATCCATGGATATAAAGTAAGTTAAGCCTAATTGACATTCCTAACTAAAATAGTGTTTCTCATAGCAAAGATGGCTCTGTAATATATGCAACTAAGTTAGCTTTTAACTCAAGTAACCCTGTGTATGAAGCTTTTCTTTCACCAGAACTACATGGAATATTCTGCAACTGAAAGACCTCTTGGAACTAATTGTGAAGAGAAGGGAATTTCTTACTGGTTCCAGTTTATTAAAAGCGACATAAAAAACAATTCCTTACTTCCTTTACCGGACTTATTCACAACCTACTTTGTTTTTATGTGACTTAGTTTTTATTAAATCCATTTGTGATGCCTAAATGTTATTGTTTATACTTCATGCGCAGAAAAGTGTAGGTGTGGCTTCTTTATCACACTCACCCTAGCCTTGAGTAGAATATCGAGAAAGTCCAAGTATTTCCTTTTCTGAGCTCTGTCATTCTGGAAAATATGTATAAATTTTAATTATTCATTGTGCATATCATAACTACTGCAATTGACATGCCTTTCCCTCAAAAAATAAATAATGTTTAAATACTTCAGATTTATCTCAGATAAAAAAAACTATTCTTTAAAATATCTACACATTTGATTGGTTAGGATTCTGTCACCTGATTTGTTTCAGCTAGTTGAAATCCATCATTTGTGATAATATGTGCAAATCTATACTACATTACTCATAGAATAAGAACGTGTCTAGCTAAATCTTTAAAGATTATTTAGTTTTTTTGAAAAGGTTGAATAGTAAGCTTACCTGATTTTGGCTGACACTCAAGGCTTCTTTGCGAGCAGCAATGATATTTTTGGAGAACTTGTGTATAATATGAAGCACCTTTTTGAACCTGCGACCACTGGTACTGAGATGGTACAGCCAGTCGTGAAAGAATAGTGGGTTTTTGAAACGATCCATTACCAGACTCGTAACCTCAAAAATGCAAGTGATGTACTCATTCTGTTCACTGAAAAATCAGATGAAATGTCATATTTCCTTACTTTAAGCAATAGTAGTATCAGTAGTCATTGCAGTGGAGTACTGGTAGAAGTAGCAGCTGTAGCTGAAGTAGATGTTGTATAAGTAGCAGACAAAGTAGCTGACGCTGCAGCAGTTGCAGCTTTAGCAGCAGCAGCATTTGTTGTTGTTGATAAATAGTTTTCTGTCCAATCCAAATAATGACATTCATTACATGCAATACACAAGTGTTAAAAATCCGGTCAGTAACAAAGGCTTATAATGGACCAAATACAATCATAAATATACTTATAGATATTATCAGATAGACATTCATCATATACAATATACAATGGATTATCTAATCAATCATAAGCACCTCATCTTCCATCTCCATGTTTTGGCACAATAAACGATTGTCACTTGGAATCTTTTTGTGGCGCCCTCTTCTAATTTCAAGGTTGAATGTGCCACACACACTCACATGCAATAGTAGTGTAGTACTTGTGGTAGTAGCAGTAGCAGCAGCAGTAGTAGTAGTAGTAACAGTAGTTATGGTGGTGGTAGTGCTGGAGGTAGAAGTAGTACTTAGTAGTAGCAGCAGTAGCAGTGGTAGTTGTGGTGATGTACGTAGCAGCAGCAATGGTACCGTTAGATTTGCCGGCCCTATTCTTAAACTCACCTCTCCAGCTGACATTCACTTCTGTAGCTGAATGCACATTTCAGAATGTTATCAAGAGTCAGGAGACTCATGTGCTGAAACACCTCCAGTGAAGCGGTACCTTTCCCACACAACCCCTGCCATTTATTCTGAAATCACAACGATATATTTGCATAACAGTTATATTTGTATGATTGAAATAAAATATAACGTTGGTTATATGCAGTTATACGGTTATATTTACTATTGTATTTTATCATAACTCACTTGGAGATACTGTAGAACACACGCCTGTCCCAAATATAGCGAATTGGGGGGTTTTCGCATCATAGCGTATCTTTATGTTAGCGACGGTAGCTGCCACTGACAGCTCCAGTACAGTAAGAAAAAAGTACAGCGTTTTTATATATAGCGAAGCGGAACCACACGCTATGTACGCTATATATAAACAGACACGTATATTGTGTGCTCTACAGAACTGTTTTCTGATTGGTTTAGAAAGATGGCCGAGAATTGTTGTAGAACTCAAATCAAAACGCGGGAGCTGCCCAGTGAGCTTAAACGAAAGTAGGTCTAAGGAGGTCAGCATAGTCAGCACGGTAAATTTGCTACTCAGATATTGCTCTGCCCAAGTGATTATTGTAATTTTCATCTTGACATGGAGTTTGCGTGCCTCGGGGTGAGCGGGGGCAGGGGAGGGGGTAGTTTGGTATAATTAAACAAATATGACATCCCTGTGGGGTGGCTAGCATGTTGATATACCCCTCGTGAGCATTGTCACCAAAGGGCATAGCTCACTATATATATATATATATATATATATATATATATATATATATATATATATATATATATATATATATATATATATATATACGTGTGTGTGTATTCATGTGTGTTTGCAGAAAAAACATACCATTCATACAATAAGATATATGAGAAAAATGCAGACATACCAACAATACAACTGATGACGCGTTAAAGAGTTTAACATAGGCTTTAAGAATTTCAAAGTGAAATGCAGGTGTAAGGAGCCGTCTATTTCTTGCCCATTTTCTGCCTTTGCTTAGGAGTAATCCGTCACCTGAAGCAAAAATAGCAGTGTATTTATTTGAATAGGTATCATAGTTTAGGTCACTCAGCTATAAGGTTACGGAGAGAAAATCGATTATCATCACTCTGCCCGTCGTACCAAAGCTAAAGCATAACTAGCCAGACGTATTCCATTAATGGAAATTACTCCAATTAAACACAAATCAAATGGTAGAATGATTACAAAAACAAACAGAAACAATTCTTCATATCTTCATCTTAAATCAGTTAAAACGTCCATGAAGGATTTATTCTTCATTAATAATATACTGGTCTGGAGCTAATGATAGAATAACCTCTTTCAAGGTATCTGCACCCAACATACACAGACTTTATTGATTCATTTCCACGGACTTTCTCTTTTACATGAAATGTATTGTCTACCCATCTTATTCTATAAAAAGGCTGAAATACTGTATAGTCTGTCGTTGTATTTGTCTTACTCACACTGTATACTATATACTCCAATTATGTATGTAGAAATGTTTAAATGTTATTACAATGGTCAATTTCATATAATACATATCCGATGAACCTCTAGTTGTTGTCTTATAATACGTATGTGATGTATCTCTTGAGTCCAACTTGGACCAGCTATGACAATGGAACACATTTCAAACTTATGACTAACAGTGATCTGGTAGACACTTACCTAACCAAGGTTCCATAAATCTATACAATGGATCTTTTGGATCTTCAAAGATAAAAAGAAGAATTACACATGTTTTCATCACTTGTGAGAAGATACTCACAAACCAATTGCATATATCAAAAGTATAAGAAATTTACATTCACATGTAAAGTTCATCGAAGGATAGCCAAAAAGAGATGTACCCACACAAGTCATAGTTAAGAAGCAAGTTGACTAGGTTTGGTCTAGTATTTTAACTGTAATGTGCAATAGTTCGCAATAAATTAAATCAAAATTCTTGACATCATGGAAAATATTAATGTATAACATTTGCTTTTACCTACCTGCGCCACTCATCACACTTCTTATGTAATCAGGATGATAGACGCGTACATCAGCACGAAAAGGTCCAAGCCAGAATTTGGCCACGTTGGGAAAATTGTTAACCCATTCCTGTGCTATTTCTAGTTCTCTGTCAGGGTCATCCAGGACCTATGAAAAACATAGTTGGACAAGTCAAACACACACGTATGTATACATATATATATATATATATATATATATATATATATATATATATATATATATATATATATATATATATATATATATACATATATATATATATATATATATATATATATATATATATATATATATATATATATATATATATATATATTCATATATACGTATATTATATATACAGTCAAACCTGACTGAGAGACCACCCCCGAACAAGGACCCCCTCCCGACAAAGACCGCTCAAAATCCCCCCCGAGAGATATTACTTTATATTTTCCCTCCGAATAGAGACCCCTTGTCAACAAAGACCAGAGACCGCCTTATTTCTTCCCAACGACCATGTTTCACCTGTGAACAAGGACCTTTTTCAGAAATAGACATTTCCAAGTCTCTTTGTTGGCAGAAATTTCTCAGCCTGATTTTCAGTAAGTCATAACCATTACTTTCTTTGTGAGGGGATTAAAGGAATACACACCACACACACACACATGCAGCAGTGGGATACGATTGTAATTTGACCCAAGCCTGGGTGGGGACCTGTGTAAGCTACATTTAACCCAAGCCAGCTAATGTTCAATTGCAATTTTGTCATCCTTTGTCTTGATGGAAAATGAGGTCATATGTCTTTAGTTTGCTTTGAGATTTTGTGCAGTACAGCTGATAACCTACGTAGAGATGCCACCTAAAAGGAAGTTTCTTACCTTGGTAGAAAGAGTTAAGGTAATAGAGCTCAACAATAAGAACAGAAGTGCTCGTAAGATAGCCGAGGACTTTAGGAGTTGGAAAAACCCAGGTTCCCATGTACATGTATATCTTTCTCATTCTGTTTGAGTATAACCTTCTTATTTTGAATGCTCATATGATAACTGCCAAAACATGTACTGCTTTTCCTAGCTTTACCTTTATTTTTGGTATTATGAAATATAATATGTGATATTAATAAACCTTTTAATCAGATACATTTTAGTTTTCTTTACATTTTCCCACCAATTTGTGATTTAGTTTTAAACAGATAAAACAGTGAAAAAATGGTATGCAGTCCATGCACCCTTGTGAAAATAGCATCAGTAATCAACCCCCCGAACAAAGCCCACCTGTGAACAAAGACCGTTTTTTTACTTCCCAAGGGCGGTCTTTATTCGCAAGTGCTCGAGTGCGTATGGCCTCGGCGCAGAGAGCATACCCTGCCGTTTGGCCAGCCACCTTCTAGACAATTTTGCCACAGAGCTATCCCACCCAGCTATACGGCTCAGCCACAGAGGTATCCCACCCAGCTATACGCCTCAGCAACAGAGGTGTCCCTCTCTGCTCTACGTCTAAGCCACATGGACATTGCGAGATGGCTTATATATATGTTCCACGTTGTCCCTTGCCAAGACGGAGTTGTGGTTGCTACTTGTTACCCAATCGTCTTTTGCGAATACTAAGGGATTACGTATTGTTTGTATGTACAGCTCGTGGTTTGACAATTGCCTACAGGCCCAAGTTAAAGGCTCATGTTCTCCCTTTGATCCGCTCCCTAAGCAAGTCGCAAGCCACTGGGACATAAATAACTATAAGAATGCAAAGATAGACCAATGGCAACTTGAGTGTAAAGCCCCATTCTCACATTCACGATCTAGAACATGATCCGAACACGATCAAGCGATCGTGTTAAATTGAATAGAGATCAGCCTGTTGATCCGCATGATCGTATGAAGATCAGGCTGGGTTGGCGCAACTCGTACTGAGGTCAGGTATGGCCACGACCATTTTGGAATGTTCAAAATCTGCATGTTCGATCGGCAAAACCGGCCCGGTCGAGTTGCTGCCAATAGCTAGCGAGTAAACATCGTATGAAGGTCGGCAACAGCGTATGAAGGTCGGCAACAGCGTATAGCAGCCGTATTGACATCGGCGTCATGCGTATGCAAATCCGCAGGAAAGTTGCATACGCTGTGCGTACGATCGTACAGGACTGCTATACGCTATTCAAGTATTCAAGTCGTATAGCAAGCGTATGAGTAGCGTATGATAGTCGGGATATATATATGAGCATCGTATAACGGTCTTACCAACTACAACTACATGCAGGATAAGTCTTGAACGAACGTATTCATGCCCAACAACAGTCGTGACTCCGTCTCCGTCAATCGTATGGTAGTCGAATAACAGTCCTCTTTAAAAAAGAAAAAACGCAAAATTTGCATAATAGCATACTCGAAACGTATAACTCGGTCTATTCGCTAGATCGGCATAGTCGTGGCTGAAGTCGTGAATGTGAGAATGGGGCTTAAGACGAAATGCATATGATAGGTGGGCCCCAAGGAAGCTGTGTATGTGATATACACGAGGTGTTACGAGTCGAAGACTCGCTTAATATCCTTGGATAACACCTTTGTGGTTTAGCCATCTTGGAAAACAAATGCTCAAAAAGTGTGGGTTTTGTTATATACCGCACACTTATGGATGCCCTGATCACAAAACTTGTGATTGACCGATGTGATTAGCTTCTCTTTCCTCTTGTAATTTCGCAATATCTCAACAATAGACTACTCTAACGTATACTTATTTGCTATTTAGTTAAATTGTATACAGGCAATTCTGCTTAATAAGGTGATGGGTACCATTGCAAGCCAGTTAAAAGCCCTGTCCCAAAACACACCTCAGCGTATCTCCAGGTTCCTGAGTGTTATCAGGTAGAGAATATCATCGCCACCTGTCATTATTCAATCCATATTCTGTTTTATTTCAAAATTTACAACTTCTCTTTCAAATGACATATTCTCATTAATTACGCAGGTGATGGTTACTGCAGGTTCAGAGTTACTTTAGGGATATCATTGACTATGCCCAATAAAAAGTATTTTTTTGATTTTTTACTGCTGAAGATTTTTACAGGCCATAACGTTGGAAATTTTAGTTAGAAATCTCCACACCAACTACACTTGGTAACCTCACTGTGCTCATAGCTAGCACCTATTTATAGCATCCTGACCACAAGCCATTGTCTTGAGATCGTCGAGGTGTATTTTTGTGCAACTGTCTTTTGTCTCGAGTACTCAGAAGTGATCAGCGAGGTATGTCCACTTCTATCAAAGGGGTTCCCATGCCTCAACACACGAGATATCTCACTAGAATTTTCAATGTTATGGCCTGTAAAAATCTTTAGCAGTAAAAGATTTTAAAAATACTTCTTATTGGGCATAGTCAATGATATCCCTAAGGTAACTGTGAACCTGTAGTGACTATCACCTGCGTAAGTAATGAGAATATGTCACTTGAGTGAAAAGTTGTAAATATTGAAATGAATTAGAATATGGGTTGACTACAGACGGCTGACTATGATATTCTCTCCCTGATAACACTCAGGAACCTGTAGATACACCTTGTTATATGATTATGCTGCTGTGAGGTGTGTTTTGGGATGGGGCTTTTAACTCGCTTGCAATGGTACTCATCACCTTAATCCGGACATGTGTAATCCGGATATTCGTCTATACCGGACAGATTGGAAGGTCCCGGTCCCTTCCTATACATATAATTCCTATATGAAGAATCTGGATTTTGCCTTATCCGGACAGAAATGTAGGGTCCACATCAGTCCGGATTAAGCAGAGTTACCTGTATTGTTCTTCTCTATTCTCTCCGTTGCTGTCAGGGTGATCAATTATTTACGTCATTTTATTTGACAAGAAAGGAGGGATGGGTATTTATTTGTACAATCAGGATTTTGAAAATCTAATACGGATTTTCTGTTTTGTTCTGTTCTGAAAAAGATGGGGCGTGTGCCTCTGGTTCAATGTAATCGCGAAATGTGCACACTTCAGTTGTATCTAATCCTGCAATTCACCTTAAACCATCCAATGCTGAGGCTACTTTCATCCAAAGCACAAGGACGCAAAGATTTATTTGAAAACTATCTAAACCCAGTCATGTTGGTTTCAGTAATTCTTTTTAGGTGTTTCGCATAATTTTGTTACGGCCAAATTAGGCACCAGCTGCATGTGTCATTATTATACCTCACGTGAAGATTCTTGATTCTGGTTGGTCAAGGGCCAAGGATTAATTGTCAAGTTTTCCTCACTCCTTAGCGACAGGCTGTTGTTCTCACTCTGTAGCTGTCGCTAGGCCTATTAAAGTAATAGGGTATTTCAACCCCTGATGTCACCCAAAGTCTGGCATAGCAACAGACTTTGGACCCTAGAGAGAGAGAGACGCTCGTAAAAGGGCAATAAACTTACCCGCGCTCACCCTCAGTAACAACGAACAGGGCATTGCGAACGGACGCAATCTGCCATTGTATAAGAACATATGGATTTATAAGAAGCCCCACGAAGGTTAGTAAATTAACATTTATTGACTTAATTATATTTAGAAAACATATTTCTTAAGGTTAACTATGAAATTGACAGCAGGCTCTATTTAGAGATAAGATATAATTGGCTTAGTATAAGATGTATGCCAGTAGTAATGCATTCCTTTGTTAGGGTGTAATGTAACCAAATATAGTCACAATTATTTGTGCATGTCAAACTACTGTATAAAACTTATGACCCTGTTTTTACTTGTAGTTTTCACGGACACAAACATTATGTAAAGTTGCAAATGACCTCCGTTAATAAAGGTCTAATGCTAAAAACTGATGTCTCGTGTTCTGTATGAAACCCAAGGGGAATAGCAGGAGTGGTCAAAGGTCAAGCAAGTTAACCACTGTACTGCAAATCCAACCCGGCCGGCGACGTGACAGCCGAGCCACAGTGAAAACTTCTGCTTCTAAAGACAGAAGGAACCAAGACACTTCTCCAAAAGAAGTGAAAACTTCTGGCTACTATAGTCAGTAGTGAAAACTTCTGCTTCTAAAGACAGAAGGAACCAAGACACTTCTCCAAAAGAAGTGAAAACTTCTGGCTACTATAGTCAGTAGTGAAACTCCAGCTTCTAAAAGGAAAGGAGTTGGAAAACAAGACACTTCTCCAAAGAAGTGAAACCCTCCTCACTTCTAAAGCCAAGAAGTAGGAAACCAAGACACTCCTATACTAGGAAGTGAAAGTGATAACAAGAACTGAAGTTAAAGCAACTTCTAAAGAGGAAATTTCCTGGATAATACCACAAAGCTACAGTGGAGCTACACAGGAATATTAAGCGCCTGGAATCTACTATCACAAGTAAACATCGCAAGCGGGACTGTATGCAGGCATGTTGACACTGCACTTGAACTTTGCCCGGCAGCAGAAGCTGCAGGTTGTGATGATAGACTGTTTGCACAGTCACTGCTCAAGATAGACTCACTGCCCAGTCTGCCCTGAACGGATCTTATGGACTCACACAGAAGACTAATTTGTGAAAATAAATTGCTGAACACTGGACTATTATTACATAATTGACATTTTCGGAATTTAATCCTTTCATTTGGAATAATTGTGACTATTTGGATTGGTAAGTACACATTTTGTCTACTTTGTATATGTGCATTTCATTTGGGGATTATTTCTGTTCCTTTAAAAATGTCTGAAACAGGTAAAGTATTATTATCCTCAGGGGAAGGGGGCTCCACAGTGCAGATAGAGAGTTTAGGCACTCGGGCAAGATCTTTATCAGAAAAGGGCCTAGAGTGGCAAATTGAAGAGAGGTCACGTAGATTTAAGTCAGCCATGACAGCTTGGCGACGCCAAGCCGGCAACGTTGAAGAAACGCTGGTAGAGACCAGTGAAATCTCTATTATTAGAGAAGAAAGCAAGCTCTTAAAGGAGAGAATGCTTGAAGTGACTGCCACCTATGAGCAGGTGCAGAAACTAACGCCACCTAGTGGCAATCAGCAAGAAGCAAGTAAATATGAGTCTGTTGATGAAGAAAACCATCAGCTCATAAAGAAAATCTCTTCCCGAATTAGGGAAATAGAGATAGATAGGACAGAAATTGTGTCCAATGCCTCTGCTCGTTCTTTCAGAAGTCGGCATTCCTTACAAGGGTCGCAAATCTCGAACTTATCGAGTGCTGCCATGAAGATAGAAGCAGCTTCGGAGGTTGCTACCCTCGAAATAGACCTTAAGTACATGGATGAGGAAGCCGATCAAAGAATAAAAATGGAAAGGGTGCAGATGGCTAAGCAACTAGATCAAGCCAAGGCCAAGTTAAATGTGATAAAACAGGTCGAAGCTGAAGAAGGGGGCAATTTCGATATAGATGTAGGACCATCACTTCCGGGGAAAGGAATGAATGAATATGTAGAAAACTGCATACAAACCCAGAGTTGTGATGCCCCGCCTACCTTCGATACCCCCCTACTGACCACTGCCGCAGCAGTGGATATGAATGATAACAGGGCAAGAGTGCCTCAGGTGCGCCTAAACCCTAAAGTTGAAGAATACCGTCCCAGAAGTGTACCAGCTGAGATGCCACGTGAACAAGGCACACATGGTACTTGGACGTATTCCCAGGAAACACCAGGAATAATACCTGAAAGCCATAGTACACCCCATAATGGGTATAGGCCTCTGAACACACCAATGCGGATGGAATCTAACATGTATGACACATCTCAACATGTTTTGGAATTGACGAGGGCATTTGCTGAACAAGTCAGCATAAACCGTCTTCCCGCTCCGGAACCGACGGTGTTTAGTGGTGATCCAATGAGATACCCAAGCTGGAAGGGTGCCTTTCAGACATTAATTGACCAAAGGGGTATTCCCCCCCTAGAGAGAATCTACTACCTGAAACGGTACTTAGGAGGTGCTGCATTAGAAGCAGTGGAAGGATTTTGTCTCCTCACCACTGCAGATGCATATGAACAAGCACGAAATCTGCTTGACGAGAGATTCGGCGACCCCTTTATAGTGGCCAATGCATTCCGAGATAAGTTGGACGCTTGGCCAGATATTGCTCCGAGGGATGGTTCAGCATTAAGAAAATTCGCCGATTTTCTTCGTCAATGCAACACCACTATGCAGACTACTGAAAGTCTGAATATATTGAATGATAGCCGTGAAAACAGGAAGCTATTATGCAAGCTTCCAGACTGGTTAGTCACCAGGTGGAGCAGAATAGCAGCAGAGTGGACGCAGAAAATGAGGTTGTTCCCCCCTTTCAAGGAATTCATGAATTTTGTGGTGAAAGAGGCAGATATAGCCTGCAACCCAATCACCTCACTTCAAGCACTGAGGGGAAACAGATCCAACGAACCTGCAAATAATGCCAAATATGGGCAAAGGAAGGAGATCAATGCTCGATCCCTCGCCACTGAAGTTAACGAAGCTCCACAGGCATCAGACAATAGCGACCAAGTAAGGTGCGTTGCCTGTAACATGCCTCATGACCTAAATGACTGCCAGTCATTCCTGGCCAAGACTCTAGTACAGAGGAAAAACTTTACATGGATAAATGACCTGTGCTTCGGATGTCTGAAGCCTGGCCACCAATCTAAGGATTGCAAGGATAGGAAAAAATGTGAAACATGTAAGAGAAAACATCCAAGTTCTCTTCATGATGACAACTGGAAGCCTCTCCAAAGACAGAGGATCAAAATGGCAGAAAATGATGTGCCAAACCCAGTTGCAAAAGACGAAACTGAGTTGAAAGCAGTGAATGGCACTTGCAATCAGAGTCGCATTACCCACTTCAATGGTTCTGGTAACTCTGGCAAGAGCTCAATGATAGTTCCAGTTTATCTATCTCACCAAGACAGGCCAGAGTCTGAGGTGCTTGTATACGCACTGCTGGACACTCAGTCCGATACCACGTTCATCCATGATGACATTTGCGATGAATTAGGCCTAGAAGGTTCTAAGACAAAACTTCTGCTTTCAACTATGCTTGCAGAAAATAAGGCCATTAAGTGCAAATGTTTGACAGGTCTTCAGGTACGTGGACATGACAGTCAAGAAATTGTCCCACTCCCCACAACGTACACTCGCAACATAATCCCTGCTAATCGTTCTCACATACCAACTCCAGAGATGGCGGATAAATGGTCTCACTTGAAACCAATCGTGAACAAGCTGATGCCATTGGGAAGTTGTAAGGTAGGCCTGCTAATAGGCTACAACTGCCCGAGAGCTTTGGCTCCTAAGGATGTTATTCTGCCAACCGGAAATGAGCCGTATGCACAGAGAACCGATTTGGGTTGGAGCATAGTGGGCATAGTGGACTCAAGTGCAATTGAATTCGATGAGCGTGATCCATTCGGAGTGAGCCATCGGATTATTGCCCATGAAATACCCTCAGCTTTGTGGACGAAAACTGAGGATAACGAAACACAAGATACCCCTGAAAGGGTGTTGTTTGCCTTTAAGTCAAAGGTAAAGGAACTTGTCACCCCCAAGGAAGTCATACAAATGATGGAGTTAGACTTCATAGAGAGAAAGGCTGATCAAGATACACTTTCTCAGGATGACCGAATGTTCCTATCAAAGATAAAGGAAGGCATCCATATCAGGGATGATGGCCACTATGAGATGCCACTTCCCTTCAAAGGACCGGATCCTGCTTTCCTAAGTAACAAGACCATGGCACTTCAGCGTCTCAAGCAGGTGAAATACCGTCTGCGAAAGGACACGAAGTACAGAAAGGACTACTCTACCTTCATGAGTAATGTGAATCAAGCGGGTTACGCAGAACGAGTAACCCCATCTGAGCTTGAAAGAAAGGATGGCATGGCATGGTGTATACCACATCATGGTGTGAACCATTCGAAGAAACCAGACAAAATACAAATAGTATTTGACTGTAGTGCGGAGTTCAAGGGTGAATCTCTGAATGATCACCTTCTGAAAGGACCGGATCTGACTAACACGTCAATTGGTGTACTGTCCAGATTCTGTCAAGAACCAGCCGCATTCATGTGCGATGATGAGCAAACATTTCACCAGTTCAAGGTGAATGAGGAACACCATGATTGCCCAAGAGCTCTCTGGTGGGAAAATGCAGACTATGAGAGGAACCCTAAAGAGTACCTGAGAGATCTCCAGGTCCGTCCCAAGTGGACTAGGCATCGTCGTGACATCAAAAAAGGCGACATAGTCATCGACAAGGATGAAAACATGTCACGCAATCAGTGGCCACTTGCAAGGGTACACGAAACATACCCAAGCGATGATGGTCATGTCAGGAAAGTCAAGCTTGCAATGGCAGGTAGATCATTGAATGCAAAGGGCAAACAGACTTGCCCTACAGCGTATCTGGATCGACCTATCCAAAAATTGGTCTTGTTAGTCGAAGGCCTAGAAGACAAGGGGACTCCCGACAAGGAGCCTTAAAATCGAAGTTGCATTGTGGTGCCCCATAATAATATATCATTGGGTTAAGTCTTTAATTAAGACAAAATAATGCACATGTACATCGTAGATGAAATGTATACTGTACAATCCTTGTTGTTTATCATGCTAAGATAGATTTCTTTGTATTAAGAAGAAACTGGCAACTCAGTGTGTAGGGTTTACAGTAAAATGTTGTTAATGGTATAATTAACATATAATGTCATGAGAAATTAGTGAAACTAATTTAGGGAGCCATGTAGCTGTCGCTAGGCCTATTAAAGTAATAGGGTATTTCAACCCCTGATGTCACCAAAAGTCTGGCATAGCAACAGACTTTGGACCCTAGAGAGAGAGAGACGCTCGTAAAAGGGCAATAAACTTACCCGCGCTCACCCTCAGTAACAACGAACAGGGCATTGCGAACGGACGCAATCTGCCATTGTATAAGAACATATGGATTTATAAGAAGCCCCACGAAGGTTAGTAAATTAACATTTATTGACTTAATTATATTTAGAAAACATATTTCTTAAGGTTAACTATGAAATTGACAGCAGGCTCTATTTAGAGATAAGATATAATTGGCTTAGTATAAGATGTATGCCAGTAGTAATGCATTCCTTTGTTAGGGTGTAATGTAACCAAGTATAGTCACAATTATTTGTGCATGTCAAACTACTGTATAAAACTTATGACCCTGTTTTTACTTGTAGTTTTCACGGACACAAACATTATGTAAAGTTGCAAATGACCTCCGTTAATAAAGGTCTAATGCTAAAAACTGATGTCTTGTTGTTCTGTATGGAACTCAATGGGGAATAGCAGGAGTGGTCAAAGTTCAAGCAAGTTAACCACATACTGCAAATCCAACCCGGCCGGCGACGTGACAGCCGAGCCACACACTCCTTAGCAACAGCTACGGACTAATTGATTAGTTCATAGCAACAGATATGTACTAATTAACTAGTTCATAGCAACAGCTATGTACTAATGTATTAGTTACCACTAGCCCGAAGAATACCCACGAACACCCACGCAGTTTGCCATTGACCTACCGGTGAAACTAGTTCAACAAGGCAGACGACGAGTATTTATCCAAAATCTGTGGTGTTTGTAATTTTTCTCCCTTTTGTGTTTTGTATTTTGTTCGGTATAATAAAACTGATATGACATCCCTGAGGGGTGTCCACCAGGAATAACTTCCCCGAGAGAGGATTGTCGCTCGAGGGCGTAGCATCAGGGATGTCATATTTGTATAATGATAACTCACCTCTTTTATATTCCCGTAAAGCCAATGTGGAGTCGGTCCAGGAAAATCCTTCAGTGCTACAGCCTGTCTGTGTCTTGACACAAACAGCTGAGATACTTTAAAAATGATGTGCGCCAAGAAACACACTCCTATGGTGTAAAGTATGAAAGGATTTAACTGGGATGAGAGCTCCATAGCTTAAAGGTCCCTCAACGTTGATGACTAAATGGTCACGAAATAGCGAAATGACTTCCGTTCATTCAGTACATGTTTGAGAGACTGGTGTCCTCAACACAGGGCGACCTTACTATGTTTACTGGTCAGTGGTTGAGAGACTGAGCTACCTTTGACCCATTTTACTTTGCATTGGTTCATTGAACAAAGCCGTAATGATCACAAGGACAGATTATACAATAAGTCCCGACAAAGACTGATGGACTGGACACGCATAACATGCTATTCATGGCCAACGACCTGTTACACGATCCTTAAATAGGAATACATGTACAGTGCAGACATTTAATTCCTGCACTACATGCATAGGCTGATGAACTGGACACGCATTCCATGCTATTCATGACCAGTGACCTGCCCAGGGGGGGGGGGGGGGGCACTTGGGTATTTAGGGGGGTGCATACGTTCGTTATCATAATTAAAAAATACCCCTAAAGCACTGATTTCTGGCCAAAAAAGCACCCTTATTTTAATAAAACGCTAATTTTTTCCACTAAATAAACACCCCTTCTTTTATCAAAACACTGACATTGGATGAACAGGAATACGTATTTTAACTTGAGATTTTATAATCCTCTGCTTGTTTAGCGGCAGCAAGTGGCGGCAGCAAACTCGTAAGCCCACGTCACTTCGGCAGTCACTCGGCGTCAGAGCCGCGTAAACTTCGTGGATTGTACGGGGATTTTGACCCCCATACTTCGTACCTGGGTACAAAAAAGTACCCTTCTTTTACAAAATCGTGGACATGCGGAGGTCTTAAAAAAAGACCCCTTCTTCCGCGAAATACGTAACGCAGGTGCGACCCCCCTCTGTACCTGAGTGCCCCCCCCGGGGTGACCTGTTACGCTGTACCCTAAATAGGAATACGTGTACAGAGCAGGCATCTAATTCCTGCACTAAATGCGTAGACAGTCCGGGCATAATACACGACCGCACGCCCGATTGCCACCTAGCTTCCTGCGTAAGGATGCATGGATGACCTCACAATTGAACGTAGCTTTGATTCGCAATCTACGTGTGGCATTGATGTTCCTTTGCTTATTCTATTGACATGTTATCCATCGGCGATTGTACAACCAGGTTCTGACCCCGGAGGGGGGAGGGGGCACTCACGTACAGAGGGGGGCCGCACCCGCGTTACGTATTTCGCGGAAAAGGGGCTTTTTTTAAGACCTCCGCATGTCCGCGATTTTGTAAAAGAAGGGTACTTTTTTGTACCCAGGTACGAAGTATGGGGGTCAAAATCCCCTTACAATCCACGAAATATCCGCGGCTCTGACGCCGAGTTACTCCCGAAGTGACTGGGCTTTCGCGTTTGCTGCCGCCACTTGCTGCCGTTAAACACGCAGAGGATTATAAAATCTTAAGTAAAAATTTGTTGTCCCGTTCATCCAATGTCAGTGTTTTGATAAAAGAAGGGGTGTTTATTTAGTGGAAAAAGTCAGCGTTTTTATTAAAATAAGGGTGCTTTTTGGCCAGAAATCAGTGCTTTAGGGGTATTTTCAAATTTTGATAACAAGTGTATGCGACCCCTAAATACCCAAGTGCCCCCCCCCCCTCCCCCCGGGGGTTCTGACAGACGTCCGACCGACTAATGCAAGAATTAAATATTTGTACTGTACTTCATATTAGGATGACACCATTGGGCTGGGGCGAGTTACTGCTACTCGTGTTCCAAAGCCCTTTCGCTAGCATTACACAGCTGATGAGAGCAACCTTATTCCTATAATCTAAGGCATATGTCGCACAATAAGGATCGATAATAGAAAGAAAATGATATGCTTAAAGTGTAACTCCACCTTCAAAATTAAAAAAGATATGTTTTAGAGCTCAGTGTCACCTTTCTCAGGACACCTTGATTACAATTGTACTCCGCAAATTGACTGAGATATTTAAGTTTGTATCTTGGAAAATACAGCAAATTTACTGCCTCAGCTGGTCCATGGGGGCACCATCTTGGAGCTTATCAGAAACAGGAAGTGACGTCATACTGCTACATCCAGGCTGCTCAGGGCCATTCAGAACTGAACACCCTAACACATTCTGTCATTAGTAAATGACTTGCAAAGAGGATAGTGGTGTATCAGACTCAGCAAACAGAGGCACTGTGTCTCAGTGTACACCTATATGGTGCAATTTTATTTTCTAGAGGTATACCAGGTTCTGTGTGGCAAAAGCAATGAGGGAAAAGAGACCTGCAGTAAAGGGGTTATGGATGAACTTTAGGGCTCTAGAGATTCTACCAGTTTACAAATTAGCCTGGTATTTAGTACTCTTACAATGTCCTGACAGTCCGGACACTGTTATCTTGTGATGAAAGGAATTTTACAATTAGTAAGCTGTGTGTGTATTGCCATGTAGAGTGTGTCGGCTGCTCAGGAATTGACTGCAATACACATTAATCTCAAAGGAATCGCGTCTGCTCTATAGTCTCATGCTTTACCCATGAGGTTAACTGCAATAAACATCCTCTGGGCACAATTATTTCCAATTGCAGTCAGACTAGTTAATGTTAGGAAAACGCAAGTATTTGAAGTACAATTGTGAAACCAGATAGCCTATAAACCATCTTCCAATTATATTGTGATGATGTTTAGTTCATATTAGCTATGTATTACTTCTAAACTAATGCCTACAATTTAAACAGAAATACGGCAAATATAACATATTTTTAATTTTGTTATTGTATTCTTCCGATAGTTGGAGGGGGAAGTCAGTGAAAATCCTTTTCTGGCATTCAGAACTTCCCCCACTTAATCTAAATGTTCCTTGCCTTTAAATGTGGGGCTATCACAGACCATATATTGATCATATTTTTGGCGGTTCAGACTGTATATTGATCATGTTTTCACTGGTACATGCGCTTATTTCGAAAATCTTTGTTGCATCCAAACTGGAAGCTTGACAATTCACCATCTTTGTGCTCAGTTTTTGAGCTGTCCACAGTCACGGTCTTAGGGTTCAACTATCCTAGGGGCATATGCCCACCGGCGGATCCACACAGGTGATTCCGGTGACAAGTCACCGCTCAATTCAAAAAGTGGATGTTTGGCACCGGTCAAATTCGCTAGCTGATACCTGCCTGTTCACACCAACACTTTTTATACAGGCAGTTCGAGGGCATCATGCCCCGGATAGATTTCTTTAAAAAAATCTTGGGACGGGTGGATTAAGGAAGAGGAGGCAGTCATCTTAACATAGTTCTCGCCAGACATAATTAGTCTCCATGGGGAATTGATAAAGGCGGCAGATATCGGCCGGCCGGGGGGTGATAGTAATTCCCTGTGGAGATGATTATCAATCCCTGGCAAACACGTGATTATACTAGCCGCTAGGTGCGCTGGTAAGCGCCATGCAACCATGGTTGGAGTGTTGCGAGTCATGCCGCAGCTGGACAACTGAAGCCAACTCTTCACTTTAAAGTAGAAGGTGACTTTGGAAACTTGGTATACAAGTATAAACATTTCAAGGATCAGATTTTTAGGAAATCATGAAATTTTTAGGAGGTGGCATTGTAAAGGTATTCGGTTTATAGTCTTCTATTCAGTTTATTTGAACATAAATGGTAGACTATACTGGTCAACATATATTGGTATCCAATTGCTCTTTTGCCAGTTTTGGATGGAGTGTATTCAGGATTAACTAGGTAAATGCATCAGTTAATTGAATCCCTGGGAGGGGGGGGGGGAGAATAGTGTTCTGACCTTCTGCCCTATTAAGCATAGTCCTAACCCATAGGGCACATTTTTTGTCATTTATCCCCACCCCTGGGGCACATTTTGCGAACCATATTTTCTAGCCATGTGGGCATTAAAAAATTGATTTTTTTTTTAAATTAAACTTTTATTGTTTTGATTTGGACAATGACAAGATCTAATTTTATTTGTTTGTTCACTGTTTGATGGCCGATGGGCTAATCAAAATCAAGTATTGGGAAAGTTTTAAGGAGGGTTTTGGAGGTATTCACTATCCCCGCCCTGTGGGGAAATTGCATGTGTAGTGTAATGTAAGCAATCACTACAGTTTCAGAAATAAATTAGCCTTATATTATGAAATTCATTCCAAAGATCAGTAGTGAATAATGAGTGGTTCAGTATATGGCTAAGAAATATTAGAAACAAAATGAAAATCTTTGAAAAGTAAGTCAATAAAATTTATAATTTTAAGTGCCACGAGTGGCTGAGAAGACATCTCAGAGCGTCGAAAACCCTTGGGCTTATGGGGTCTTGAGCGGCTCCCAGACACCCGACCACTAGTCCCGAGCACCTACGGTGCCTGGTGGCCATTTTCAGTTATGGCACCAGTCAAATTCAGGCCTGTATCCGCCCCTGTTAATGCCCTTAGATTTTGCTGTGGACTCCAAGATTTTTCAAACTAGGGGCCCAAAATAGTATGTATCATAACCAGAAATCCAATTATTGGCCAATATTTTTTGTCAAAAGACCTTTTCGGGCCTCTGACCTCAAATCTAAGTGTCAGACCCTGGCCACTAGAGCTAGCCCCTAAGCTCCCTCACTCTCTCCAGGAAGTCACAGCATGTCATCAAACGCATCTACTTAACATCACTAATTAGGTTCCCTCTGAGCAAACATGGCAGCCCCCATAAAGTTACCTTTAAATGGTATTATCTCAGTTTATCTGCTGAGTACAATTGTAATCAAGGTGTCCTATGAAAGGTGAGATTGAGCTCTACAACATATCTTTTTTTAATTTTGAAGGTGGAGTTACACTTTAATAATCTTTACACTATATATATATTGGAATTTGGAATTTCGTTTATCGTCACTTTTCTGCCATATTGCGGCTAAGTCATGACTAGCCAGTTGTAACTTGTGGAGGAGACCGGAGTACCTGGCAAAAAACACCGCCCTACCCTCAAGTCACTGGAAATATTCTCACATACCCTAGGTGGGATTCGAACCCGACAATGGTGAGAGACAGCTAACAGTCAGTGGCAATGCCTAAGACATTTAATCCCTGCACTAAGTTTGTGTGCAGTCCGGGCATAATACATGACCTCACGCCCAAATGCCACCCAGTTGTCCGGGCATGGATGCATAGATGACCTCACAACTAAACGCAGCTTTGATTCACAAGCTATCTGGGTCATTGATGTGCATGGCTTATCTATTTTGACATATTATTCAAGGGTGTTAATGTGCAACCAGGCATTTGCAGACGTCCGATTGAATGACGCAGGAATTAAATGTCTGTACTGTACATATGCCTGACACAAATAGGTTCCCTGCATACCCTGCTTATAATAGACTTTTCAACTAGCGATCTGTCAATGTCAAATTATTTCTATCACTGTTAGAAAAAAAATGTGGCAATATTGGCGGATTTTTTACAATGCGTAACCCACACCGTGTTATGTATCCTTGAAACCTTACAATAAGCAACTCATTCATTTCTCATAATCTACGCTATACTTTTCACTCAAGGTATTTTAAAAGTCCAAATAATTCCTTCAGCCAGTGGTATAGAGCATTTACATGGATATCCTCAAACAGTAGTGTTAGATAAACCTCGAATATTTACAATTAGTATACCTCACGTGAAGATTCTTGATTCTGGTTGGTCAAGGGCCATGGATTAATCGTCATGTTTTCCTGACTCCCCCCCCCCCCCCCCCCCCCCCCCCAGTCCTTCGCGTTGTCCTTAACAGCTATGTACTGATTGATTAGTTACCGCTAGCCCGAAGAATAGGCGCCGCTAGTACGAAGAATACCCACGAACAACTACGGACTTTGCCGAGTGACCTACCGGTGAAACCAGTTCAACAAAGCAGACGACGAGTATTTATTCAAAATCTCTGGTGTTTGTAATTTTTCCCCCTTTTGTGTTTTGTATTTTGTTCGGTATAATAAAACATATGACATCCATGTACGCCCGAGGGCGACACTCCTCTCGAGGGGAAGTTATTCCTGGTGGAAACCTCACAGGGATTTCATATTTGTATATTATGTTCCAACATTTCGCTATTTTACATACTATAGAATTCAGTCAATCGATATATATTTGATCACCAAATCCTAGATAAATATTCATTTCATGCACCGGACCAAACTGAATCCACTGTTTTGGTTGCTTCACTCGATAATCATACATGCCTGTCCATAGTTCAGTACCGAACACTAGCAACCCCCCACCCCCTTTCTTTCTTTTTTTTTTACTGATTTCTGATATTGTATAGGGGGCTAGGGATTAGTGTCAGCACGCTAATGTAACAAGTATATTATTGATCTAAATAGCATGTATTGTTACAAGAATGAAATATCCAGAATATTTGCTGGAAGAAGGCATATCATCTGTTAGTCAATGACACTGTTATGACCAAGAAGCCTAATATTGGTTTCTGTTTATGGGTTTTATGCTAAACTATCCCTGCTAACATTTAAACAGAGGATGGCATTGAACCATAAATGCTTATAGACTAATATAGTAAGGTTCAATATCTTGTATATTTATACTTCCCCTGGCGACAGCTGGAGGAACCAAAACATCCGACCTATTTATGAACCCTTTTCTGTAGTCTTGCACCCTGTCCCACTCACAAAGATATGGAAATAAAGGATCGGGCTACTGTATTTTCAAAAATGGCCCTTGACTATAGCTGTTTAGGCTGTTCTGAAATGTCATCCTTGTCATGAAAATAGGAGAGGAAAAGACTCATCCTTTTCATTTATCATTTAAGCCGTTATGAAATATTAGACTGGAAATATGTTAGATTATATGTGAAAAGTGTGATGTTCATGACATCATTACTACAGACTACTTGTCCTCAGAGTGTTTGATAAAGACTAATTATACAACGGTCAACATGGAGAGATATTTTGACCTAAAAGTTGTTTTAAACATGTTCACTCCTTAAAAAACATAATGCCACTGCTTGGTTGATACAGGCAGAAATTATATTTGGTCATAAATACACGATCATGCAAAGTCAGTGAGTTTGAATTTGAAATTTCGTTTTTTTTGTCACTTTTTCTGCCATATTGCGGCTAATTCATGACTAGTCATTTGTAACTGGTGGTGGAAACCGGAGTACCCAGCAAAGCCGCCGCCTTGCCACAAGTCACTGGCCTCTTTCTCACATACACGGGTATGCACCCCCTTAAATACCCAAGTGCCCCCCCCCCCCCCCCCCCGGGGCTGTCAGTGAAAATATTAGTCTTAGACGAAATCACAAGGACTCGTAGCCACGAGATCTCGCTGCCTGAACTGAGCTATGGGTCACAACAGGGGATGAACAAATATTCCCTGCTTGTATTCAAAGGTGTGCTCTATTTTATTCGCGCTGGTCCTTGATGATCCCAAATGCAACACTAATTGCACTGCAGGCGCTGTGAAGTTCCCGTACCATGGAGCATATAGGTCTGAGGGCTTAGTGGTTACTATACCTGGCTTTCAAGCGTGAGGTCGCAGGTTCGAGTCTCTGCTGTATCCCCACGAGCAAGTTGGCCTGGTCGCTATCTATATACTAGTATATATAAACATGCGGTGTTGTGGAGGACTGTCTATGGTGTTTCTGCAATTGAAAGAGCCCTTGGAACTTTTTGAAAAAGAGTCTAAATGCCTGGACAACCCAGAAATAATACACGACTGCACGCCCGATTGTTACCCAGTTTCCTGGGCATGGATGATCTCACAACTGAACGTAGCTTGACATATTGTCCTCGGGTGTTCGCACAACCAGGCACCGGCAGACGTCCGGTCGACTGGTGCAGGAATTAAATGTCAGCACTGTATGATCAGGAAGAGGTTCATAGTTAGGAGTAGGAAGGGGTAAAGAGGGTGCAAAAAAGTACATTATGAAAAACTACTTTAAGAGCTATTTTAAAATGTGCCCTTTCTCTAATTACACATTAAGACTGTAGCAACGGATCCACTTACTGCGCAACTAAAAGCGTGGAGCTCATACATGTAGTAGGTGGGAAGAAAATCAAATAAGAAAACGGACCTAGTTATCTTACTGAGGCACATCAAAGAAATATGGCTGTGTGATGAAATGTTTGGTCAATGTGGTGATAATAAACTATAAATGGAGACTTTTAGTGAGTTTATAAGCATTAATCTATTGCGGGTTTTACCAAAACGGCAATTAGGGCTAATACAGTTCATTTGTCTATATCGCATAAATTGAACTTCCCATTCGCTTTTGTGTCATGATGAAAATGTCAGTGAGAAAAATTAATCAATATTCGCCATGTGGCCGAGAATTAATTGTATAATCGCGTAGCTTTAGATCGATCTGTGCAGAGTGTCGCTAATCCCTATAAACCCTCCATCGTGTGATGAGGGGAGCAGACGACGTTTCATGCGCATGCGTATTACTAACTGGGATGAAGTAAGAAGTAAGAAAGTAATCGGACAAAAATAAGATGTGTTCCGCGTGGTGATACATGAGTTACTGACCCGGGGGGGGGGGGGGGGGGGGGGGTCAAATACAGAGGGGGGCCGCACTCACGTTACGTATTTCGCGGAAGAAGGGGTCTTTTTAAGACCTCCGGATGTCCGCGATTTGTAAAGGAAGGGTACTGACTTTTTGTACCCAGGTACGAAGTATGGGGGATGAAAATCCCCTTACAATCCACGAAATAGTATCTGCGGCTCTGACGCCGAGTGACTCCCAAAGTGACTAGGCTTCCGAGTCTGCTGCCGCTAAACAGGCAGAGTATTATAAAATCTAAAATTAAAATAAGTGTTCCCGTTCATCCAATGTAAGTGTTTTTTTTTCTTGGATTAAGAAAAGAATGGATATGTAACGAGAGACCAATTACTATATGCTCTATAGTTACATGCTGGCCTCATGCCAGGACTACCAGATAAGGTAGCAGGGCGAGGTCACGTGGGAACAAGGACCAATCAGGGCTCTTGCATCGATTACATTACAGAGAAACCTTATCTCCACCACCTGCTGGGGGTGCCCAGAGCACCTATTAGCGACTATTAGTTGACATTGGTTGAGGCTAGCATGTTCAGGTTGACCGGCTGGTTTCCATTCCATGTGTTGGTCTTCTAAGGTTTTTTTAGAATAAGGGTGCTTTTTTTGGTCTGAAATCAGTGCTTTAGAGGTATTTTTAAATTCTGATAACGAGCGTATGCACCCCCACCCCCTAAAAAACAAAGTGCCCCCCCCCCCCCAGGGGTTACAGAAAAGACTATTAATGGTAAATCTATATTAGGCGGATTTCACATCGACCCCTTTCCCTGACAGCCAGCGTCCCTAATAGCCAATTAAGCCCTTCGTAAGAGGGGTTGCTCGCTCCCCTGATACGCAACCAACATATCTCGCTCAACAGTCTCGGCACGACTCCTTGCCCAGGTATTGACGAGAACCACTCAAGAGGCGCGTTCTGTGCAAGTGAGTGAGCAACTTCCACAATATAAACAAATACGAGAGCACTCACTCGCCTATGCCCTAGTGACGTCACAATTAGGCGAAATTAGGTGTGCCGAGGGCTTCACAATGGGCCGTAATTGGTCTGTGGCGACCAATCCATGTTCTATTCATCTAAGGCCCAGTATAAGAAGCGATCCCCATCCACCCCAAAAAATGTTAACCCATTTATGCTTGACTGTTCCTATTGAAATTTTCGTTTGATACCTTTGCAAATACTTAATGGGTGAAACATGAATTCGAAAAGGACTGAAAATGTCTATAGTATGCCTGAGCTAAACGTGGCGGACATTTTTTTCTTTTTTCTTTGTTACAGAAAGTTCGCATTTCCTACCTAAAACTGGCAAGCATTTAAGCAGCACTGTGTCCTGCATTTATATAGCTACTTTCTTTTTAAACTTTTTTGTAAAATTCCACTCGAGATCGCTCACATTTGTACTGTCTGCAATGGGCAAATTTTAGTACCATATGGGCACCCACCCAATGAGCAAAATTAATATTTCATGGAGTTGAGAAAGAAAGTAGGTATATTGATACAGGACACACTGCTGCTAAGAGGTTTGCCAAATTTGGATAGCAAATACAAACTTTTTGTTACAAAATGTGGAAAACGATCCACCAAGTTTAGCTCAGATACTGAAATATTAAATATGTTTACTTCTCCATTCAATAAACGGTGCGCTTTCCTTTTCACAATGACTTATGTAATTCTGAATCCAGCTTTTAGTTACTTAGTTCAGACATAAACCCTACCTATTTTCCCGTTTATGTTTTTCTATTGGACGGTAGGCATGTGCAGCATAGAACATCCACAATAAGATATCGTTGCATATAGTAAGGTTCAATATTATTGAACTATTAGTTACTGAGCTGCGCTCACTCTCATACGGAGGAACTTACGTGACATGCAGAATTTTAAAAACAATAAAAACAGATTCCAACACCTTTTTTCCGAAAACGTGCGAAAAAAATTCAAAAACTTTTCCAACATTTTTTGAAAAATGTGCGAAAAAAGAATCAAATACATTTTCCAACACTTTTTTGAAAAGTGATAGAAAAGGATTCAAATATTTCTCCAACACTTTTTTTCAGAAAGCGATTAAAAAATGATTATTTTCTGCCTGTCACTAAATACTTAAGATTTCATACTCTCAATCTCAGATCATGCCACATATTTCATTAATTTATCTAAGATTCCAAAACGTCCTTATTTACGGCTCGTGCAATCGTAAGTATGAATCTAGAATAGGCTCCTAGTCCCCATAGAGTTGAAATTCCCTTCTGTTGACCAAGCAGTGTGGTGTAGTACCAGCAATGGTAGATAGATGGCGCCACCTAATCCTAACTCTTAAGGTTATTATCAGGTTTTGTCATACTCAAACTGAGTCGTCTGTTCACCTGGTGAATACATTTGAAGTAGTCTACTCAGACCAACCTTGACCACTGTGTGCCCTAAAACAGGACAACTTGAAGACAGAAAAATACACATGTACATGGTAGCCTAGAAAACTAGGCGAGTACTCAGCGCCCTGCTCGGGTAGTTGCGCCTGAGCAAGTCACATGACTAACATCAGCAGCCATGATGGTGGGTGTGCATTGATGTTCCCCTTGTTTTCCTAGTCATTTTCTGTGTTTATTTCGTTTCGTGTTCATAGTCTGACGCTGGCATTGATATTTGTCTTGGTTGCTTTCAGGACGGCATGGATGACGGCCCGGATTTGCTCGCAGAGGAGCAGGAAAAGGTGGGTGTAGACAGACGATGACAACGGAAGTGCCTGGCCGGCTCCCTAATAGCAATTTGCTGTGTGCTTTAGTTGCCACTTTTTGTTGTTGTTTCACTGTTGTATTTTCTGTCCCATCACTTTTCTCACCCAATTCTAGCTCACCGTCTAAATGACTGTGCTCGCACACTCCTTTTCTTCGCAAATGTGTACAAGTGTTTTAGTTCACGAATTATTCATGTGGCGACGACTGACAGGTAAGCAAATCATTGGATAAATAAAACTACTTCCTGATACCTCCCCCTCAACGTTTAGTCATCAGGTTCGCCTCACAATGACACATTTTCATATATTTTCCTCGAAAGAGTGTTAAGTATAAGAATTACGAAAACACTTGTCTCCTGGTATAGAAAATCATGACAGTTATACCACGTTTGCAAAAAATACAGAATGTTATAGACTTATAATTGTAAATTTTTATTTGAGTTTAATCATTCTCTGATCTATAAATATTGGACTCAGGAAGGGGGTGGAGACCTTTATCTCTTACAGTTTATCTGATAATTCAAACACACTTTCCTATCTACCGTAGTACTAGCGTGGTTCCATAGAACATATTTACAATAAATATTCAATAATTTTAGCTCACAGGTTTTGATACATACATGTATTTTTTGTAAGCATTATGAAACATACATGTATTTTCCTATTTATTATAGTCGGTCTGACTTGAGTTTGGCAACCGCTTTTTCCATTTCTTTGTGACAAAACGTTCAAACTTGGCAAATACATTTGGCAAAATTTGCCCATTGCCAACAATACAAATCTTGCATGTTTGTATTGTTGGCAATGGGCAAATTTTACAATGGGACGATTGGAACCTAATGAGCAGAATCAACATTTTACGGAGCTGAGATAAAATGTATGTTTATACATACATACGATAATGCTCCAAAGAGGTTTGCCAAAGTTGAATGTCAAACTCGAAAGTTTTGACACATAAAATTGGTGTACCAAACTCAAGTCAGACAGATTATAAAAAGCGCCAATATTGAATGGCTCAAGTGCAATCCAGTTAAAAAAAATCGTCACCAGGTGCCAATATACAATATTTATATAAACCAACGTATCAAAAATGAAGACCTGGGTCAGTCATTAGACAAGATTTGCCTTTCGCACGTTTTGATGACTTTAACATGCTGATGCCACAGCTGGACACCCCTGAGGGTGGTAACTGCACATATTGCCATTGTTTGTTTGTTTTTTAAATATATATGGCTTTTCTATTACTTGTTTTGACTTAGCGGCAAGCAAAAAACTTGTTGCTGTAATGTCTCTAGGTAATATAATGACATTCTTTTAAAACACGGTTTTTGTGTGTTGCCACGTCAACAGACTTTTTTATGCTTTTTGCACACATTTGCTACATTTTCTCATTGTCAAAAGTATGTAAGAAACTCAAAAAAGGGACTTTATTTCCAAAATCAAGAAAGGGATTTATACTTTGGCAAAATCTCACTGTACATAATGAGTTTAACATAGACATTTTTGTTGGGACTCAAACTTTGATGGAGGATTTTAGGTCAGACCGTTTTAAGTTACTTGCAAACACTATTAAAAACTACTGTGGCAGTTATTTGTAGCATGGATATTTGATTAATTGAGATCTGTCTGACAGTGACGCCGTCTTCAGCTAAATGATAATGTGAAGTGCAGTTTGAGTACAGAAACAGCCACTGCTTGCAAAAGACTATGCCACTAGCAAACTTTGCAGCAGGGCTCGACTCTAACAGTGAAAATGGCTTTGGGTCAGTAAAAACAGAGTTCAACTGGTCCTACAGTTCTAGTAAACATTAGGGACCATTCTTATTAACAAGTTTCCCCCACATCAGGCACATTAAATGTCTGATAATGTTATGAGAAAAAAATTCTAGGACCGGTAAAAATTTTGCAGGACAAGTAGAGGTAGATCCTAGGTACTAATGCACCTACGGAGCCAGAGACTTTTTAAGTTCGTCTCGAGACCTGCTTTGCAAGCCCATTGCAAACCCCAGGGTTTGACTTATGGTTTGATGGACAGTTATTCTCTATCACTTTTACAAGGAGGGCAACTGAAACTAAATATGAGAATGTCAATTGAATTGTTACCAAGATATTTTCATGTGTATCAGAAAGGGTTACAAACTGGTACTCGTGTACCGATAGCAACCAAGATTCATTTTGAAAAGTACTGGTATCATACTGCGTCACTGAGAACCGGTACTAAAAGACACCGTTTCGTTTCAGCAAATAAAGCAAGTTGTTACTTATCTCGCACTGCTAATATGATGAAGCATCGTGTCCTGATTTCCGCCGTAGGAATCCCAGACAGCGTGAAAAACCCACACTGTCTGGAACTCCTTCGGCGGGAAATACAATACGATACAGGGCTCGAAATTAAGATTTTTTCCAGGGAGCCCAATTGCATCTTCATAAGCTTTATAAAGGTCTTCTGTATGTCAAACAGTACATATTTGGGATTTTGGGCTCCCTGCAGAAATTTGAGGGAGCCGCAGGAACATTCAAGGGAGCCCTCGGCTCCCGTCACCCCCTAATTTCGAGCCCTGCGATATGTGGTGAATGGTGACGCTCATTTGACTTGGTTAACTTTGTCAACGTTCGTCTCAATCGTTGGTTCTGTTCCCCAATTCTACTATTGATTCTTGTCATAGAACTGAGGAATAGAACCATAAATTCAGCGATAAAAACCTTTGACAAGGCCGATCAGGTCACAGAAATCAGAGGTACCGTTTCGCTGTTAACGATACCGATACCACTGCAGGGCTCGAAATTAGGGGGTGCCGGGAGCCAAGGGCTCCATTGAATTCTCCTGCGGCTCCCTCAAATTTCTGCAGGGAGTGCAAAGATGTACTGGTTTCTATACACAACATCTTTAGAAGATGTAATTGTAATTCTGTTCAGTTACTGTTCCGGCTGACCAGTGGAATTATCAGACGCATAGTACCCCTAGTTAGGCCGGGGCCGCCGGGCAAGTGAAAGCCTCATGGCACTTGCCCGCCGGGCAAGTGCCTTAAAAGCGTAATGTCAAGGCCTGCCCTTGTCACTCTTGGAGACACTCTACATGTACTAACTAAATGATATGGCAAACAAGTATGTGGTATTAGGATTCGGATGTGAAGAGATTTTTTGTATATCGATTGATCAAAAAAAAATTCAAACAATTAATCAATTCGGTTTGAGTTTTACGGCCACATTGTCCTAATTTTAAGGCAAACGATTTTAAACATTGTTGTGATGAATCGGTGCACCAAATATGGCGCAATAGATTTGTTTACTCTTGAGTGTTGACACGGAGCCGTTCCGTGTCACTTAAAGAAAGTTCATTGTTTTTGTATGTTTTGGCCGCGTAATTTCACAAAATTTATTCAGAAATTTCACATTTGAAATAATCGATTATTTTGAACCGGTAGAGTCAGCCTCAACTCAATCAAATGCTCAAGTTCTCTCTTAAGCGTCCCACCACTATGTGGTATAGTATATGGATGGAAAAGGCTGTCAAGTAACCAACTAAAAGTGTATAACCTAGCTGTTCTGAACAGTGAGTCTGAAAGGCAAATTGGCTATTACCTAATAATACTTGACAGATCAATTATCATTAAATACCATTACATTACCAAGACATAGTCTTGATACTGAGAGACGACATATGAAACCAAACTGAAGAATTTGGGCGCTAGTCTCTGTCAACACATTTTGCTGTGATTTTCCTTGAACTTCTGGCATTATCGAAGGAATTCATGGCTAATCCAAGCTACCTTTGGTAAGTGGAGAAACCCATGTAGCCCCATTCAGCTTTGCAGATTGTTCATGAAATGGAACACTGTCAAGTTTGACCAGTATCATCATAACTATGCACAATCTTCATTGAATAGTTTTATATGGCCTTTAAGGATGATTTCTTTAGAACCAAAATTGAGCATTCTTTCTTCATCAAATAAAAGTAATGTTGAAATGATATATGATATCCTTACAATAAAGAAATGTTAAAATTCAAAATCAGATGTTTTGCAACATTTGACTTTTGAACATGCAAATGAGTTTTGAATTCATCCCCATTGCTTGTACAGCATAGGAAAGCAGCGTAGTCGGCCTACATTTTGGTATGTGATGTCTAGACATTTTGTCCTGTAAACTAGAGATATTTTTTATTGATTTAAGTTTGTATTTGATTAATTAGTGACAGTGGGCACACAATACATTTCTTTTAGTACGTCTCCCATCAGTAAGTCATTATTTATTGTATTTCTTATATACATATATATATATATATATATATATATATATATATATATATATATATATATATATATATATATATATATATATATATATATGTATGTATGTGTGTGTCTATATATATATATATGTTTATGTGTAATTGTATATATATTATTGTATTTCTTACAGGGAAGGTCAGAAACAGTGGATTTAGATACAGATACCAGTTTGATGGTAGATATCTCAGATGCCTTGAGTGAAAGAGATAAAGTCAAGTTTACAGTTCACACAAAGGTAGGTACCTCCTCTTTGATATTTTCTTTTAACACATTCCTGCTTTTACTTTTAAAAATAACTTGGGAATCAGGCATAATATATTGAAAATATATTTTGGAGTAGTGTAATAGATTTCTTAAAGCATTTTTCGTTAATTAGTAATCATCCAAGTGGGAGCTATATTAGGCTAATAGATTACATATTTTATAACTGTTACCGTTCAAATTGTTCTGTTTAGGTATTATCTGCTATATTTTTCACAAAAGGAATACATGCTTGTAGCTGTATACCATGTTGATACTTCAACTGCAGACCATTTTTTGGACGTTTGATTTCTATGTTAGTATCTTACAACAGGCTGACATGATAGCTTGAGAGTTTCTACTTTCAAGCTTATTTCTTACATATATCATGATTTTCCCAGATGTTGACCAATCATCTCTTTGCTTGCAGACCACTTTACCAGATTTTCGTGAGCCGGAGTTTTCCGTTGTGCGACAACATGAGGAGTTTGTGTGGTTACACGATCGTTACGAGGAGAATGAAGATTACGCCGGAATAGTGGTAAGTTGAATTACTAAATATCTAGTCTTTTAGGGTAAAAAAGATTTTTAGGTACATCCTTCTTGAACTTGTGTTATTGCATAATATCCACCATCTGTTATCGATATCCCATGAGGCGGAGCTTAGTTCAACAATAATATATAAAGGTATTCGGTTTATAGTCTTGTATCTACCGAAATGTTCACACAACCTTCCTCCCCTAGCAGGCCTGTACACACGGAAACCATTTCAATCCCCCGAGGGATATTCCAGAGGCAATATGGAATAAACTGTGTTGCCTAAGCCCTAAGGAGAGACCAAAGTACCCGGGCCGGGAATTGAATCAGCGACTTACTGATTACTAGTCTGACACCTAACCAAATATATGGGGTGTTTTGTAACATAATTCCTGTGAACATTCTCCATCTAAATTGGCTACCGATCCTGCACGTATTGCAAAAAAGGGACGCGCAGCATTGTTGAGTCCATTCTGCAGTGCATGAGTGATGATGTTAGCATTTAAATTGTGTAAGATCGCCACAGATCGAACCAATTAGCATTGAGAATCACAGCAGAATGTTCAGTAGATCATTATGTGAATGAAAGAATGAATGAAGGTTTAAAGGCTCATCGGCACACAGGCCATTTAGTGCCATACAATTGTATCAAAAAGTGCTCCTTTATCATTGTTAAAGAACAATGGCAAAGCATGATAATTTGAGGTGAAAGAAGTAAAAGAAGGAGAGTAAGAACTAAGGCTAGGACGATCAATCAAAAGCTCGATCAATCGGTCGGATTGGCATGAAATCCGACAGGGTCGAGTCAAGTTTTGGAAAATCGATTATTTCTGATTATCGCCTACATAGCTCACTTCGTACACAAGAACGTAATTTACTCTACAAAACACAAACATGACTAATCATTCCACTGCTGCAGATGTTAATAAAGAAATTTACCTACCTTATCTGTGGGTTTCGTGTCTATTCTCGCCTCCGCATCCAGGTTACGTTGCGTATTATACTTGTATTGACAAGTCTGATTTTCAAAACGCTATACTTCGCTTTACTTCCGGGATCGGTACTAGCGTGTTTTGAAGGATATAGCACTCTCAAAATATATATATTTTTAATCGATTGATCAGTCGGAAACTTCGACGATTAATTGAGCCGAAATTCCAGAACGATTCCTAGCCCTAGTTAGAACAGAGCCTTCAGATCCAAAGAGGGCCAAGGTATATTTTAGATGCATGGTATCCATAGACAGATCCACACTTCTCGGCATTATGTGTATTTAATGTACACCTTCAGGCATCCCGGCTGGACCTTTGGTCCTCGGTCCTCCCAGGGTGGCTTCAGCGGTACATTAAATACACATAATGCCCTGATGAACAGTCATTAAGGCTTCATTATAAGTATTTTCTAAAAAAAAATGCTCTGGTTACAAAGATAAAGCCAATCTAGTGAGGGCGTTTTTGAGCACTACAATCATGAATGGGTTAAGGTCATATTCAGGATGTTTTGAGCACTACAAGCATGAATGGGTTAAGGTCATATTCAGGGTGTTTTGAGCACTACAAGCATGAATGGGTTAAGGTCATATTCAGGGTGTTTTGAGCACTACAAGCATGAATGGGTTAAGGTCATATTCAGGGTGTTTTTGGGGCACTACAAGCATGAATGGGTTAAGGTCATATTCAGGGTGTTTTGGGGCATTACAAGCATGAACGGGTTAAGCTCATATTAAGGGTGTTTTGGGGGCACTACAAGCATGAACGGATTAAGCTCATATTAAGGGTGTTTTGGGGCACTACAAGCATGAACGGGTTAAGCTCATATTAAGAGTGTTTTTGGGGCACTACAAGCATGAATGGGTTAAGGTCATAGTATACTTGGTGCAGACAATGAAAAATGACAATGCACTTGTAGAATCAGCTTCCAACATACCATAGCAGCATGGTGTGTAAATGGACCCTGGACCCTACCATGTACACACTTCCTATTACACTATTGCAGGCAGGGTATTAACCAGGATTTAGGAACCGGGTGCCCAAAATTGGCAGTTGTAAAATTTTGGGGCGTCCAAATTTTTGAGGGGGGGGGGGGGGGGTGGGCAACAATATACTCAGATTTCAACCACAAACATGTATAAAGTTACCAACATAAGGCATGGTATCCTTATAAAATATCATGGGAATTATATTGACATGAAGAAAATAAATTATATGCTTGAGATTGATATTTTAAGAAATTCCTCTCAAACAAATGTGGGTGTCCTAAGTGGTGCTTTTTAAGGGTTTGGGTGTCCAAAAAGACACCCAGACACCCTGCTGGCTAAGACCATGATTACCAATCCAGGATTTCACTAAGTGTGGGGGGGGGGGGGGGGGGGGGGGGGGTTCACACTAGGTTTCCAATTGGCCATCCAGGGATAAGACTGATGGTGGCACTACTAGTTTACTTCCAAATATGGCCACAAGGGATTTAGTATCATAAGTGAAACACTGAAATACAATGTAGAATTTCCAATTACACTTACCAGTTCTCACATTTGACCAGCTACCAAATCAATATGATTTTTCCAAACACATATTGTCATATCTATCACATAGTGTGTTAGTTCACTTTGTTTCGTGATAATAATTTATTTGAGGGGGTTCACAGAATACATACTACAAGGTAGGTAGGGTTCACAATTGTTTTTTTCATTAACTCTCCTTTAATCATTGTTCAAATACTCACTTGATAACCACATTTAAATAAATGGAAGATCTGTTCCTAAAGGGGGGTTCACAATTTAAATAGTTGTATGCAAGAGATGCACACATGCTACACAAAAAGTTTTAATCTGTTTAAAATCTACAATAAACAATCCATATAACAGAATATTTTTTCGGAACTGGTACATTGAGCTACCTGCTGAAATTGCGGTATAGATGCTGAATATAATTTGTAATCGGATAGCTAGCGTCTATGAGGGCTTACCAAATGACAATGGTGAAGACACAATGGCTGACCTGAAGAATTGAGAAAAAATTAAACAAGTCATTATCAATCTACTGTTGTGTAAAAAAACATACTGCACTAACACAATATAGCAACACAGAGACAGAGACAGAATGGGAGAGAGACAGACAGAGAGAGGAAGTGAGAGGGAGTGATAGAGAGATAGAGAAGGGGGAAGAGAGAGAGAGAGAGAGAGACAGACAGAGATAGACAGACAGAGAGAGTGGCAGAGAGAGACAGACAGAGAGAGGAAGTGAGAGGGAGTGATAGAGAGATAGAGAAGGGGGAAGAGCGAGAGAGAGAGAGAGAGGGGGGGGGAGAGAGAGAGAGAGGGGGGCAGAGAGAATGAGAGAGATCCTCCAATTGATTAACAGACATCATTTAAAGAGAAAATAGCATTGAGAACTATTGTGCAATTACAGGTATTCATTGCATTAATTTCTAATAGAAATGTAATCTATCAGTGTATATAAATTTCTAAATTACTCAGTCATCATAGATATTTTCCAAGCTCCACTAATACATGTATGGCACATCTTGAAGCAACTGTCAGCCAGGATGTCTTTGTTGAGCATTTGCTAAGCTGAGGGCTATTTCCATGAAACGTGAGATGTAAATATGCAACATTAGCATGGCCAGTATGATTATCCATATTGCTCACGTAGGCTGTGCTACCTCAAGTGCTCAGCCAAAGGAGAGAGAGAGAGTCTCTTATATTAACCCTTCCAATGCTGAAGCTACTTTCATCCAAAGCACAAAGACGCAAATATCTTTGAAAACCATCTAAACCCTGTCATGTTGGTATTCATTTGATATCTCTCGCTGAGTATTCTCAGATTAGTACCCATACACCAGGCATGAATGGCTTAACCCGTCCAATGCTGAGGCGAGGATACATTCGTCCAATGCACAAAGACGCAAAGATTTTTGAAAACCGTCTAAACCCTGTCATATTGGAATTCATTATATAGCTCTCTCCGAGTACTCTCAGATGAGTACCCATTTGCCAGGGTTTCAGTCATCTTTAAGATTTTTTGCTTCATTTTGTATTGGCCAAATCAGCCACCAGCATCATAAGGGTTAAATCCCCAGAGCCCCTTTGACAAAGAACAGACAGGCTTGTAAAGTGCGGGTGCCTAGCATCTTATGAAGATTTGCAATTCCCTCCGATTCAATTCCACGGTCGGGAAAGTAGCCTTTTCTTATGCTGCTCACACTCTGCCACTCTCTGCAGCGTGTTTTGACAGTTTCATGCCGTGGTTGCCATGGCAACTGATTGGCGAGGCTTGTGCGAGAGAGAGGGAGAGAGCGCTATTAGAGGTAGTCGTCAGTGGGACAGGCTGTAGTGCACGGTAGGGTGGCAGAGGTGGTACTAACTCTACTCGCACGGGAAATGACAGGAGAGGTTATTAACCCATTCATGCCTACATGGTCTTAGCCAGCAGGGCGTCTGGGTGCCTTTTTGGACACCCAAACCCTTAAAAAGCACCCTTCAGGACACCCAATATATTTTGTGAGTAATTTCTTAAAATGTCAATCTCAAGCATATAATTGAATTTCTTCATCTCCATATAATTCCCATGACACTGTATAAGGATATCATGCCTTATTATGATAAATTTATACCTGTTTAAGGTTGAATTCTGAGTATATGGACGCCCAAAAATTTTACATTTGCCAATTTTGGGCACCCAGTTTCTAAATCCTGGCTAAGACCATTATGCCTACACTGGCAAAAAGATTTCTTACTGTTTGGGTGCATATTTGTTAGTAAAGTTTTTTGTTGAAAATATTTGAAGGGGAAATGTTGATAGTTTGTAAATCAATGCTTCATTCTGAAGTTATTTTCATAAGTATGACATGTCCAGACGACACTCGTCAAGGAGATATTTAGGCATGAATGGGTTAACCCATTTGTACCTGGAGTGTGCACATAGACAGACATTGAATAAAATTTGAAAAATTAATTATGAAGGAATTGTTGAATCCCAACAAAAATAACTTTCTGCCATGTTCAGCATTGCTGATGATTTACACATTATTCCTAAAAACAGAGATGGAAATTTGCATCACAGCTAAATAGGGGTTCACACCCGCATACTGGTACCTATATGTTAATGGTTCAAAGCAAAAAAATACCAGTATAAAACCGTATAAAAAAGAGCCAGCACTAAAGCCGGTATAAAAGATCTCACCTTCCCTTGATATGCCTGAAATGCCTTAAAACCACCTGTATTCTGTGAGATGTGAGAGTTTTGTATCGCAGATCCATTAAATCCAACAGTAAACGGACACCCTCCATGATGTATTCTACTGCGCAATTTTATTATGAATCACTTTCATCTCACAGTTGAATCAAATCCACAGGTAGAGAAAACACCCGCCATGATGTGGAGGTTAGAAAATGTCAATTTCAAACATAATTTTAGATAATAGTTTTATTTCAAGGTAAATGCTGTGAAATCACATTTCAGATTATATATCTTTAGTTTTATGAAAATCTTGCCATCTTAAAATATGACCATTCTTGGACAACCAGTATAAGAGCTAGGTTGGAGCATGTGAGGAAGTTACCAGTGACCTGGGGTAGCTAACCTGGGGTTAGGCAGTGTTTTTTGCAGGGTACTCCAGTTTCCTCTACCGCTTAAAACTAGCTAGCCATGATTTAGCCACAATAAGGCAGAACAAGTGAGGAAAATCTTAATTCCAGATTTAAAAGCTAGGTAAATCCTAGAGCTGCACTCACAGAGGGAGATCGACTCATGAGCTCACCACCATTTTGACTCATGAGCTCGTGGATGCGCGGATTTCTAAAAAAAATATTCATTATTCAGCCCAAAATATATATACTTACTGATGGAGAATTGCTAACATTTACATTGTTATTTCATTTTAAAATGTGTCTGCATAGAAGAATACATAGGTATATTTACATGTACTTATTGCTTTTTATCAAGCGGTACAAAGGTCAGTATAACGCTCAACACTGCCTTTATACATTGGGGATTGTAAACAAAACATGCCAGCAATACGCAGTAATAAGAAAGTCTGTGTGAGATGCTCTGTGTTATGTTTGTGTTCCAAACATAGACGAGTTCTCGAGTTGACGTATTCAGCTCGAGCTCGGCTCGCCTGCCCTAATGCTCGAGCCACTCGAGTTCGTGAGTGGTGAGTGCAGCTCTAGTAAATCCTAGACTACGCTCCTAGTCCCTAAAGAATTGGCATTCCATTCTGTGCTGACCACGCAGTGCATGGTGTAGTACCAGTATGGTAGATAGATGGCACTACCTGGTCCTCCTATCTATTGTCATACTCAAACTGAATCCTCTATTCCCCTTGTGAGATAAGTGTAAACTAAATTGACTACTATGGCCCCATAGACTATTTTGTGCCTGGTAACAGAAAAGAAATGTCAGAAAATACATATGACAACCTAGAAATCTAGGCTAGGTAAATCCCTATACTGGTATCACTCACTTACCAAGCATAGTAATAGGGAATTCCTCAATCCTCATATTTGAATATGAAAATGGCACCATTTCTCTCATCATTCAAGAAACTATACCTTGAAGAACAATTTTCAACTCTGTGGCCTGAAGCATGAAAGGTATAATCCTTAAATCTGAGGGCCACAGTGAAAATCAAATCCTGTATTTGTCTGTGTTACCCTCGTGAAATAAAGATTATTATTATTATTATTATTATTATTATTATAATGATGTATTCTTTTCTGCAGATACCGCCAGCTCCGCCGAGACCAGACTTCGATGCCTCGCGGGAGAAGCTTCAGCGACTGGGGGAGGGAGAGGGAACGATGACCAAAGAGGAGTTCCAGAAAATGAAGCAAGAACTAGAGGCGTAAGTCAACCACATTCAGTAGTAGCAGTGGTGAACATAATCTTGGCCAGAATTTTGAAAGTGGGTGCCCAAAATGGGGTATCATATTATTTTGGGGCGTCCAATATTCTAAGGGAGACCATAATATCTTCAATTTACAATCATAAAGATGCATTTCCTCATTAAGCTGAATAATATCTTTAAGTAATGTCCTAGCATCCACATTGAACTGAAATTTCAAAATTATTTGCTTGACATTGGCATTTCTAGTATTTCACCACAAAAAAATTGGGTTTCCTAATGTGGGATTTTTTAGGGTTTTGAAATCGCTTTTGGAAGTTAGGTGAAAACACATGAATTTGTTGATTTATTAGTTTTCATCAAATGTGGATCGCTCTAATCCTGAACTTTAAAATCAATCATGGTAATTAAGGACAAGGGGGATTGAAATATTGTTTAATATGAACACAAGACTTCTTATTTAAAAGTACCGCTAAGTATGAGGAAAATAGTAAATAATTATAGTTAGTAATGATAAAAATGGCTATTGTATATTTCATTCATATTCCCAAAATGTATTCATGAATACTTTGTATTTTTTGCAAGGTCTTGCATTTGTGAATACATCCGTATTCACCATCCCTGCTGATAGTATCTGCTATGTATCCCCCTTTCTGTGTATTGTAGAGAGTACCTGGCTACCTTTAAGAAGACGGTGGCCATGCATGAGGTCTTTCTACAGAGGTTGGCGGCTCATCCTGTCTTACGGAATGATGTCAATTTTAAGGTGTTCCTGGAGTATGATCAAGATGTAAGTAACTCCAAGGGATCAGGGATTTATGTTGCATGATCATGATCATTAAGTGGCAAAACGGTGTCAAAACTGTTATTGACAACTGCATTGCTAACTTTGTGACTCGCCAGACTTCTCACATAGATGTAATAGAAAATATTGCCTTTTAAAATAGGATTTAAAATCAGATCACATAAATTCTATTCAAGTTATAGTAATGAAAAACATTGGTCAAAACATGTCTGTATTGATCCTTTCTTTTGATTGGTTTTTATAAATTACTATAAATTTGCGTTTGTGAATATATTTTGCTAATATTATTCTACAAAACATTTATTCAACCTCAGTGGTGAAAATAGACAGTAGCCCACCGGTCCGTTTCTACCAAAAATTTGAATGGGCTAGTAAAAGTCTATGTTTACTTGCCCAGAAACTCTGCTAAATATTCTGACCACATTAATTTTGTAAGCATCACATCCAGTTTCACATTTCTTCTACATTAGATTATAACTATAATCACATTTCAGAAATTTAGCATAAGTAACCATGAATGTTCAGTTATCAAATTGCCGTTGGCTACCATTTTGGTTATCAAAGAGATATATGGACCGCTAATTTTTCTGGTGGACCACTAGACTATTCATTTTGATGGACCGTTTGACCACCAAGGCTTAGCAATCTGTTTTCAGCACTGCAACCTATTATAAGATTTTAATTTATGTATCTTGTTTCTTTATCATTTATTCTCATTTTTGCAGTTAAGTGTTCGAGGAAAGAACAAGAAAGAAAAATTAGGTGGATTCTTCAAGAACCTTACACAGACTGCCGATGAGGTGCTGCTCTCGGGACAAAAGGTAAAGCTCTCATTCTATGTCATGCCATGCCTCTATAGCAGGTCAGGGACTTAGCCAGGACCCGTCCTGCCTGTCTTTTGGACAGGTAGTTTCCTAAAAACCTCCTTTTGGACAGGCTAAAAATTCTATGAAGATTTTTCAATTTTGACTTTTGGGGTGTGATAACCAAATAATTTCCTAACAAACTATCTTCTAGGACATAGCTGAAGTGTAAATTGCCCTTTTTGACACACAGGACTATCAATTGTAGCTGGTATAAAGATTTGAAATAGATTAGCAGCTAATTCTGGACGGGCAGAAATCTTGCTGTTTTGGACAGGCATTTTTGAAAGCCTGGCTAAGACCCTGTAGCAGGGATGTCCAATTGTCGCAACAGCTTGCAACTGCGTCCAAATCCTTCAAGTAATTTTAAATTCAACATCAGGCTGCATGCAGGCCTGTAGAACCTGAATATTCTGAAATGTACCATTTTAAGCAGATTTTGTTAAACATGTCAGGCCTCGACGCTAACTCAAAATGATACTGGCCCTGTAGGACCAGTAACACCTAGCATCTACTGGCCCTGCAAAATGTTTACTGGTCCTACATTTTTTCTTTTACATAACAAGAAAGAACATTGCATAAGATTCACCACAACATTTATATCTATAACTTTTATTTTCATTTATTTCAAAAACAATTGGGGACATTCTCAGGGGAAAACTTTTTAGCAAGAATGTCTCCAAATGTTTACTGGCCCTGTAGGACCAGTTGAGGTCTTTTTTTACTGGCCCGAAGCTATTTTTGGAAATTTTTACTGGCCTGGGGCCATAGGTTCACCCTTAGCGTCGAGCCCTGCATGTTAACTCATTTTAGTGGGTGTCTCTATTGATCACAAGAGGTATCCGTTATTTATATAAGGTTAATAGTGTAGTGCCAATTGAAAATTTTGTGAATCATTTAAGTTAAGACTCTTCTTTGTTAATTTTTCAGGATGTAGATGATTTCTTTGAGGCAGAGAAAGGTTTCCTAGTGGAGTATCATACTAGGATAAAGGATGGGACCATGAAAGCTGATAAAATGACAAGATCTCACAAAAGCAAGTAATTTGTTGATAAGTTTTATGACGTGAAATGGGAGTGTATGTCACTTTCAGTATGCAGCGAAAACTAACGATATATATATATATATATATATATATATATATATATATATATATATATATATATATATATATATATATATATATATATATGTATATATATATATATATATATATATATATATATGTATATATGTATATATATATATATACATATACATATATATATATATATATATATATATATATATATATATATATGTATATATATATATGTAATATATATATATATATATATATATATATATATATATATATATATATATATATATATATATATATATATAATGTCAAAAACTGCTGACAGCTGTAGGTTTTGAACATACATATTTAATTTATCATTAAGTCTATGCTTTATAGACATTTTTCTTAACATATTTCACAAATGTTCATACATTATGTCTTACAACATCGCATTCCAAAGCATTTTGAAATAATTTCTTTTTAGACAACTTTTATCATTATACCTGTGTATTCGTTACCATCAGATGTAGCAGACTCCTATATCAAGATATCAAGCAGTTTGGTCCAAATAGCAACTCTTGAAAATACTGAATTAGACAAGTAAGTATCAAAGAATATTTTTGAAATTGAATTAAATATGTGTTTGATTTGTGTAGAAATATTCTCCCTCAAAAACTTGGAAACAATTTTGTGATCCCATTAGGAAAAAATATTTGCTGTAGTTTTCTGACCTTCACATGTTTACTGTATTATGTAGAACATTTGACTCTACACTTATTTGAAATTTGAGAATACAGGGTAATGTATTTGAATTGACCCTGAGCAAATAGCAACCAATTTGTGAAATTAAGTATTTCTCAGGGACTAAATGTATAGCAATGCTAATTGTGCATTATTTGGTTTTGTCATAGGTCTGCTGAAAAGTAAGTCTCTGTACTTGTTAGTTGTTACAGGCAAATTTGAATAAGTAGAACTTAAATAATATACATTTTGTCCTGCAAGTGAAGTCAGAATTTAAGGTGTTTTTGAATGAACATTTATTATCCATTTAAAGATTCTTTATTTAGCGTGTATATTTGCTACAGCGATTTTTGAGTTAAATACATCCATGGTCCTTAAGTCTATCATGTATAAAGCATTTTATTCAAGTTCGCCTGTTGTTTCTTTTTGCAAAAAAAGGGTTGCAACAAAGGTTCCTGGTTTTTCCTGATCGAGTGAAAACAATTCTCGGTCACATCCATTTTTCTGCCCCTAAGAAGTGCCTCCACCTGCCCGCTCTACTGTTCCAAAGCTTATTATGGGTTAAGTTGGTTTTGTAAATGGTGCATGGCATTATTGGGTACTTAACCCTTATGCTGCTGGTAAATAATTTGACCAATACAAAAATATGCAAAAAATCAGAAAAATGATTGAAACCCTGGCTTATGGGTACTCATCTGAGAGTACTCAGTGAGAGCTATCCAATGAATACCAACATGACAGGGTCTTGAGGGTTTTCAAAATACTTTGCATCCTTGTGCTTTGGACGTAAGTAGCCACAGCATCACTATTATCAGACTTAAGGCATACCTGAGATAAAAAATAAAAAACTTTCGTTGGACTAAAATCTAACATATGTTGAATTTTGGAAATTTGATTATCGTCACTTTTTCTGCCATGTTGTGGCTAAGTGGTGACTAGCCAGTTGTAAGTGGTGGAGGAAACCGGAGTACCCGGTGAAAACTACCGCCTAACCCTAAGTCACTGGCAACTTTCTTACATAGCCTGGCTGGGATTCGAATCCGTTAGTGGTGAGAGAAAGCTAGCAGTCAGTGGCAGCGCCTTAGACCACAGATTTGTTGGAATTAGGAAAGCTTTTGCATCACGTTGCAGGAAGATATTTTAATTGTTTTATGGATACGTTCATTTGTTTATTTGATTAACTCAAGGGCTAGCGCTGAGAAGAGAGCATTGAAAAGTCTGAGTTCATTTATACCTTCGATTTTTTACTACCTACCCGTTGCCACATTCTTTTCTGTTATGTGAAATTTCCCACCTGCGAGAAACATCTACACCTAGTATGTTTACACAATAGCCATAGTTGGCAAGCAAAAAATGAATACCAAAATTATTTGAAAACAAAAAAAACCCAGTCCAATCCAATTATGAAAAGGAACTATGATAAAAGATATGATTTCCCAAATTATTTGTTTGTAGTGTTTTGATCAACATTTCTCCTTCAAATATATTTTTCCAAATATTCTTTTGCTTGCAAGGTTTCATCAAAATTGTCAGACTGTTTTGAACCTAGTGATTTTGATGGGTTAAAAAAAACCTGCCTTAACAGTTAAAGATGACTACTTTATAGAAAAGCCCTATGTGTTGTTTGAATATCTGTAATAAAAAGGTATGTTTCTTCCATTATATTTCTTTCTTAAACGTTGCATTGTCTTTGCCATTTCTAGATTATTCCTCAAGATATCCGAGGGGTTTGAGAAGGCCAGGGTAAGTCTTATTCATTTTGCATTAGTTAAAAGGAAGAACTCATTTATTTAATTTCACTTAGGGTCATTCTTATGCTTTAAAAATACCATTAAAATGACAGAATGAAATTTATGAGTGGCTTCATCTCTTCATTTAACTTTTTTGCGTCTGGACAGTGTGGAAAGTATGGCAACTGTTAACTCATTCAATAGAGTAATATTTGAAAAATATTTAAAATAAATTCTTAAACCCAACAGTAACAAATAACAGTCAAATATTTCACAGAATTTCGCTTTGCTATCGAGACATTTTCATATGTCTGAGACATTTTCTTATGTACATGTCAGACAATGGTTTAAAGATGCATGAGGTAACCTTTTTCCATATGATTAGTAGTGGTTAAATCTCAATTAATTACTTGTCATCATATTTGTCATAATATATGCTAATATATTTTCACCCACCACAAATATGATTGATTTTTTCAGAAATTAGAAGGCCGAGTTGCATCGGATGAAGACCTCAAGTTATCAGATACCTTCAGATATTATATGCGAGACTCGGCCGCAGCTAAGGCTCTACTCTATCGACGCGCACGATCGCTGGCAAATTACGAGAACGCTAACAAAGCATTAGACAAGGCCAGGGCCAAAAATAAAGAGGTTCAGGCAGTAAGTAGCTTTGGTTTAATCATCATCCGGTTAAAAGTTTAATGATGGCTGCAATTTAGTTCCTTGATTTTATTTATTTACAATAGCGCAAATATTATTGTTTAATATTATTATTATTATTATTATTATTATCATCATTATTATTGTTATAATTATTATCATTACTATCATTATTATTATCATTATTATTATTGTTATTATTATCATCATCATCATTATTATTATCATCATCATTATTGATATTTTTTCTTATTATTATTATTATTATTATTATTATTATTATTACCATCTTTATTATTGTTATCATTTCAATTATTATTATTTTTAGTAGTAGTAGAGGTAATAGTTGTAGTAGTGGTAGTAGTATTAGTTTCTCTCATTGTCATGGTAGTGAGCATCATCATCATTATCATCATCACTATCATCATCATAATTGACGGTATTCTTAAGAGCACTGTTTTAATAGATCATTCTGTGTTTCAGGCTGAGAACACACAGCAGGTATCATGTGAGAAGTTCGAGCGTATCTCTGATCAAGCCAAAGGAGGTAGGTCCAATATTCCAACCACACTTCTTTAGGGTTGAATACCGTTAAGAGGTACCAGTACTGGTACTGGTATTGTTTCAAAAAGTACCGTATTGTACCGTTTCATTCCTTGAGGGTACTCTTAACGCTACTTACCACTGTGAAGTTAGTATTCATGGGATTGTCCAGGATCCTAAACATGATTATTCACAACAAAATTCATATAGTCAATGGTGAAAATAGACAGTAGCCCACCGGTTCGTTTCTACCAAAAAATTGAATGGGCTAGTAAAAGTCGATGTTTGCTTGCCCAGAAAGTCTGCTAAATATTCTGACCACATTAATTTGGTAAGTATCACATTCAGTTACATTAGATTATAACTGTCACAATTCATAAATTTAGTACAATTAACCATGAAAGTTCAGTTATGAAATGGCTGTTGGCTACCATTTTGGTTATTAAAGTGATATGGACCGCTAACTTTTTTGGCAGGCCACTAGACTATTTATTTTGATGGACCGTTTGACCACCAAGTCTTGGCAAACTGTTTTCAGCACTGTATGGTAATAATGCCATAAAGTACTCTTAAAATAGCATTATAAGTGCCGTACCGTTACATTGGTACCAATAATGTATTATACCATTTTGTTCTTAGAGGTATCTATCCCTATACTTCTTCCCCCATTTCTCAAATAGAAGGCTTCTGAGATACTGGTCTCATCATATCTTTCTCTTATAATATTTTGATTATGATAAGTCCATGAGTTTATGCTTTAGAGAAAAGTGTTCCTTTTGATATTCAAGTTCAATATGAATTCAGATTACCTCAGATTTTTATGTGTCCCTGACAAAAGCTCTTGTCCCAAAATAAATACTTTCTATTTAAATGTTAATGATGTAACTCAGATTCAGATACCTTGGACACTTTCTTTGTCTCTATTTGTCTGAGGTAAGCATGGTTACCTGTATATGAAATATCTCTTACTTACCTGGGGCTCGAAACTTAACCCTTATCCTGCTGTGAAACCTATGAGCACTGCTGCACACCACGACAATTGTTGTGGTTAGCAGGATAAGGGTTAAGTGTTTTTTCCAGGGAGCCCAATTGAATCTTCAAAAAACTACTTAAAGGTGTTGTTTTGTGTATAGAAAGAGAGTATATCTTTGAGCTCCCTGTGGAAATTTGAGGGAGCTGCAGGAGATTTTAAGGGAGCCCTGGACTCCCCCTAATTTCGAGCCCTGTTACTGATATGTAGGAAAAATTTTATGATATGGTTGCATTCTTTTTCAGAGCTAACTGATTTTAAAGCAAGAAGAATCCAGCACTTTAGAAAGAACATGATAGACTTAGTAGAATTGGAACTGAAACATGCAAGGGTAAGTTCATGTTATTCTCATTTTAAAATTTTACCTCATTTCTGTATTGATCTATCTACCGTAGAATTTTTCAATAAGTGGTATTCCAGTAAGATACAGAAGTGAATCTCATAGTAATTACCAAGTAAACTTTAGCATAAAGGGTTAGATTGTTCTTCCAATTAACCAGTAATTTCGTGAGAGATTTGATATCACTCATAGCTGATTTTTGTCTATTGTATATGGCTATCAGGATTCTAGGATTCCACCTTAACAATAAGACCATAATTTTAGGTGAACTTCATAAAGCACACTGGATAAATGCAATAATATTAATAACAAAAAAGGTCATCTTTAATGCTAGAACAGGCATTACTATCCCAACGTTTGATAGTATTAAAAACCAGGTGAAAAATATTTACAAGTATGAGAAATACAAATATACACTGTGATAGAGAGGACAAACTTGAGCAAAGGTGGGGTATCTTGCTGGATTATTTTGAAGAATAACAAGATACAATATATTTATATAAAACGAAAGTTTATTTTACTGTTGATGCGAATTTCTTGTCTCATATACATTCCCTTATGCTACTCAAACATGATTTATTTGTAATATGTAGGATGTCCTTGGCATGGCCGTGATTGCCCGGCACGCAGGAAAATAAACAAAAAAGGCCTGTTCCTTTTTTTAGGCTTGCAAAAATAAAAAAAAGGATTCTAGAATCACTGCCATAGTAGGATATCCATTTTCATGATCAAGTATTCAGACCTCAACCTCGAAAGTTTTCGTTATTTCATAAAAAATCTAAAATAATTTTTAAAAGTGTCAGCAAAACATACCATGTATGTCATGAAGAGCTTCATAATGAATAGGTTCATAACTTATTTTATGATACTATGAGGTGGTCGAATGTTTTCTTTTCTAGGCTCAAGTACAGTTGTTACGAAATTCCATTGCCAACTTGAAGGAGGATGCATGAGGACAGGGACTCTGTATATCCAGACTTATCGGACGCTTAATTCACAGTGCTGCCACCAGGGGGCGAACCAGCCTCTGACGCCAGCAGCAAAACTCTCACCTTCGTCACATGATTCTGACGCTAATTCCAACTGATTAATCATCACCTGATCCTGCTTAGGGTTGGATACCGTTCAGAGGTACCGGTATCGTTTCAGAAAGAACCGTACCTTACCGCTTCGTTCTAATAGGTATCCATCCCTAGTCCTGCTCGCGATCAACTCGGACTCATTGTCGCCCTGGCAACACAATACGCTGGACAACTGACCAATCAGTGTTACTGTATACTATTGTTAACCCTTACGTTGCTGTTGGCTAGTTTGGCCAATACAAAACGATGCAAAGAAACCTGAAAAAATGACCATACCCTGGCACATAGGTACTCCTCTGAGAGTGCTCAGTGAGAGCTTTCCAATGAATACCAACATGACAGGGTTCAGGTGGTTTTCAAAAATCTTTGCGTCATTGTGCTTTGGACGACAGCTGCATTTGATGCGCAGTTTAATTATTGCACACTGGTTTTGAATGACAAACTATCATGTCAGAGTGTTGTACGATAATAGCATAGAGTTCGGATATCTAAATGATGGTACACAGTTTAAAAAATGCTGACTCCATGGGAGGGCAAAGTCCACATTAATTAAATTACAGCACTGTTAACATTCTTTACAGTATACACAGGGTGCAGAAAGAGCCTCGATTCTTGTAAAAACTGTTGGTCAAATGTTGGTATACTTACTGTTGCTTACATATGAAAAAATACTAAAATGTATATCACAAATTCACATAGAAGTGTACATTTATATGACCTTAGAGAAGACATAAGCTAAAACCATTAAGATGACTCAGTCGTACCATAAAGCTACTCTTCTATTCGGCTCAACTCCTATCAATTTTATCCCTTATGTTGCTGGTGCCTAATTTGTCCAATATAATATGATGCAAAAAACCTGAAAAAATGACCGAAACCCTGATACATGGGTACTCATCTGAGAGTGCTCAGCGAGAGCTATCCAATGAATACCAACATGACAGGGTTTAAATGGTTTTTCACAAATTTTTGCATCCTTGTGCTTTGGACGAAAATAGCCACAGCATTTTGAAGGGTTATGATCTTTGGAAAATGAATAATTTGGGAAAAATGTAACTCACAAGACACCTTCATGATTGATTCAAGTTTATCTTTTTCTGGTATTGCTTATAACTGTGTGATGGAACAAACAGTTTTTTCTTAGGAAATGGACTAGTAGTTTGCTCCAATAGCTGTGTATCATATACAAATGGACTAGCTGACAAATTGCAAGGCTCAGCAGTCTCAATAAGGCCTAAAAAGTACTTTTTTGGATGATTTTTTCTTTTCAAAAAATACTGTTTCGTGGTCATGTGATGAGTAATTGAATGAAATCAGTTCCTGATATCTACATGGTATCACGAATGGGTTTGTCTGCAGCACACTAACGCTCCAGTGACAATCTCTTCGGACCAATCATAATTGAGTAATCTGTGGCCCTTATGGCATTTGTTTACAAGTGTGTACCAGGCTCTTGCGACTTAGCCACAATATGGCAGAAAAAGTGACGATCATCAAAATTCCAAACTCTCTTAGGTCTGTACCTGTATTCTAAAACCTTCTGGAGTCTACTGTACAGTAATCATATGACTAGTAAAGAGATAACAGGCTCTTTATGTATAGATATTTGTAAAATTGTGACTAATCAGAGCTCCTTCCAGATACTCTGATACCTGTGGAAATACATGTAGGTTGGTATTAAAAATATCTGAAGGAAAGTTATCGGAAATATCTGAGGAATTTTATTGGAAATATCTGAAGGAATGTTATAGTTGCATCAATTAGCATTTCTCTTTCAAATATTTTCCAAATAACACTTTCTCTCTCATGATGAAGTCAACCTTATTGTAGTCAGGGCCTTCCAGGGTTATCTGCGCATGAATTTGTTCACATGAAGGGTGATATTTAGGGCTTAACCCTTATCCCGCTAACCACAACAATTGTTGTGGTTTGCAGCAGTGCTCATAGGTTTTACAGCAGGATAAGGGTTAATTTAAAAACATAGGGTTCCATTGATATGTATACTGCTGTTGGTAGTAATATTTTTCTAGAAGTGTTGCATAGGGTCACTGCTCCGTGGGTATGACAGCTGAGAAAAGTTAAATCTTGCAAATAAATACTCAAGGTATCAAATTCACCTGTGGCTAAATAAATAAAAGAAACAGTGTTTACAGATCCATTTTTCACATCTTGTGATTTGACTTAACCGCTTTATTCTATACAGTGGATGGGCAGGAGGACATCCTGAAGAAGGTCTTGAAAATTTTTTTTCAAAATTTTGCCATTAGAATAATGTGTTTCGGATGAGTGATTACAACTCGTAGTTGTATATATTCAAATGATTTTCAGTTACTTGATTTGCATATCGGTATTGTCCCCTATGTGCTCTGATCACTAACTGGTTAATGGTATAGGGATTGATATAGGACAATCGCAATTTGAATAGAGAAACAAAACATGACTTTGTTATGCTAAATTAATCAATTGTCCACCAAAAATTGGTCAATGGTATAGGGATTGACATAGGACAATCATAATTTGAATGAAGAAACAAAAACACAAACATAAATATTTCCAAGCACCAAGCAGGGCACATTGTACTAAGTTTAACCTTAACCGATTATATGGAAATGGGGGGGGGGGGGGGGGGTTGGTATTGCTTAATTGGTTGTTGACCTAATGAAAATATAGTCAGTTTTAGCTTAGCACTGTGAAATATGCCAATTTTTCCATTAACATTACTACCCCAGGGATTACTATTACCTTCAATTCATAAGATGTATTTTGTTATGACCGAATTAAACTTATTAAAAATGGAAATTCAGCTACAGATACCCTGGAGATTGATTCTGGTATCTGTTCACTACATAATTCAGATCATTTCATTGTTAGTGAAGGGAATAAAACTAGTTGCCTTCACCCTCACACCAAGGTCTAGAAAATCCTGCATCTTTAAACTTGGGCCACAAATGGACCTAGATAGCAACAGGGCACCTAGGCTGCGATCAAGCGTATCAGCTAGGAGCCGAGCCGAGGGTCTTGTGCAAGATCTGCTGGCTGCCAATATGTTGATCCAGTTTCGCGATTTAACCCATTTACAATATTTGAAGGAGAAATGTTAATCAGAAGCCAAGGTACAACTCTCCTTCAAATATTTTGTGACCTTTTGCTTTATTCCCAAGTTATTTTCAAAAGTATGAGAGTAGCAGACGATACTTTCTGTAGGATCTCTGAGTGTGAATGAGTTGACCAAGTACCATATAGTGTGCAAAGACATGGAAGCTCAGAATGTGAATTTTACTGCCGCCTTTCATAATCAACCTTAACAAGTGTAAATTATAACCATATTATCTCGTAGATGTGGTTTTCACTTTGGCTAATAACAGAATCTTCGTTGGTCGCTTATGGTCATCATTGGTGGATTGCCGATTTTTAATTTCATTCACTGTGATTCCAAGATATTTTCATGGTTATTGAGAGTGTGTAGAAATACAAGGTGCCCAGGATATATTCTGTATGAAATTAACACGTCAGTTGAATATTGAATGTTCCCAGCTGCTGCAGATTAGTAGAACGAGTTTAGATAATATTGGTTTATAATTAACCTCATGCTACTGGTGGTTACGTTGGCTGATACAAGATGATGCAAAAATCCTGAAAAATGACTGAAACCCTGGCACATGGGTACTCATCTGAGAGTGCTCAGCTTTCCAATGAACACCAACACAACAGGGTTTAGATGGTTTTCAAAAATGTTTGCATCCTTGTGCTTTGGACAAAAGTAGCACCAGCATTGGAAGGGTTAAGAGAACATTGATTTAACAATTCAATTGATTTCCATTTATAGAAGCACTGGTTATAATTGCTATGGTTGGAACATTTCCTATTCATTTCTACTTAATTGTGAATGGAGTAGTTCTAACATCTTATCATGTATTAGATCCACAATGTATATTATATTCATATGTATGAATAAAGGGAGAACTCTAATGTAAAGTCAATGGTGTTTCTGAAGTTGTAAAATGTCTCCCTTGTGCAATTAATTGTGTTGAAGAAACAAAAAAAAATAACATCAAGTCAAGTATCCATCATTACCTAAACCAGTGATTCCTTATATGTGTAGCAAAAATGTGAGAAAACAAATGGTCTACAACCGAAAAAATGGTCTACAACCAAAAAATTATTTATTAAAACTACCTCCTTTGTAGACATAGAGGTTCCATCACGAGTGGATGGAAAGAGGAGGAATCTTGCACGAGTGAGTGATTTTGTGTCTTGGGACGAGGCTTGCCGAGTCCCAAGACACAAAATCACTCACGAGTGCAAGATTCCTCCTCTTTCCATCCACGAGTGATAGAACCTGTTTCTCCCACGATAAAAAGGAGAAATTTACATGTTTTACCGTGAAGTTAGCTAGCTAAACTAGGTCAGCCAAAGGTCACCCGCGCACTAGTTCAACAATGGTAATACGCGTTTGTTGTGACGTGCACCGTTTGTTTCCCCAGAAACTGGCGCCAGATCACGTACGTGACGCTTGTTCAAATCCACGCGCGCTATTGTTGGATCTACCTTTGACCCAGCAGCAGTGACCTCTTGATTGAAATTGAGGGATCTGATTGGACAATTACATTAGTTTGACCTTTTGACCCCGTTGGAGACCACAAATCCTTAACTGTAAAATACACCTCAGAGTGGGAGAAATCAAGATTCTTTTTTTTTTAAACGAAAATCAGCTTTCCATTTAAATTTTAGAAATCCACTTTGGAACCAGCAGTAGTGAAGTTTGTGGGTGTATTTAAGCAAATTTTACAAAGATAATACAATATCTCTTTGATGTGATATTTTTTCATTTATTTCAAAAAAAAGTCCAAATAAAGAAATCTAAAGAAATAAACGTAACTGACAGGACTCGGGCCAAAAAGTCTTTTGAATCGATTTAAACTGAGGAGAACAAAGCAAAAGAAGATTTTAGGGAGAAAAACTTTCATGGGGGAAAAACAAAGAACTCTGTTCAACAGTTGGCAAGTATAATGTCTGAAACCACATGATCCTTTAAAGACGAACATGATCCTTTTCAGTCCATTCACATCTTCATAGTATCAATTGTCTTACACATTAGCAAATATCTTGACAAATAAGCGAAGCAATGTTTTGAGAAATATCGGACTGAAAGATAGCGTTCTTGCTTTATGTGACAAAAGTCCCATTTGACTATTCTTCACACGATACATAAATGAATGAGTTGTGTTTTAAGTTGTCTGAATGTTGCACTTCAGGTGTAAATTGGTTTTGACATAACACATGTCTCTATTACTGCCAAAAAGCTGGTGGAAGATTTGGACCAAGTAGCGTTTGACGTGAAAGAGTTGGATGTAAGCTCATTTTATACTACTATATCAGACTAATATATAATATATAAACGAGTTGATTTATAAAATTTTCCCAAAAAGCTACATTGGTAGTTATTTAGTACAATTGTGATTGTGTTTTTGATGAGAGTAGCAAAGTGTTTTGACTTGGTCAATGCTGGAAGTGCCATTCTCAGAGAGTCTATGATTGTTTGCATGCGAATCTTATAACAATAACAAATAGAGCACTGTGGGCAAATAAGGAAAACGTTAATCTATTCAAATCTGGAGTGTATGCAGTACTTCACATGTAGAATTATCTTGACCATGAAGCAGTTTTGTGGAAAGATTTACTGAAAGTTGTTCCACTCAGCAAAGTGTTTGCATGATTTCATAAATAGATTAAGGAGATTTTGCTTAAGCCTAACCGCAATTCGGCTTAAATCAGATATTAAATGAATATTTTCTCTTTGTCATTACCATAAATTCTCGGAAATTTAGACCTCCCTAGGACTTCGGGCCACTAAAGTTATTTTGCAAAATAATTAATGGGAAATCTAGGCAACTATTGCCAGTTACCGTTTCAGAAAATATGGACCTAGCTGTAAATCTTGCTGGTACAACATCAAGGTATTTTCAGAAAACATGGGCCACCCTGAACCAATACAAATTGTAATTATTAAAAAGTGTCCCAAATTACTGAGAATTTACGGTAAAGTGTTGGAATGTTCTGAGAGGAGCACTGAGCACCAGTGTTGATATTTGGATGATGTGCCCGAGTAATCGGGGGATGAAGACTACAAACTGTACATGTGGTAGATAGCGGAAATAGTTGTGTCACACAGTGGCTGGAATGTAGATAGAGTGAAGGATGCTTGAGCCAATTCTTATTGATGTTATGTTGCATACAGTGAAACCTCTCATTGTGAACACCTACTAATGTGAATACGCTTTCTCTGTACCATTTGTATCTTATACATAATGAAAAGATCTCTGAAATGTGGACACCCCCTATTATGAACACAATTTCCAGGTACCATTTGTATCTTTAACATTATGGAAAGGCCTCTGAAATGTGGACACCCCCTATTATGAACACAATTTCCAGGTACCATTTGTATCTTTAACATTATGGAAAGGCCTCTGAAATGTGGACACCCCCTAATGTGAACACAATTTCCTGGTTCCATTTGTATCTTTAACATTATGGAAAGGCCTCTGAAATGTGGACACCCCCTAATGTGAACACAATTTCCTGGTTCCATTTGTATCTTTTACATTATGGAAAGACCTCTGAAATGTGAACACCCTCTAATGTGAACACAACTTCCCAGTCCCATTTGTATCATTTACATTGTGAAAAGACCTCTTGAAATGTGGACACCCCCTAATGTGAAAGCTTTGGCCCTGGTCCCAATGTGTTCACACCTTTGAGGTTTCACTGTAAGTGATAGATAGACCCCAAGGAAGCTGTGGTGTATGGGATATACCCAAGGTGTTACGAGGCGAAGCCGAGTAACCCCAAGGGTATCCCATACACCACAGCTTCCGAGGAGTCTATGTGGCTTGTACCACAGTTGACTGCCTTCCACCAATCACATGCCGAGAAAAGTATACCCTTGGGTAACACCTTTGGGATTAGGCAGCTTAGAGAACAAAGGTTTGAAAAGTGTGGGTTATGTCCTATAACCCTACACTTTTCGAGGCCTCTGATTGGTGGAAGGCAAGCAACTGTGGTACAAATTGTTTTGCTACTGCTGAATGGTTAGCCCTTGCTTGTTGGAGAAGGTACTCTTTGTGCGGTGATGAGGAAATACTTTCCTTTACTGCTATTAGTTAGTTACTGATGGGTCACTAAGAGTGACAATTATCGAGACTTTTACAAAAGATGACAAATATTCATTTTTGAATCCATGGAAGGGAAAGATGTGAAGACAAGATTTTCCAGATGTGGAATTTTGATATTTTTGTCACTTTTTCTGCCATGTTGTGGCTAAGTCGTGACTAGCCAGTTGTAAGTGGTGGAGGAAACCGTAGTAACCGGCGAAAACCACCACACTAACCCCACGTCCCTGGCAACTTTCTCACATGCCCTGGACGAGATTCTAACCCGAGCAATTGTATATGATGTAATAGCAGTTGTAGCTGTTTTAGAAAATACAATCACTGTAAAGGAAGCAAATAATGAAGTCCAGTTTTGTCAGTAACACTTCTGGACTGTATAAATCACTTTTTAGTAAACTCCGTTCCAGTCAATGTTTTAAGGTCAAAGATATTTCTCTTATAATTTTACAGAATTATATGATGGTGTTCTAACTGGCAACTTTATTTCAACTGCTGTAAATCTTCTGTTGAATATACATGTATTGAAGGGTGCTGAAATGATGACATGCAAGTTGATGGTTAACATAACTTCAGTGAAATGGTTTTCCTTGCCTTCAACATACTTTGGTTTATAAGGACACACTGCCACCTATCTACGTGTCAGACAACTATAAACATACAAGCGCAATTCTGATGTGGTAGAATTGAATTGATAATTTTGAATGTCGGCTCTACCACAAGCAAATTAAAGGAAACTGTCTCTATATTTGTTTCTTATAAGATATTACTGCATCAAAACAAAACTGAATTTCATAATGTTTATTCCCTATTGTCACTGTTAGAAAGCTAATTATATAAGATGAAAATATGTGTGTTTGTGATCATTTCATTTCCAAGTAGATATTCAGTTGTAACTAATTACCCATTCATGATTAAGGCATTCTGGTTTAACATAAATATAAATATCATATGAATTATATCAAATTCAAACAGATATTGAAAATAATGATGCACCTCATAAGAAACAATGTTCTTTAGGTATATATTTGTAGTATTACCTACAATTTACCAGATATTTTCAGTCATTTTTTAGCCACCCTTGCACACGAAATCAGTTATGCACATTGGTAAGCTAAAACAAAGATAGTGTTTTTTGGGTTTTAGCTGAAATGGTATTCTTTAATTTCATTTCATTTCTGGCTCTCCCATCCTTTGGTGGTGGATATTTTTTTCAGTGGATGATTCTACTCGCAGTGTACATTTGATAATGATTGTGTGAACTTGATTATTGTAAGAAAAAAAGGTTATATGTACCAACCTGATATTATAGATTCAATACATTGTATAGTATGATGACTCTGAATGAAACCTGTTGTTGTTCTTCTTCTTCTTGTATAAATAGGCTAAAAGTTCCACTATTGAAACATGCAGATTTCTTTTAACAATTCATTATTCAAAAAGGCTAGAAGTTCCACTGTTGAAACATGCAGATTTCTCTTAGTTTTATTCAGTGGAATTAGTTCCCTTGAAAAGTGTCAACTGGAAGGTATGAAAACAATGTTGTGTTTACATTTGAAAAATATTTGAAGTGTTAAAGTAGTTCATATTCACATATTTTCTTTCAAATATTTTCCAAAATATTCTTTTGTCTGGAAGATCTTCACTAAAATATAACCTATGGAGAAATAATGGCAATGGTCAACCACAATTTCACCACTGATCTACCAATCGCTGGTGGCCAGACTAATGGAAATTTAAAGATGACACTTGTTCTGCCACGGGTCTAGTGCAGTAAATGTGGTATACCTGCAGTTGAGAGAAGGGCTTTTTCGTAAGGAAGCAAGGACAATCAGATATTATTTCAGTTTATTTCAATCTTGTGGTTTCAAATTATACAAAACACATACTTTTTATGTACATATATACAATTGCCCTCAACAGCTTAAATCCTCGTCCATAGCAGTTATTCAGTTCCTCTATGATAGTAACTTATGGAAAACTTAACATTTTGAATAGTTTGAAAACAAATAACTATAATACAATTCTATAATGCATACAGCTCAGCTTTAGCTTGTTAGGACCATGCAAATTTTACCCCAAGGTCCCTACAGCAGAAACAACGTTTGAAAATTCCGTAAACATTACAGTTTTGATTTTAAACAGTAAACCTTCGCTTGTGTATTGATACTCTTTATAGAGGCACCATTCATTGTAAATTGTATATCTACATCATCCGTAAAGATTACAGTTTTGATTTAAAACAGTAGACCTTAACATGTGTATTGATGCTCTTTTTATAGAGTGCCATTTATTAAAAGAATAGTAATATATACTTCCTTTTAATTTATATTGCTTTTTTTGCCTCCTATATTTTTCAGTATCTACACCCAAATCCCCACTTCACTGCCAAAAGCTTTGGGCTCATCTGCCCCCTTTTCACCCTTCTCTCTCCATACCCATTTCCCTCCCCTCTTTATTCCCTTTTTGGCAAGAGCTTGGGCTCATCTGCCCCTTTTTCTCTATCTATACCCAAACCCTTCTTTATTCCCTTTTTGTCAAAAGAGCTTTGGGCTCATCTGCCCCCTTTTCACCCTTCTCTCTCCATACCCCTTCCCCTCCCCTCTTTATTCCCTTGGTGACAAGAGCTTGGGCTCATTGCCCCTTTTTCTCTATCTATACCCAAACCCCTCTTTATTCCCTTTTTGTCAAAAGCTTTGGGCTCTTCTACCCCTTTTTCTCTATCTATACCCAAACCCCTCTTTATTCCCTTTTTGTCAAAAGCTTTGGGCTCTTCTACCCCCTTTTCTCTATCTATACCCAAACCCCTCTTTATTCCCTTTTTGTCAAAAGCTTTGGGCTCTTCTACCCCCTTTTCTCTATCTATACCCATACCCTTCCTTATTCCCTTTTTGGCAAGAGCTTCGGGCTCATTCTGGCTGGGCTGGCTCTAGGACTCTGCCTCCGGTCCTTTCTGCTCCGGTCTCTGGCAGGACTGCGATGGTACTTCTCCCCTTCCTTATAAGGACTTCCCGCCTTGCTTCTCACTCTGCTATGCTCCGGACTCCCATGATGCACCTTACCATCGAGGTCTTTGGCGTAAACTTCCTTTTTGATATCTCCCACGCCGTTCCGACTAGAGCTCCGAGTTTCTGTAAATATAGGAATTTTGAATATCAATTATCGTCATATTTTATGCCATATTTAGAATAAGACCATACTAGCCAGTTGCAAGTGGTGTAGAAAACTTTGTTTGGCATGAACTTTCTTGCTTTTGAGGTCTCCCACGACATGCCGATTAGAGATCTGAGTTTCTGTAAATACAGGAATTTGGAATTTTTAATATTGTCATCTTGATGCCATATTAAGGTGTGTCCAGCACTAAGGACATTAGCTAGCATTTTCTTCATTGACAGCTTGTAGGGGATTGCAACACCCAGTAAAATATATTTTTTCTGAAAGAAGACCTTTTTAGCTACATCTCAATGCTACTTTGATTTATCTTTCCTTAAATTTCAGATTTTTATTGAGAAAAGTGTAAAATGTTATTTTTTCAATTAAATCACTTTCAGCCCACAGCAAAGGGTCAGAATGCCCATTTAACTTGGATGGATTACAAGTTCTTAGAAGTACCTAGAATAGGTTGTCTTGGATTTATATCATATGCATTTATATGGGAGATATTTAGTGACAGCCAAGTGGGAGTGGTCTTTCTATAGAAATGAGTTAATTTCCCTCTTATCTCAGGAAGTGGGCATCCTATTGAAAATCCAAGACACCCTATTCTAGGTACATGTATGAACGTGTAATCCATCCAAGTTAAATGGGCGCTGTGAGCATGAGTGTAATATTTATGAGAATATAAGATAGAGTACAATACATATTCCAATCTGTGACAAATGCAAAGCAATGATAAATTAGCATTATGTAAAAATAACCAAGCACACAAACACAAAACTACCATATTCTCCGAAAACATGGTATACATGAAACATGGTATACTGTCCAGTCACTCAAAACAATGTGCAAGAAATCAAATTAAAAAAAAGTGAAGGAATACCAAATTAAATGGTATGACGGTGGATGTGTACTTCACAACAAACTCCATGGAAACATGCAATGTATAACACGTAAGAAATCAAAAAAACATGCGTGCGTGGAATTAATATTTCACAAGTACTGAAAGGCCATGAAACAGAATGTGCAACTCAAAGTTAAAAATCAAAGAGACATGTGTTAAAGCATTATTTCACAAGTAGTGAAAAGTGTATGCAAAAGTGTACCTGCTGCACCCTTACGGTGCATATAGAAATGTGCAGAAATATTAACAGGTGACTACACATTTAAACACCATCCTACCTTGGATGCCACCAATACCATCACTATCATCATCATCATCTCTATCATCATCGTCATCATCATCATCATCATTATTTTTACTGTTTGTGTCATCAGCATCATCACCTTCATCATCATTTTTGTTTTCCTCATCATTCTCCTCCTCGTTACCCCTATTAGAGTTTCTGCTGGTTGTGGGTTTTGCAGTAGTTGGAGGGGTTGGCCACTGGGCTGAGGGGGCTGAGAGTGGTTATAAAACCGAAATATTATATTAAGAAACCCCTTAAATACATGTATTAAAAGTCAATTGGCATCACACACTGTATGCTGTGTTAAAATTGCTGTATCTTAATTAATGTGTACTTTTGCATCCCTGGAGTCTGCTTTTATCAAACTGGCCACCATAATTTAGACATCTATTTGATCCTAATGAAAGTATCGCACAACAAGCTGACATAAAAGCTTGTCATTCAATGCCTGTACGCAAAAATTAAATTGCGCATCAAAGGCAGCTACCTGCCAAGCACATTACTTGATATGCGCAAAATTAACACAGTATACAGTAGCGCAATATATTGGCTGCCATTTAGTCAACTTCAGAAAAGTTTGCTAACATAAAGCGAACGACCATCACGCGGAAACGTCCACATAGCAAATATTAGTCAATTACATATATATTCCAAATCTTATACGATACAATACAATAATTAACTTCTTCAATACAATAGTTTTTCCCATGTGATACTGGTATTTGGTATCATATCGAGCACTGGTACCTATTCCTATGAAACACTAACCTTTCGGCCTTCGTCTTGAGACATTATCAAGGAAGTCGGCCAGCATGACGAGTTCTGCACCCAGTTCCGTGGTTATGTTCCCGATCTTGGCCTCCCTGGTCTGGCTTCTCTCCAGCAGAGAGGATAGATCCTTCACCAGCTCTCCGTCCCGACTCGCAAACTCCTGCTCCTGCAGGAAATCCTCCGCCCAGCATTTTATTAGAGATTCTGAAGAAAGGTTACAATAAGGATAAGGCAAAAAGCTTTATTCTAGGTTACCTAACCCTTCCTAGAAAGAGTAGAAACTTGTAAAAGGTTTCTACTATTTCACAATAATGAATATAATATATAAGATATATAGAATAATATATGATTACAATTTTTCTTTTTAATTTGGCAAACTTCATATTTTCTTTTAATAATAAGGTATTTTGGATTTTGTAACTTTTTAGGGTAGCTTAAAGTCAATACACTTCATTTTTGCAACTGGAGGAAATTAGATTGTAATGTGATATCAACAGGTTTCTAGTCCTTCATTTTTGGTCAAGAAAACAACGTTTCATTTGTTAAATTGGTAAAACTAGGGATGTTCCAGGAAAATGTGATATGTCTCTGCAATTCTGTACCTTACCTCTAAGTGTGGCATATTCAGCCTCAAGCTTCTTTTTCACCTCATCATTCTTGACTTCCTGGGTCTTCACATCCTCAATATCTGCAGTCTTCTTTGTGTTGGCCTGAAAAGATGATGATATGATGATATCAAAATGGCAGCTTTTTCGGATCTGGTATTTTCAATCCTGAAATTTACATTTGGTTGGGAAAATCACAAACTCTATTGGTACCTCATATCATAGATAAAGATGAAACTGTTCAATAAATATTATTTAGAGACTGATGGACCATGTTAAATGTCCAGCTTCTTATTCATAAAATGTACCTGATAAATGTTACTTAATGCTTACTGAATAGATTATGCAATAAAACATACCGCATACAAACAAAGGAAGGTCAATTTCAAATTTTCTACATTGCGCAATTCTAGCTGGAATGAAATTTCTTTATGAAATAATTATATGCATAATAGTATTCATGTATATAAGTATGTATCTATGTATGTCTTTAAATACCTAAATAAGTATACAAAACAACTATGACTTTCCTGCAATTCAAAGCTGCTCAGTTCCCTAAGTAACGCTAAGAACTTTGCTAAGACCAACTTTTCTCTCTGAATAAAATTGGATTGAATAAAAACAAAAATTCTTTTTAAAAAAAGCAAAAAACAAACTAACAAAAAAAAAATTCTCACCTGAATATTGTTGAATTGTATAAAAGTTTTGAAGAAAACAGTCCAGAGCAAAAAACAACAAAACAACAAACAAAAAACTTTTCTCACCTCTTGGAAGCGATCATTTTCCTCCATGACAGCCTTGAGTTTACAGCCCACTGTGTATATAATCTTCTCTATCTCCTGAACCTCTGAGGTGTTGGCCTTCAACTGCTCCATGGATGCATTGCGCTGAGACTTAACCTCCACTCGTAAGTCTCCCTACAAATACAGCACACATGTAGATGGTTTAGACTAGAAAATAGGATCAGATAGAACTATCTGGGCCTGTTTCATAAAAACGGAGTTAAGAAAACTCATTAACACAGACCTCAGATGATCACAATAACAAATATGGTTCTAAAAGAGCCCACAAGTACAGACCTAAAACAATCACATTTATACAAATGGAGATAATGTGAGAAATAAAGATTTGGTGATGTTGGTATTCATTGGATAACTCTCGATGAATACTCTCAGAGGAGTACCCATTTGGCAGGGTTTCAGATATATTTTTCAGGTTTTTTGCATCATTTTGTATTGGGCAAATTAGCCACCATCAGCAAAAGGGTTAACACGGTATACAGTATGGGAAATCTCTGATATATGGTAGAAGTTATCAACTTACTGTTGGCGCCACCTGTTGCTCAATATCTTTCTTTGTCTTTGTGACGTTTTCCTCTAGGGTATGCTTTTGGTTCTTCATTGCTGGAGGACAAAATGAATAGATGGGAGACAATGAAATATTGTTAACATTTGGTAGGGAAGGATACCTCTAAGAACAATGTACCAATGAAATGAGATACTGTAGAACACACAATGTTAGCGTCTGTTTATATATAGCGTACATAGCGTGTGGTTCCGCTTCGCTATATGTAAAAACGCTATACTTTTTTCTTACTGTATTGGCGCTGTCAGCGGCGGCTACCGTCGCTAACATAAATATACGCTATAATGCAAAAAGTCCCCAGTTCGCTATATTTGGGACACGCGTCATATATGTGTTCTACAGTAATCAACCACAATATTTGGGAATGATTCTGCATACTGATACTCACTGACTATTTCTTTCTTCTTGGTCTCATAATCGCCAGTCCGCGTCTCGTAGCGAGTCTCGAGATCCTGGAAGACGGGAATCATCTCCTCCACCGTGGCCTTCCTCTCTCCCAGCAAACCCTCAAACTTCCCGATCTCACCCTGGAATACAACAGTGGAAATAACTAGTCATGTTCAAATTCAGAACTTTGATTAACGTCACTTTGCAGTTGCATTTTGTCAATGTCATAAAAAAATGGGTTGGATGAATACTGTGCACCTCATGTTTTCTATCTAACACTTTAGAACAGTAGAACCCTCCGGAACCCTGGATAGGAGTACTTAAAATTACAACTGACATTTCAATTAATTTAGATATGGAAAATGACATATATATCATTCATTCAAATGAATTATTTCTCAAAATTAGCATTACATTGCAGTCCTTTTAAATGACATTTTAAGGAAACACATAATTTTCAACTTTGTAATACTGTTTAAAATGTTAACATCGGTTTCATTAAATCATTAATTTTTCATATTATCCTATGTTGACAATACCAAAATAAACCCAAAACTAGGATAAACCCCAATCTTAAAGAGACATAAAGGAAACCAAGGCCAAGCTAACCATACAATTCGATCAACATGTTGACGCCACTGACGTCCCTCTTGTTACATTATAAGTTTTACATGAAATTGTATGTTTACAATACCTCGAGTGCTGCCATTTCCTCATTCATAGCTGTCTTTTTCTTATCTGCAATGGTTTTCTCGTTCTCCAGTTCCTCTCGATGTTTCTTGATTGTAGACTCATCTACACGCAGAGTCTTTTGAAGCTTATTACCCTACAAAACAAATACATACGCAATCTCACTTTTAACCCTTCCAATGCTATTAAGGCTACTTTTGTCAAAAGCACAAGGATGCAAAGATTATTGAAAACCATCTAAAACCTGTCATGTAGGTACTCATTATATAGCTCTCACAGAGTACTCTCAGATGAGTACCCATGTGCCAGGGTTTCAGCCATTTAAAGGTGTTTTTGCATCATTTTCTATTGGCCAAATTAACCACCAGCAGCATTAGGGTTAACCCGTCTGATGCTGCAGGCTAATTTGGTCAATACAACACAATGAAAAAAGCTGAGAAATGACAGAAACACTGGTACATGGGTACTCATCTGTTTTTATCAAAAGCCTTCCAAGAATACCAATATGACAGGGTTTAGATGAATTTTATTGAATTCTTGCTTTCTTGTGCCTTGGAAGAAAGTTAGCATCAGCATCAAAAGGATTCAAGATTTCATACATTTTCAGAATATGAAGAGCATTTTAGGATATGCATGCTATTTTGGTGATAAATTTCCCAATGATGTTTGAATAAAGAGACAACAGTAATTAAATCTTTGCAGAGTCCTTTAAATATAATTGCATGCAAATCAATCCATACATCAAAGATATTTTCTTAATTGCCATAGCTTTAAGATGAATATTTTAAGAGGACTATGAGCAGAAGTAAGTGGTTTAATGAATTTTCATTTTCTATCTTTTCAAAAGGAAGGTACAGGAAATGTCTGAAATACCTGAAAAAAATTCATAGTGGTGCATGTCGAACAGCATTGTCACACCAGACTAGGACAAAGGATTCAAAACATGCAACAGGATAAATCCAACTAGGGCAGTTAAACTTGACAAATTCTCAGAGATATGGCCAGTTGAGTCTTTCAGATACCTATTAGATATCATGTTAACAGATTTAACAGAGGAGAGATTAGGTGTGTCCAGGGCTGCACAATGGGTCCTATGGTAATTGGTCTGTGGTGACCAATCCATGTTATCTTCATCTAAGCTGCTACCCACCTCTTTAGTCAGCTCGTCATGCTTGGCTTTCCCGGTGTTGATTTTGGTCGTCATGTTGTTTATCTTCTTCTCCAGCTCCTGCCGATGGCTGTCGATGTCTTTGGTCACATCTTCCTTGTGGGACTGGAGATCCATCCTAGTGGTGAGAGAGAACAGAGTATATCATTTTGCAGGGGTGTCAATCTGTAGGGCTGTCATCACTAAGGAATTTTTATCGATTCGATAATCGAAAAGATTTTTACCGATACGGCACTTCGATTCGATTTGCTATCGATTCAGACCTAAAATTGCCTCACGCTTGGTTTTCAGCTAATATATACGCAATAAGCCCATCACGCATTATATTTTCATTCCCCGCCTCTCACAATAACTATAAGGTACCTACAATTTGTGACCTCGTCATTTGCGCCAGCTATGTCTTCGCCCGTCATGGTCTCGACAGGACCCCACATTTGCATTGCGCTGACCTGCGCAGTAGTGCACCAGAGATCATCAGTTCTGAATTCTACTTCCGTGTTGGAAATGGGGTAAGTTCTTGCTGATTTGGACATTATTTGTGAAGATTTCTGGTTGGTGACGGCACTTTTGGCATGTGCGACGTTTCCAACCAGTTTTTTAGTTATTTCTATAGCGGATCAATACTCCAGCATCTCTGGCGTACCGATTATTGCTAGGGCTTCGCCATCAATCCATCGATACCGCCGGTATCGATGACAGCCCTATCAGTCTGTCATTATATCACACCTAGCTGTATATAGCATGGGCACATGACTTGATGGAAAGGAACATTTGCGGTAATTCCAACCAAATAGACAAAGTTACCAAGCAATGGGAAACTTATGCAGGTTCAGACCACCATGCCGAGCAATTTTTGCAAAATATGACAAATTAAGCCTATGATCAGATATATGAATTATTTTTGATACAAATTGTATTTAAAAAACAGTGAACTCCATTTTGTAATACTGTCTATTGATTGGTCTTGGTCTTAACTATAATTGCAATTAAGGGCTAATATAGAAGTGCCACCAGGTAACAATATTCATAGCTATTATCGAACCATGTGCACCAACAATTGCTGTGCTCCAGGACTTATTGAGTGTTCTCTGAGACTAAATATTTGGGCACCCCTAAAGTTGTACTTTACAAGGTGCAATAGGAACTGACTATCATGATGCCTCAAGCATGCAAGATTTGCTGAAGGTGCAGTAGTTGTCATCATTACCTTTCCTTCCTCTCATTCTTGAGCTGGTCTCTGTATTCCTCTATCTGATTGTTGAACGAGGAGATGATCATTCTGAAAGAAAAATATACAATAAGTTACATACGGCAGGGTTGATACATGTGCTTTTTATATCTTTATATTTAGGCTACTTGGAATGAATAAATGTATTTGTGAGTCCAAATAGTAATCTTGCCCACAACTGCTAGATGCCAAGTTGTAAGAGGAATTGCAATGGCCCAAATCCAGTATATCATCATATAATTACATGCTGCAGGGTTGATACATGTGCTTTTATATCTTTATATTTAGGCTACTTGGAAGGAAATAATGTTATTCTTTACCCTTACTCTGCTGGTGGCTAGTTTGGCCAATACAATGGAATGCAATCTTTTTGTATTGGTCAAATTTATAGTTACCATCAGCATAAGGGTTAACCCTTCCACTGCTGAGGCTACTTTCGTCCAAAGCACAAGAATGCAAAGATTTTTTGAAACCTTGTCATATTGGTATTCATTGGACTGCTCTAGATGAGTTCTCTCAAATGAGTACCCATTTGCCAGGGTTTCAGTCATTTATTAGGTTTTTCGCATCATTTTGTGTTGGCCAAATTAGTCACCAGCAGCATAAGGGTTAACACCTATTTTTCCAATATTTTCCAGATAATATCTTCACGAGAAAGATATCATCAGAATAGTCTGTCATTCTTTGACATACTAGGGTATGCTGGTAGGAATAAACATTAGAATGTATGACAAGTAAGTGCATGAGTAAAAAGGCATTGAGATAACAGTCCAAATATGAATGAAAAGAGATCATAAAAAGTGTATACTAAATTACTACAAATATGTTGAATATTATAAAACCTCATTCCCTCTAACATGCTATGCAGGGTGCAACATAGGTTCCAAAACACTACTTGCCGAGAGGGGCAAGCTGCCCCTTAAGTTAACTTACCCCGCCGGCACTTCCACTTGCCCAGCCACTCTGTTAAACAAAGGTGAGTCACAGTGCCAAAAACATTACTTGCCAAGCAGGGCAAGTTAGGGTCTTGTTCTGCTTGCCCGGTTCCTGTTTTTTGCTGAATTCACTTGCAACTTGCAACTTGCAACTTGCAATGGGGCAAGTGGTTATGTTGCACGCTGCTATGTCCCATAGATATATTGAAGTTGACTTCCTTTATAGGCCATGAATTTAAATTGTGTAACCAGAATCTTTACTTAATAGTATTTGAAAATTATATTTCCTGTTATTCTACATTTTTTTCATTACAACATTCTACTAAATCTTCATTTTTTTACCAAGAGAATCTCATGTATGAAAGTTAAAGAAATGAATAGATTTAGTAACAGTAACAGCATACCAGTAGTCGGCATCACCAACATTTGGTGACGATATAAGACTTAATATGGGTTCAGGCTAGTGAGATGAACCAAAATATATATTGGGCTAAATAAGTACAATGAAATATCTATATAACTTCTAGGGAAAATTCGATAGAGAGCATGCAACCATATAAAACAACAATGGGAGATTTCTTTATAAAAAGGAATGCCTTCAATAGATTAAATAATAAGAATTGGTCAATAATCAACACCATTTATGTAATCCAAACAAATTGTATTGATTAATAATTTACACAAAGCTTAGTGCTGAAATCTTATTAACAATAAAGCCAAACTAATTTGTAGATACACGTACAATAAAGCCAAAATAATTTGCAGGTACATGTACTTACTTTAGCTGGTGAAATTATTTCAATCTTATATCATATTTTATCAAACAGACATTGCTCCCTAGACTAAGGGATAAGAAAAAAATGTGTTTGATATAAATATCAATATTTCTGTGCAAGATGAATGAAAAGTTCATATCAGATTTTCAAGACAGACTGACCTCACAAACATAGAGCACAGGAATCCTGGAATACAACATATTATCTTATAACTACAGTTAACGTATATATGCATGCAACTTACTCTGATACATACAGTACAGACATTTAAATTCTTCACTGGCCAACTGCCAGTGCCTGATTGTTCAAACATCCATGGCTAACACGTCAAAATAAATACCGTACTCTTCCGATTAACCGCACAGTGCGGGTAGAGGTTGGGAAAATTTTCTGTAGAAGGGATGTTGGCTATCTTTCGTTTTACAGCACACCTCAATGATTGCCGATCAGAGAGTATTGGCCGTTATTGCACCTTTGCGCTCTCACTGTTCAGTTTGCTTAGACGTTTGCCGCTACAATCCCACATGTGAAAAGATCGTTAATTGGTCAATAGTACGATCATGAGGTGAATATGAACAGTGAGAGCATGAAGGAACTGCTGAAATTGCTGAATTCAGCGCTGGTTTGCATACAAGGCAAGAGGAAAGGTATGTGATTTCGCTTTTCTTACTTCTTCTGGGGCGAAGTTTTACGACAGTTGCACTGGCCATTCCCCCTCTAACCGTGGAAAATAGGCCCTGTGCTCTTATTCGGGCATGTGCGCTTAATCGGACGAATACGGTAAGCCAAGCAATTCAATGACCCAAGTAGCTTGCTAATCAAAGCTACGTTCAGTTCTTAGGTTATCCATGCCCAGGAAACTGGTCGGCCATCAGGCGTGTGGTCGTGTATCATGCCCGGGCTGTCCACGCATTTAGTGTAGGAATTACATGATGTTGACACTGTATGCAGTGATATACATGTTACCTTTGGCCAAAGCACATACATGTACATCTAACGGAAATGTTTTATAAACTACACAAATGCTTAAGACATAGCAGAGTAGGGGATAATGAAGCATAAACAACTATCATATCCATAATTGTAATTTTGGTTGTATATGATGAGACAATTAATGAAATTTAAAACTAAATTTGAATTTCAAATTTATAGCAGTACATAACTTTATAGCGGTACAACAGGATGGATGCTGCCACGTGAATACAAACTCTTAGAGACACATACACATAAAATCAAGGTGTACAAAATCTTGAAAGCCAGATAAAGCAGCATAAGCAAGGGACCCACAAATCAATCTCTTAAGTACAGCAAGTACCTGCTCTCCCCATGAAATTTAAAACCTATACATTAAGCAGTACAATGAGATGGGAGCTGCAAGGTGAATACACGTATGTATAAACAAACACACAAAGACCAGGTGTACAAAGCACAAAAGCCATGCACATAAAGCAGCATAAGCAAGAGAGTCACAAATCACTCTCTTAAAACAGTACAACGAGATGGATGCTGCAAGGTGAATACAAAGCATATATGAAGAAACACATACAGTCCAGGTGTACAAAGCTCTAAAGCCATGCACCTAAGCGTATATAAGCACAGGAACCCAAATCACTGTCTTAAGTACACAGCAAGTACCTGCTCTCGGCCCACTCCTCAGGGGTTCGCTGAGATAGGGGGCGCTCTTCGGGGTCCCGCGGGGGGACGACCCCTTCTCTTGGTAGCGCCCCAAGAGGCTCCAGTATGGCATGGATCAGTCTAGCAATCATGAGTGCAGGAACACATGTTAGATTTCTGAGTAATTGATATTCTACCAGGGTAAGTAATTAGTAGTAGTTTGTTTATTTGCTGTAATATATCATTACAATTGTTTAATGCATGCAACACTCCCAAGGTATTAGCTATCATTTTTTTAAATGCCTGTACAAAACAGCAATTCCAAAATTCTGCTTGTCCAGATTTAGTTACTCCGTTACTTCAAATCCTTATACCAAGTAGTACTGATAGCCTATTGTGTCAAAATGGGCAATTTATACTTCAGCCATGTCTTAGAAGACAGTTTGCTAAGAAAAGATTTGGTTATTACCCAAATAAGTCAAAATTTGAATTTACAGGTTTGAATCCCAACCAGGGCATTGTGAGAAAGTTTTTTTTATTTTTGTAAGCCTAAAAAAAGGAACAGGCCTTTTTTGTTTGTTTTCCTGCATGCCGGGCAATCAGGGCCATGCCAGAGCATCCTAAAATACAGTTTTCACAAAAGATGGTGGGAGTATTGTATACTCAGTACATTTATATGTAGATAGTTGTGGTTGTATCTGAATACAAACAAGAAGAATAATAAAATGTGAAGTGGAATACAGAAATATATAACAGTGTCGTTATTCCTCATAATGCTCTAGCAGCATACCCCATCTCTGTTCTAGTTTGTCCACTCTTTCCAAAAGAGTATATTTGTTTTTCTCATAAATATAAAGGTTTTTCACCTGTGTTTTGATGCTTTCAAGTTTCGGGATGGTATCATTTGTCCTTGCATTTAAGATGGGTTTTTTTGTAATTAGAATTATTGCATTTAGCCAAAATGACTTTTGTAATTCTCCCAATACTATGACACTGTTCTCTATTGAATAGTCTACCACACCAATAACTGCAATCCATTCTTCAATTTTGTGCCACAGTGTTTGTACTATTTCACATTCGATTAACATGTGTTCGTTTGAATCTTCATTTTTTGCACAAAAGTATCATAGAGGAGAATCTTTGATTCTCATTTTGTGTAGAATATTATTTGTAAAGAATCTTCTATGCAATGTTCTAAACTGGATATACCTCAAATATATATCATCAAACATATTGTTCATAGAGAATGATTTTCTGAACTCAAAAGTTGAGGTTGATTCTCCAATTTTGTCATTCCATTTGGCACTTTGTCTATTATGGAAGGGTTCTTATTCAACAATAGACTATATATAGTACATACCCCCTTTGTATCTTTTCTAAGCACAACATTCAACAAACAGTCTGCCGGATTCTCCATTGAGTATGTTGGTCGTTCTCTGAATTGTAGAAATTTGTTGATTTTTTGACACACAATTCCAAATTCTAAGAAGTTGCTTCTTAATTGGTATTTTTGTTCAAATTTCTCTATAGTCAATAGAATTCCATCAGAATCCAACAGATCATTTATTGTATATATACCTTTGAGAATCCATTCTCTTTTCACTTGTAACCTGAGTTTATTGTTGTACCAGATCGGAGTTAACAAAATATTATCTTTGATGATAATTTTATCATCTGTGAGAAAGTTGCCAGTGACTAGGGGTTAGGTGGTGGTTTTTGCATGTACTCCGGTTTCCTCTGCCACTTACAACTGCCTATAATCACGACTCATGAATATGGCAGAAATGTGACTAAAAACAAAACTCCTAATTCCGATACAAGATATGCCCTCCTGATTGCATAAAACAATTGTTATTGTGTAGAGAAATATACGTACTTGTGTGTTTCTGCTAACTGTTCTATCTTCTCCTGGTTCTCCAGGTTCTCCTGCTGTAGAACTCCTGTCTGCTCGGCCTTGGATCCCAGCTCCTCTTTGGCAGACTGAAGCCTGAAATAATAAAAAATAACACTATACCGTAATTTCTTGGTAATTTGGGACACATTTGAAGCCTGAATTAATCAAAAACAACACTGCTGTAATTTCTTGGTAATTTGGGACACATTTGAAGCCTGAAATAATCAAAAACAACACTGCTGTAATTTCTTGGTAATTTGGGACACATTTGAAGCCTGAAATAATCAAAAACAACACAACTGTAATTTCTTGGTAATTTGGGACACATTTGAAGCCTGAAATAATCAAAAACAACACTGCTGTAATTTCTTGGTAATTTGGGACACATTTGAAGCCTGAAATAATCAAAAATAACATTACTGTAATTTCTTGGTAATTTGGGACACATTTGAAGCCTGAAATAATCAAAAACAACACTACTGTAATTTCTTGGTAATTTGGGACACATTAGAAGCCTGAAATAATCAAAAACAACACTGCTGTAATTTCTTGGTAATTTGGGACACATTTGAAGCCTGAAATAATCAAAAACAACACTGCTGTAATTTCTCGTTAATTTGGGACACATTTTGATAATTGCAATTTTTATGGGTTATGGGTGGTCTGTGTTTTAATAAAATACTGACAAAGCAAAGTAATAATTGTCCATATCTTGTGAAATTGCGACTGGTGATAGATCAAGGGTGGTGCATATTTCTCAATAATTCTTTTGCAAAATAATTATAGTGGCCCAAATTCCTAGGGTTGTCTAAGTTTCCGAGAATTTACGGTAAGTAATAGTATTAGTGATTATTTGTATTAAAAAAGTCTCACCAAATAGGATAAAGAATTAAAAGCTAAACTCATAATGTATTTAACAAAAAAAAATTCTAATTCACTAGCAGAAATGAAAATAGTGGATTCTTTTATCGTTTTATAAAAATGTTTGGTTGTTAAAATATAGATAATGCAACTTGCTGATACCTATTAATTCAAATGTCTTTGAAAATTATGAAGGTGAACACTCAATTTAACTGGGGCGAGAGTGAGCGCAATGTAGGCTACATCCCTCTCACTACTATTCTCCATAACTAAATATATTTCAGCGTGGCAACCATCCCCTGTACTAGTGGGGTTGGATACTGTTAAAAGGTACCGGTACTGATATCCGTATCATTTCATGAAGTACCATATTGTACCATTTCATTCCTTAAAGGTACTCTTAAAGATACTACCACTATGAAGTTATCATTTATTAGGGATTGTCCAGGATCCTAAATGTGACTATTCACAACAAAATTTGAATGGTAATAATGCAATAAAGTATCGTAAACGGTAACGTTAAAATGCCATATACTTTCATAGGTACCAATACCATACTGTATCATTTCGCTCTTAGAAGTATCCATCTTTAACTACAGTACAGACATTCAATTCCTGCACCAGTCGACCAGATGTCTACCAGCACCTGGTTGTACAAACACCCATGGATAACAGGTCAAAATAATAAGCAAAGTACACCAATAGCCAACATAGCTTGCGAATCAGTTGTGAGGTCATCCATGCCCAGGAAACTGGGTGGCAATCGGGCATGGTGTCATGTATTATGCCTGGGCTGCCCGAGCATTTAGTGCAGGAATTAAATGTTGGCATTGTATAAGGTGATTGTTTTCCTGATAGAGTATACTTACTGCTGATTGAGCTCGCCCACTTTGATAGCATCTTGTTTTCTCCTGTGTAACGCTTCTTGAACATCTGCAAGTAAAACTCTCAAATATTACCTGAAATCTTCAGTCTCTACCACTTGTCTGTGATGAAAACATGACAATATGTGTTGTGTAATACACATTTGTACCACATGACAATAAGACAATCTGTGAACAAATACTGTATACCATGTTAATTTTGCAGTTTAATTAATGCATACTTTGCCCACCCCTGTAGTCCACATTGATTAAACTGACCACTATTATTTGGACATCCAATACCTATGCTAGTATCGTACAACATCCATATGCAAACATCAAACGGCACATCAAAAGCCGCTGCCTGCCCAGCGCATTACTTGTTTGTACGAAATTAACATGGTATACTGTATACCGTGTTAATATTGCGGCAGTTTAATTAATGCGTACTTTGCGCACCTATGTCTTCCGCATTTATTAAACTGCGCACCATTATTTGGATATTGGATCCCTATTCTTTAATCGTTCAACACACTGATATGATAGCTTGTCATTCAACATGAAGAGCCTTCGCGGCCTCTGCTGGTACTGAGTTCAATTACGATGAAGACAACTCGCACACCCGAGTTTGATCAAACATGCCGGTGACCACTAATCAGGGTTACTGATTGCAACCAATATAACACTGTTCGCGGCTATTGACGAAGTAATGATTGCCTATAATACTGGCAGCATCTGGCATCCCTAAGGGGCTGGCCGGCTTGAATATAGCAACATCACCCTACCCAAAACCCAGGTAGGTTGCATACCCTTGGCTCCCTCACACAACCTGATGTGGAGGTTATCAATGCGCAATGATTAAACTTCGCATCAAAGGTAGTTATCTGCTGGGCGCATTATTTTATATGCGCAATATTAACACGGTATATAGTTTGAAGAGCACTGAACCACATAGTAAAAGGCAAACATCAAGAACTCAATAAAAAAATTAAACCAGTAGAATTTTTTGTGCAAAACCAGTGATGATACCACTATATATGGTCAAGTACATTACACTTTGAGACTTAATAATTTTGATTTGGTAAAAACTGACTTTCACATCATTTTGAGTGATGAAAAACATGCATCATTAAATCTTTACTAAATCTTCATTTTTGTATCAAATACAGCAAGCACTACAGCAAAAGGTCAATGAGCATGCAAAATCAAGGCTTTTAAGTGCAAATCAAGGTAAATCTTTAAATTAAATTTTTTGAAGCTACGCTCTTATGAGTGTTATTTTTCAGTTTTGAGGAACTTTCATGTTTTTATAATACTGCAAAGTTATGCAAAACTTAGTTCAAAGGTTTAAAAGTATTGAAGAAATTTGACCATTGACCCACATCAAACACCAAAATAAGACCAACCACAATTTCAAAAAAATGCATTTTGATTTTAAAGTGTTCAACAAACACCACATTATATTACCATTCTCCTCTGTGGGGCATGTACAATATAAGCTCAGCTGTGAACTATGGAACATATATCACAAAAACATTGTTTAAAACTCGGTCGGGGATAGGGATTGGCACCTTTAAAAAATTTGCGATACGATACAATATCGATATTTTCTTTAAGATCTGATTTCTTAACAATATTCTTAACGATACTACCTGCCTCCCAGAGACTTAATTTTTTTTAGTTTTTGCATTCTCAACGCTAAAAATAGCAAATTTCCTTCATTTGGGGAAGTCATGATAATACCTAGAATAAGCATTCTACTAAAACACAGATATGTATTGTTTAGATTCTGAACTAAATATTATTGTTCGAAATAATTGCAAGACTACTTTCAGCATTATTTGGCCGATGGCCTTAAAAACAATTGTGTTTAATATAGAGATAGTCTGAGGGATAAGGATATTTTCAAAAGTTACTCACCAACTTGCAGATTCAGTTTTCTTTCAATAAGAACTTCATATTTTTCATCTTCATGTTTGATGGCTGCATCCAACTTTAAGAAAATATGAAATAACACTTGCATCAATCTATCATGGACATGAATATCGGTGAAAAACATAGTCAGTACACAGTCTGAGCATACTTTGATAGCATAACCTCCTCTTTACAATCAGGGGTGTCCAACTGTCACACCAGTGTGTGACTGGCCAAAAAGTTAAAGCACTGTTTAACCCACGAAATTTTTCGCAAAACATGATGGTTTGAGTCTATGAAATATTTCACTTAAATTTTTCTTGATGCAAATTGTATTAAAAACCAGTGAACTCCATTAAGTAATACTGTCTATTGATTGGTATTAGTCTTAACTTTTGCAATCAGGGCTATTATAGTGGTGCCACTAGGTGATAAATCTCCTAGCTACTATCAAATTGCGGCCACAAAAAAATGCTGTGTTCTATAACTTATGAACCGTGCTCCGGGACTAAAATATTTGGACACCCCTATACTATACACACTCGCCTCATCTAAATGCACTCCCCATGACAGCGCCAAAATAACATCCTTCAAATACATATCCATATATGTAATAAATATATAGATTTATCGCTTGAATGTGTGAATTTAACGTAGCACAAATACCCTCCAGCAGGGCTGCAAAGCGAAATTATTAGCACTCCAAATTAAAGCTGTATATGTTTTGTATCTGTAGATACAGTCAATAAATACTATACTATAATACACACTCACATCATCTATGTGTTTCTGCATTGAATCTCTTTGGTTTTCCCATTCCTCCTGGTTGTTAGCTAGTGTCTGAGTCAGGTTAAGAACGCGTTTATACAGGTGCTGATTCTCAGTCTCTTTCTTCTGGAGTTTGGCTGTCAAACTTCTCTCCTGTCCCTCCAGGCTTTCTCTTGAATCATCATATTTGTTGATTGTCTAAAATGGACAGTCACATGTACAAATAAATACTGAAATAGATTGGTTTCACAATGACAGCTTCATTTTAATTCATTTTCATATTCTTATATTTACTCTATATTCATCTATTCATTTCCATGTTCATACATCCATTTTCTAACAAACTAATGAAAATATAGAGATGAAGATAAAGAAATGTTTTAAAACTGAGAAAATGATTCAAAGCTGAGAATGATGGGCTTTTACTTTAACTTTACATATATTCATCAAAAAATTAGATTTTATACCAACATTTAATTACTACATGAAACGGTCCCATATGTACTGTGATTCCTATTTATGATGCTTTCAATAATGCATATTACAATATGATACGAATAATACAATATTACATATAATACAGAGTAAATAAATCATCTCTCACAAATCAAGGAACAGTATGCAAAAATGGCTAAAAAAATTCTACAAACTATTTTTCGATTTCTTCTCTTCACTGTATACTAAATACCTGAAAATGTATTAAACCACTACAGCAGAAATGCATTATACTGAAATGAACCTACAAAGAAGCAATTTTTTCTGAAACATTTGTGACAAAAAAGCATAATATATACAAAAATAAGAAAAGTTTTCTGAAATTGAAACAAGGTATGCGAAGCACTCACCTTTCTTATTGCACTTAGCTTTCCTTCACTACCCACTAGTTGCTCTTGTAACTCATCCAACTCTCTGAAATACAACAACACAAAAAGATTTTGACTTAAATAAAGAACAATGTAATGTACATGATTTCCAAAAACTTTGAAAAGGGTTAAATGACAGAAGTCAGATTAGGTTTGAGTTAAACAATTCTTTTATATTGCGCATCGTCCTCAAAAGAAATGAATACTATTTAGCCTTACCAATATGCCAGATACTAGTAGTGGTTGAGTTGTATATCCTATCCAACAAAGCATATAAATTTAGGGATAAGAACCGGTAATAATAATAATAATAATTGATATTTGATATAGCGCCCTTTCCACCTATAATGTTCAAAAGCGCTTTAGAGTCATTGGACAGTTGTCATGGTCCATATAGTCAATTAAACTCCTTTCGAAATAGCAATGTTTTCAGCTGTTTCTTGAAGTTTTGCACACTATCAGCAGCCTTGATGTTGTCAGGGAGCTCATTCCAAAGGCGTGGTGCATAGGCACAGAATGCTCTGTCACCAAACCTTTTCAGATTAGTGAGTGGTATCTGTAATAAGTTCTTAGTGTTTGATCTTAGAGTCCTTGTATTGGCTTGTTTGACTAACAGTTCCCTCAAGTATAGAGGGGCACATCCTTGCATGCATTTGAAAGTCAAAAGCAGAATCTTGAACTCAATCCTTTTCCTGATGAGCAGCCAGTGAAGATCTTTTAGAACTGGTGTAATGTGATCATACTTTTTGGAGCCACTAACCACTCTAGCAGCATTGTTTTGGACTTCCTGGAGCCTGCATAGCAGCTCATCAGTGATTCCACAGAGAAGTCCATTACAATAGTCAAGGCGTGATGTCACCAGTGAGACGATGGCACTCTTGGTTGTATCAATATTGAGAAATTTCCTTATTTTTCCAAAGTTCCTAAGGTGGTAATTTGCAGACTTGATAACTTTTGATACATGTGCAGACATATTCATGTTCGGATCTAAAACCGGTACCTGATACAATACCAAATACAGATATTGAAAAATGATTGTATCATAAAAGTATCGTATCGTATCGTTTAAGATTTGAAATAAATATGAAATTGACTTAAATGCTACCTGGACGTCTCTGCACAAAGGAAGTTCGCTATGTTGGCAAAATTTTCTGAAGCTGACATTGCTACATTTAACAAAATTAGGTTTCTTGAAGGCAACCAGTAGCATTTAAAATATTGTTAATGCATTGTATCATTAAGGAAATATCAATATTGTATTGTATAGTGAATTTCTAAAGGTGCCGATCCCTATATAAGTTCCAGTTGAATAAGCTGGTCTGTCATTGCTGTGAATCTTATGCCATGGTCAAGGGCCAGTCATGATTTAAGAGTAAAAATATTGATAGGAATCGACGATTCCAATCCTTTAACTAACCTTTTCTGTTCCAAGTTGGCCTCTCTTTGCTCCTTTGTTTTTGTAGTTGTTTCAAACTGTAAGAGACAGAAACAATATGATTTGCTACAGAAAGCAGATAAATAATGGACTTGACTCAGCAAACAAAAGAATTAATCAATAAGAAAATATATCTAAACAAATTCTAAATAGACATCTTATGGAGACTGTTTAAGTTTGAAAAGGTTTTTATTGACTTGCTTATCCAGCCAGACAATGGGGATACAAAGTAAAACTATTATTATCTTATCAAGACTTATCTCAACAAGAATGGCAGGGTTCGACTTTCCCAGGGGCCCGGGGGCATATGCCCCTAGATTTTGCTGTGGGCCCCCAGATTATTCAGTCTAGGGGCCAAAAATAGTATGAAAAATAACCAGAAATCCTGTTTTAGCCCACTTATTTTTATTGAAAGACCTTTTCGGGCCCCTAGCCTGATATCTAAGTGTCAGACACTGAATGGATAATTTTAATAACCATCTGACAGTTTGTATCACATCTACTACAATACTAATGAACTCACCACAGCTTTCTTTAACTTTTTCTTTTCTAGCCGTGCATCTGCTCTTTCCTGGATAAGATCTTCCTTTAATTGAACTATGCTTTCCTCGAGGTCAACAATCTGTTAGCAGGGAAAAAATGAAGCAGAAATAAGTATCAGAGAGTAATGCACGCAGTACATTTAAATCTCATTCTGATGAGAAACAACGCTGACTGCCTCAGAAACCAAAATGAAAATGTACCTCATAAAGATGATTATAGTTATACAAGAAAACACTTAACAATAACCATTCTTATTATTATCACTAGTTTTCATTATTATTATTATTGTTGTTATTGTTGTCATCATTATTTTCATCATAATCATCATTGTTGTATTTATGACTATTCAAATCATCTATATTATCATTGTTACCATCATTACCATTAACTATTACTATCACCAATAGAAGTAATAGAAGCAACAGGAGGAGTAATTTCATTTTTCTAATATAATATATACATAAACTGTATTTCATTTTCAGAATAAGTTTTATTGCTTGCATTTCATTTAGGATTCATTATTGCACATTTCATAATATTGTCTATCTCATAATACTGTATACTGTGTAAATTTTACGCAAATAAAGTAGCACATGGCTTCTGATGTGCAGTTTAATTTTTGCTAACAAATGTTGAATGGCAAGCTGTCATGTCAGTGTTGTATAATACTAGCATAGGCATCATATGTCCAAATGATGGTGCACAGTTTAATAAATGCGGACTCCATGGGTGCATAAAGTCTGCATTGATTAAACTACCACAATATTAACATGGTATACGGTATAAAACATTTAACCTACAAATTAAATATACATGTACATGCTGTGTGCTTACTTTTTGATTTGTTTCTCTGAGCTTATCCCTTGTTTCGTTCAGAGTGATCTGTTTGGCAGCTTTTTCTGCCATTCTTTTATTCAGCTGTTGAATGATTTCCTCATGCTGCTGACGGATCAAGTCACGCTCAGGACTGCAAAACCACAAAACATATGCAACTTTTTTGGCAAAGAATGAATTAGGGACTGGCATCTTTAAATTATTTTCGATACAATATTTTCTTAATGATACAATATCTAAACGACATTGATAACGATACTTCTTTCCTCCAATGATTTAATTTAGTTGAATTCAGCACTGTCAATTTTAGAAATTTTGCTAATAAATAGCAAACTACCTTTGCATGGAGATGTCCAGGTAGCAGTTAAGCGTATTTTATATTGTTAAGTAGTATCAGTGTTATAGATCTTAAACGATACAATACCTTTTACTATTCGATATCAATGTTTGGTATTGTATCGAGTACTGGTATTAATCCCTAGCATAAATGCTTTTGAAGACAATCCATAGACATTACTGCTCAAAAGTTTTTGCTAGATACATAATACTGTAAAGTTTGAAATATTAGCGTGCTTAAATTTAGCGAATTGATCCAAATTGACTGCAAAACCACAAAACATATGCAACTTTTTGGCAAGGAATGAATTAGGGATTGGCACCTTTAAATTGTTTTCATTACAATACAATATAAATATTTTCTTAATGATACAATATCCAAACAATATTTTAAACACTTTTTCTCTCCTCTGATGACATAGTTTAAGTTGAATTTACCAATGTCAATTTTAGAAATTTTGCAAATAAATAGCAAACTACCTTTGCATGGAGATGTCCAGGTAGCAGTTAAGCGTATTTTATATTGTTAAGTAGTATCAGTGTTATAGATCTTAAACGATACAATACCTTTTACTATTCGATATCAATGTTTGGTATTGTATCGAGTACTGGTATTAATCCCTAGCATAAATGCTTTTGAAGACAATCCATAGACATTACTGCTCAAAAGTTTTTGCTAGATACATAATACTGTAAAGTTTGAAATATTAGCGTGCTTAAATTTAGCGAATTGATCCATTTTACCATGTTAGCGAATCGTAATATTAGCGTTTCCAGCCACATATACATTTAAATATGATAACCCTTACTTCAGAATATCATTTTCATTCTCGGAATCAGTTATTTACTGAGAAAAAAACGATGTTGAATGGGTCAAAATTGTCACACGCGTGGCGCCATAAATTGACAAAAATCTTGGATAAATGGAACAAATATGAGCGGATCGCAATATTAGCGAATCTGACCCACTTGCTAATGTGGCCAATAATAGTTCCACGTTAATATTTCGAACTTTACAGTATAGGGTGCATCAATTTTTGTCAAATCATTTCAAAAGGTAGTCAAGCATACAGAAATGGAAAGATCTTCATTTGAAACAGAATGTTTAATATGAATGAAGATTCTCTAGTGTTTAAACCTGCATTGGTTTTAAATCTTATGTATGATTATTCTCAATATTTTTTCAATGATTGATTATGAGAACAAATACATGCAAAATGATAATGCATATCATTTGGGATGGTCATTTGTCACTTGCATGTCAAAATTCACACAAGATCTTAAATCTTGTACCAACATAAAATCATAAAATTGGAATTTCATTGTTCGTCACTTATTCTCCCATATTTAGGCCAAGCCATGACTAGCAACTTGCAAGTGGTGGAGGAAACTGGAGTACCTGGCAAAACCAAGTCACTGGCAACTTTTTCATATGCCCAAGCAGGGATTTGAAACCGAGCAGTGGTGAGAGATAGCAAGCAGTCAGCCGCAACACCTTAGAGAACTCAGCCATTTGGGCAGGCATCAAGAAATCATAAAGATACTGTGTTCCTATAATCAATTAAACAATTAAAAGGCAGAGTAGGGTACAACTTGAACTTACTGCCACAATTTAGATCTTTTTTTAAATGATTAAGGAAAACATGATTTTTTGATTATCAAGAGAGAAAATCAAAATCTATGATTTGCTTACTGTAAAACAGAGTTTTCTTTCTCAAGAGATGCATGTTTTTCCTCCAACTGTTCTGTATTACTAGAAAGTTGGTCCATCTCTTTCTGAAGCTTTTCCATTTCTTCCACATTGGAATTCCTTGCTGACAGGACTGCATCTGAAATTAAATTAGAATAATCAATTTTAATTACTGCAGTTGATAATTAGTAAAGAATCGTTAATATGAATAAAGAAGAGAGACTAAAAAATTGTATGAAAAAATGTCATTGGTATCAGAGTTAGAATTCAGTATGAATTTCAATTTGTTGTATGAGTAGTAGATATGACCTTACCTTCAATCTCCTTCTTGATCTCTGAAGGATAGAATTGTAGTTTATGTCGTAGTATGCTAGAAGTGATGGTCTCAGTTTCCAACTTTTCATGGCATTTTCTTCTTTCAGAATCCTAAAAACAGAATACATAGTTCAATAGTTCATCTATAGGTGGGAAGGTGTAACATTTTGAACTGTTATAATCCAAGAGTAAATTAGAGGTGTCAGCATCTATCCATTCATCTCATAATAATCTCTCAGTATCCTGATCACTGAGTGCACAATTAACTTCTGATTTGTACAAAAATATAAGTAAATTACAAAACATTTTGAAATAGCATACTGATAGGTCCATATCGTTTCCTGAAAACAGAATACAAAGTTCAATAGTAAATCTATAGGTGGGAAGGTGTAACATTTTGAACTGTTATAATCCAGGAGTAAATTAGAGGTGACGATCTCAGTATCTATCCATTCATCTATCTCTCAGTATCCTGATCACTGAGTGCACAATTAACTTCTGATTTGTATAAAAATAGATGTAAATTAAAAAACATTTTTAAATATCACAGGTAGATATATTTTCTTTGGTTTAATCTTAAGGGTTCATAATAGAGCTATGCCCATATTCATCCATGCAAACATGTGTACACAGTTCTCTATAAGGTTGTGTTGCTACAAACGCATAAATGCGTGTGTGCATTCTATCATTTGATTCATATTACACATTGTCAGAATTAATAGTAAAAGTTGCCCTTTAACTTACCAGTTCATTAAGAGCTTCAATAATGAATTCTATACTAGATATATCAGTGTCTTTAAAACCAAACTCTTCACCCTTCATGCGGTAGGCTGAAAATATAAGTGAAAACAATTATGTCTGTGATTTTCAATTTAATGTATGTGACTGGTTAATAGTTACCTAACTTTGAACCCAAAACTATATCACTATTCTTTTTCAAATTCTCCAAAAACAATCTTTTAACAAGAGTACACTGACAGTGGTTCAATAAAGTTAACTCAGAAATCAAATGATAAAATGATTTTAAGCAATGCCTGCTAAGAGACAAGATGCATGCTGTTTATACTGGCTCCTGTGTTTTATGAGAATTGATTAACCAATTTGAATGTATCATGACCCAACCTCCTTCTGTATGTTGTATGTGGCAATTAGTTAGGGCTGAGAGCAGGGTCTTAGCCAGGATTTAGAAACTGGGTGCCCAAAATTGCCAACTCTGAAGTTTTTGGGTGTCCAAATGTTTAAGGGGGACCACAATATACTCAGATTTCAACCATAAACATGTATAAATTTATCAAAATAAGGCATGATATCTTTATACATGATATATCTATATGTTATAGGAATAATATGGAGATGAAAGAATTTAATTATATGCTTAAGATTGACATTTTAATAAAATTCCTCACAAAATCTTGTGGGTGTCCTGAGGGGTACTTTTTAAGGGTTTGGGTGTCCATGAGACCATGCATGGCTGAGAGGTACAAAGCAAGACAAGACTGAAGACAGCCAGTCACTGTCTCCATGATGACACTTCTAATTTGCTTATCTGAATACAGCAACAGGAGGAGTATGCAAGTCATCCAGAGGCAAAAGTTCTGCCGTCAACAAAGGATTTTTCCTATTGTTGCTGCAACAAAATGTAAAATAATGCCCATCCCATTGTAGGTTTTCTCTTGCAAAAAGCAAGGTACTTGACCTATCATCAGTCTTAGCTCTGTATTAAAAAAGTACCTATCATTTTCTCAGATACAGAGAGAAAATTTACAGAGCATGAAAATATATAAAAAGATATTTTCCATAGTTTTTTTCATACAATTCAATACAGGTGATATCTACCCCATTCTTGCATCCATTTTGGGGGAAAAGCATCCATATTGTTAATATGAACCCTAAACATTCAAAGGTATGCTTGATCAAAAGTTCCTTAGCTTTTGACATGTACAATCAGAAAAAGAAAAAAATCCTTTGGCTATACATACACATTTATAAATACTGAAAATTTATCATTCTGTGCAAATCAAAACATATCCTAAAATGACATCCTCTACTATCCCAAAAAGGCCACTTTTGGAAAAATATAAATCAATTAGTGCCTAGAGCAAAAAAAGTCTGAAAACATCCCTATCATCTTACATTTATAGGCTTATCCTCTAAGGTATAACATATCCAAAATTGAGAAAATATCTGGACAGAAATAAAACTGGTGCAGGTATACAATATATATATGGGTGTATGCATTGCTATTGTACAGAATATTCAGAAAAAAAAGTTGTTGTTGGGAAATGAAAATATCTGCTTCACGACCATTTTATCTGACAAATAAACATCATTAAATATTGGTAACATAGTCTCTACCTAGTTCACTTAGGTGCTCCACCGCACTGACTACCTCAGGCATTTCATTGTTAGCAGTCATATTTGCTCTATTGGATAAAAGCAGTAATTTAAAACTCTCAACTTTTAAGTTTGTAGGGATTTGCCTCCATGTTGGATCCTGTAAACATTGAGCACCTTTTCTCTCCTCCGTTTTTTAGAGAGTTTGTTGTGACAGGTGCCCCCTAGATGGCAGTGTTAGCATAGGGAACAGTCAGTAACTCTTTCCCCAGTTTTAGTAATGTTAGTTGCAATAAGTTAAAGCTTGCTATTTACTAATATGTAACACATCCAAAATAGCATGAATATGAATCTTTATTGTTTTTAATGTTACTGTTTGACTAGAAAATAGCCAAGTGATATTGAGGAAATGACTCAATGTTGCAAATAATGGACTCCCATGTTCAAGTCAAAACATGAATGAACGGCGGGTGGATTTTACATAAGCGCAGCTTTCATTTATAACTTCATTTTACTAGAAGCTGGATCCAAAATGGATTTTGATGATGTGGCATTCGCTAGACAACTTCAAGAGCAATTTGACCAAGAGGCTGCAGGGACCTTGGATTCTTTTCCGTCTGGTTTTTCAGACTTCGATTTGGGACCAACAAACGCTCATTCATCATCGGATTCTAACCAAAAATACGATGACCCAAGTTTGAAAGAAATGTCTGTGGTTGATCCAAGATGGGAGACGATAGATCCAGTCCCAGATATCAGAGCACTTTTCATCACATTCAACGACAAGTTTTTCTGGGGCAGGCTAGCTGGTGTTGAAGTTAGATGGAGCCCAAGGATGACCCTGTGAGTTTGATCAGTTCCTGGATTGTGACAACCACCCCCCCCCCCCCCCCCCCCCCCCCCCCGGTACCCGGTCATAAGGGTACAACTACCATAAGGGTACAGATCTGGGACCATAAGGGTACAGATCTGGGACCATAAGGGTACAGGTATATATATTGTATTTTATATGTGAAATAACTCTTTTTAATGGAAATATGGCTGATCAATATACAACATAGATAACTTAAGAGGGTACTCACATGATTTCTTTGTGTAAAATGTTGACTTTGTAGAGCTCCAGAACAGGAAAGAAAGGGTACATCCCAGCCAGTATTCCAGTGTTCCTAATGATATATTCCAGTATGTGTATGGGTTTTTACTATTCATTTACCTCTGCTTTTTTATATAATTTTAAAATGAAAGAATGATCTGCAGTCCCCAGCAGCATCATGCATACATCTCACTCCTAGCTTGCAAAAAGATAGACTAATTTGGATCTGTTGTCTGGGGGTATGACAGAGCACTGAGCTGTTGGGTGCTGGATTCAATTGCAGTTCTGTGTAAGTTTATTTCACAACTTACTGAGTGGCAGGTGGATTATATATGATCTCTTTCTCTCTGATCTCAGTGAGTGTTGACCCAACAGATGACATTTGTGTCTGACCCATTTCTTACTTTCCTCTTCTCATATTTATGTCAATTAACCTTGACATCAGTTAAAATGAAGTCCTGTTAACACAAAAAATAGGTAATAGTCTAATAGGTTATTCTTTTTGAGTAATGTTCAGTGAACTTAAAGGACAATTCCAGCATGTATAAAATAAAAAGGAAGGAAGAAGAGGAATGACAAATCAGTTATTGATATTTTGCTGTATTGTAATTTATTGAGGCATCCAGAATAAATTATGACATCAATCCATGTGTTTGTGATTTCTATGGGAATGATTTGCTGGGATGAGGGAATGGTTTATACATAATCCACTAGTCACTCACTTGTGGTAATTTTTATACTGGATCAAAAACAAACAAAGAGTTTTCAGGCAATTATTTAATATTTCAAAGCATGGATTTATGTGAATAAAATTCACTGATAAGTAATAAGGTAATTCATCTATATAGTTTGCCTAAATCTTTTACAAATAACCTTATTACCCATTACCTGTTTTTTCCTGAAATCTAACTGGTGTGAAGGTAACTGACAAGACACATAGAAAGTCATAAATATGAAAAGAGCAAAGTATACGTAAGAAATGGGTCCAGACACTGATACTTTATGAAGTCAATGTCATCTGTTGGGTCAACACTCACTGAGATCAGAGAGAAAGAGATTATATATAATCCACCTGCCACTCAGTAAGTTGTGAAATAAACTTGCACAGAACTGCAATTGAATCCAGCACCCACCTGCTCTGTCAAACCCCCAGACAACACATCCAAATTTTTGCAAGCTAGGAGTGAGATGTATGCATGATGCTGCTGGGGACTGCAGATCATTCTTTCATTTTAAAAGGGTATAAAACAGTTAAATGAATAGTAAAAAAACCATACACATACTGGAATATATCATTAGGAACACTGGAATACTGACTGGGATGTACCCTTTCTTTCCTGTACTGGAGCTCTACAAAGTCAACATTTTACACAAAGAAATCATGTGAGTACCCTCCTAAGTTATCTAGGTATCCCCCCCCCCCCCCCTTCCAGAAGGATACAGATACAGGGGCAGATTTCAATTGTAGTTCTGTGCAAGTGGATAACATGTATCTGTACCCTTATGGTCCTGGATATGTACCCATATCATTATGGTTATATATTCCTTTTTGTTAGGCCCTGGCTGAGATGAGTAGACCGGGATCGGGCACTGTCCATGCATCATCAAATGTCGCTGCCTCCCATCTCCTTGGCAACAATCTGACCTAGAAAGGATGCTGCATGCTAATTGCACAGATCAGATCACGTGACCAAGGCTACACCGCGTAATCCGAGGCGCACATACCCTAGGTGCTAGCATGCTGTGCCTATGGCGTTGCGGTTCAAGGGGATGTATTTCTCTGGCCCTGGGTAGATATTTTCCCAGGAAATATATATTCTGGTTTGCTCTAAACTCTTCAAAATGAATGAAGAAATTGCACTTTTTCTCTCTGTTAAATTTTGGCTAGAGGAAACCCGAATTGTGATGCATCAATTCAATTTTAATGTGTTCCCCTGGGAGAAAAATATCCTAGGAATTATTTGAGGGAGGGGGGGGTGGCAAATTTCCTAGAAAATATGCCCGTCGGGGTGCAGGGGCAAATTTGCAGGGGGGGGCAGATTTGTGGTACAGTTTGGAAGTTCTGGAGCAGGTTATTGGTTGGTAGCATGACTATATACCGTAGAAGTAATTTCAAATCATATTTTTCAGAGGTCTGTGCATGCCTTGAATACTTCTGGTCATTTCTCTGATTAATTTTAATTTTTTGAAAAAACTGCAAGGTTTCCGAATTCCTGATTTACCTCAATCAATATGCATATAATGTTATTAATAGTACTTTGATATTTAGTTGACAATGGTTGTTCTGTTTCTTTCCTAGGTGCGCTGGTCTGTGCTGCTATGAAGGAAGAGGAGGACTGTGTTCTGTGAGATTAAGTGTACCCCTTCTAAAACTCAGACCCAGGAAAGATTTGGTGGAAACCTTGTTGGTAAGTGTGGTTCTTGTAAATCTTGTTAATCTGAATTCCTAAGAATTTCTGCCAAATGAATATTCTCCCTCTTTTATATAAATACCCTTTAATGATTTGAGGTCTTTTAGACCAATGTTGTCTTATTTGGTTAGGATGCTTCAGAAAATACCTCTGAATATTAAAGAAAATTTCAGAATTTTTTGGTATTACTTAAGTTGCTTTTCAACACAAATTTTTCCTTAAAATATTTTTTGAAAAATGTTTGTAAATCTAAAAAACAGGTCAATGTTGATCTTAGTGACTGTTCTATCAGGTATGCTGGATTTTGAAATGTCAAGTTCATACCACAAGATTATGGTATCATCATCATGGACGATTGAACTTTCTCATTGAATGCTAACTTTTTATTTTCAGCATGAGATGATTCATGCCTACCTTTTCATCACAGACAATAACAAGGTTAGTATGGTAACACAGGGTCTGACACTTAGATTTCAGGCTAGGGGCCCGGAAAGGTTTTTCAATAAAAATTAGTGGTCAAAAACAGGATTTCTGGATATTTTTCATACTATTTTGACTTTTTGAGCCCCATGACTGAAAAATCTAGGGGCCCACAACAAAATTTAGGGGCATATGCCCCCGGGCCCCCTGGGATAGTCAAACCCTGTAACAACACTCCTTTGTAAAAGTTAGAAGGGAAGATTAGGAAGTTATAGACCAGACTTTTTCATGACTGGCTGGATCAGCTATGTTAAACTTTAACTGCAAAAGTTAATTTATTTAAAAAAAACAAATTCCCATTCTTGGAAATATGGAATCCTTGTCTATTCTTGGGTGTCATAACTTGTGCGGGAGAAGCAAGAAGATTTGAGAAATGTAATCAATAAAAAATATTGCATCTTGAATTTTAATTTCTTGTTTGTAATTGGTATTTTTCGATTCATGATAAACATATGGTTGCCTTCTGTGCATCATTAATTATTGTTGTACTGGTATCCAAAACCTCCTGTTAACTATGACGGTTACCTTGGTGTATTATCTAGTGAGGAGTATCCACTCCTTGTTTCAACTACTAATTTTAATTTTTGAGCGAAATAAAGGAAAGTAATAAATTTGTATTTTTGTTTTTATGTAGGACCATGATGGGCATGGACCAGAGTTTTGCAAGCATATGAACAGACTGAATAAGGAGACTGGTTCAAGTATCTCGGTAAGCATAGTCCTTATCCTATTTTGGTGTCGTTTGGACCCCCAAACATTCAAAAATCACCCCTCCGGACATCAAATTTTTTGGGGGAGAAATTTCTTTAATTTTTCTTATTTCAAGCACATGATAGAAGTATTTTCACCTTAATGTTATTCCCATGACATGGTGTAAGGATATTACGCCTTATTTTAATGAGCAAATACTTATACCTATGGTTGTAATCTGGGCATATTGCGGTCTCCCTTGAAAAATGAAATGACAAAAATTTCTCAATTGCATATTTTGGGCACCCATTTTATGATTCCTGACTCTTTCTGTAAAAGTATTCACTTACTAAATTACAAATATTTTAGTATGATCTCATGAAGTCACTCTTGGGACTTATTCATTTTAACCAGTCTGCATCTCATCAATTTAAATAAGACATGACCATATGCCTGTGAATGCAAGATTAAGAATACTTATATTTCCATACCCTTTTATATTGATATTTTTATATTTATGAATTTGCTATATACAAAGTTATGAGGCTTATAAAACATTTAGTAATTCTTTTTATGAGTTAGGTACCAACCATTATGATTTAATATCCTAGGGGCCAAGTACTTACTTCAAAGATTGATTTTCAGGGACATATTGTTTGTTTTTCAAATTTGCAGAGATCGATTTTTTCCAAATTTTCTGAGACAGATTAATATTATTATTCGAATTTGTCATTGCTTTTTTTCAGATTTATCACACTTTTCATGATGAGGTAGAAAATTATCGCACCCACTGGTGGAAGTGCAATGGTCCATGTCAGAAGATGCCTCCCTATTTTGGCATGGTGAAACGATCCATGAACAGAGCCCCCTCCCCCAGAGACACCTGGTGGTCAAGGCATCAACAAACCTGCGGAGGGGAGTACACAAAGGTCAAGGAACCGGAAAACTACAAAAAGAAAGGTGCTAAAAAAGATGAAGCAAATGGGGACAAAAAAGAAGGAATGAAGAAAAAGGAAGGTACGTTGTGAAAGTGTCAATAAATTATACATTTTCAACAGTTACGTTATTTGATTGTTTACTAATTGTTTATAGTATTTATCTGTATTCTCAGTTTCCCAACATCATTTTGGATATGATTATATATTCTTTTATTGAATTATGAATAATATAACCTGGAGAAAAAACTTTAGAGTCTGAAATCTTTTTACCATTTTTGTGAAAGAAGTTTTGAACAATTTTGTTGTTTGTAGTAATGAGCTACAAACAAATTATTGGCTTAGGTCTTATGACTGGCCAGTCACGACTATATGGCAGAGAAAGTGACGAAAATAGAAATTCCAAATTGATCTAGGCACATGAAGATGTCTTATTTTCAGGGGAATGCTTCCATTGAATATGTGTGCTCATGCTGCTGTGAGGAGCCACAGGATTAGGGTTGGGAATCGGTTGCAATTTTATGATCGATAATCAGTTACAGCCAACCGATCGATTATCGATCATAATCAGTTCATCGCACTTTTGCAGTAATTTGGTACTATAGGTCTAGAGCCTAATAAATAGTGATAGTGTATGACAATTACTTGCTATTAGCACCTACCTTAACTTAGTTTTGAAGTGTTTTTGGAGCTTAATTTCATAGCAAGAAAGCTGACAACTTGTCTGTCATTTAGTTCTATATTTTGCCACTAGGTGTCACCTTTTCCGATTATTATCGATTGCCAGTTTTGTAATCGATTAATCAGAATCAGAGAGGTAAACGATTGATTATCGATTATAATCGATGATCATCCCAAGTTCCCAACACTACACAGGATGATTAGATTTTTCAATTAATTACCAATGTTTTTATTGTTTTTCAGTCAAAGTCAAATGAATCTTGCTATCAAAAGCCTAAAAAGGTTGTCTGTTTCCTGTAACCTGACCCTAACAAGTTTTTACTCAAATAAATCCCTACCCCAAAGTTTTTTGAGTACATTCCAACTCCCAATCAACATAAAACATGCATGAAACACTTTATTTGAAGAAAAAATAATTAAATTTCACATGCATCTATCTATTATTATTAAATGTAATTGTGCTTTATTTTACAGAGAAGAAGCCTCCACCTGGTATGGATATTAGGAAAATATTTGGGGGTCAGGGTCGCGCAATAGGTGGCAGCAGCAGTAGTGGATCCAAGGCTATAGGTGGCAGCACTGGCCTTTCCTCTAATACAAACACTTCCAATGGGCACATTAGAAAACCACCTTCAGCTACTGTTACAAGTGGTTCCTCTTTTAGCAAAAATGATGCTTGGGAGAATGCTCGCAAAAATTCACCTAACAAAAACACCCCAAATCTTCCTTTTAGTTCCACATTCCCTGCAGCAACCGTGTCCAAAACAGGGCCCCAGAATACTAAAACTGGCATATGGGCAGACTTAGAGGATGATGAAGATTTTTCTCAGAATGGACACGGTGTACAGGAGGGCAACCACGGAAAGGTGCCTCGTCCAACAGGGATTACAAGAAAGTTTGTGAATGGAAACGTAGTTGATCTACCAGACATGCAACAAGATTCAATAAAGGATCTGGCTAAGTCGGAAGATTACAATGTGAGTAGCATATCACCAGTCAAAAAGGATTATTTTCCTGGTGGTGGAAATATAATCGGAGGAAATTCATCCAAACCTACATCTTTGAGAGATCTCTACCTTAAACGTTATGGTGCCACTGGATCTACAGTATCTAAAGCCAGGTCCGGTCCCGAAAGAATTATATCTGAAAGTAAGGAAAGTATCAATGTGAATAGGTCATTTGTAACTGGTATATCGCAAGAAAAGAAACCTGGCTTGAATCGAGTAGGTAGTGAACCCTCACTCAGGAAAAATCTTCTTAGTTCAAGTCGGGCCAAGAGTGATTCTGCATTGAAAAGAAGTGACGTATCCCCCTCGCAGACTTCAGGAAAAAGAGGGCACAGAAGCTCATCTGATGAAATGTCGGAGACACCTTCAAGAAAAAAGAGAAAGTCTGAAGACAATTGGAATATGTCTATCAAAGACATGTTTGGGAAGATCAAGAGAGAAAGAATAGCCTCAGGTGAAAACAATAGGCAATCTGCTATGCAAAATGGAAGTGGCAAGATAAAGATCTCAGGTGACACAAATAGACTTGTGGATGACAGAGGCTCACCAATTCACAAGAGACCCTCAAACGAGCAAGGTAGATCATCCAATGGGCAGGTAGAATCCTCAGGTGAACACAATAGGCATTCTACTATGCAAAATAAAAGTGACAATGGGAAGATTTCAGGTGAGAAAGATAGACATGTGAGTGACAGAGGCTCACCAACTCACAAAAGAGCCTCAAACGAGCAAGGTAGGACATCCAATGGGCAGATAAAATCCTCAGGTGAATCAAGTAGGCTATCTTCTATGCAAAATAAAAGTGACAATTTTAGTGACAGAGGCTCCCCAATTCACAAGAGAATCACAAACGAGCAAGGTAGGACATCCATTGGGCAGGTAAAATCTTCAAATGAGCACCACAGACTGACTAACGACCCAGGTAGATCTAGAGTAAAACATACAAATAGTGCTTCAGGAGGAACTAAAGAGAAAATTAATTCAGTCAGGAAAAAGAGTGTGAAGAATTCAAAGGATCCATTCGCTTTCAAAAAACCCTCCCCAGGAAGATTCATTAGCAATGCGGATCCCAGGGCCAGACGCAAGAAATCCGACGATGAAGATGAAAATGACTTTGTACCATACTCCTCTACGAGGAACTCAGTAAATACCTCTTCATCCTCATCTAAAAAAGCAGTTAACAATGGTGACTTTGCAGTAGCGCGTACAAACTCTACAGGAAACCTGGTATCAGCAAATAACTCTTCGTCCTCATCTAACAAAAGAGTCAACAATGGTGACTATGCAGTAGCGCGAACAAACTCTACAGGGAACTTGGTATCAGCTAATAACTCTTCGTCCTCATCTAACAAAAGAGTTGACAATGGTAACAATGTATCAGCGCCTCCAAATTCTGCGAGTAACGTAGCATCATCATCATCATCATCATCATCATCATCCGGTGCTGCAGCAGTGGAGACCGAGGAGAGATACCCATGCCCTGTGTGCCAAGCGAAAATAAAATCGTCCCTCATGAACTCCCACCTAGACCAGTGCCTTCTCAGCGGCTGATTATTACGTGCTTGTTAAATGAACATACAATTAACCCTTATGCTGCTAGTGGCTATTTTGGCCAATACAAAATGATGCAAAAAACCTGAGAAAATGACTGAAAACCTGACACATGGGTACTCATCTAAGAGTGCTCGGCTTGTAAAATGAACGCAGCTTAAAATTGCTGTGTGAGAACACTAACAGTATGAATCAAAGTCGTTTTAACCCTTTTACCAATGCTGATGGCTAATTTGTCTATGTGACATGCTGGCAAAAAGCAAGAAAAATGACTGAACTCCTGGTACATGGATACATAACTGATTGTAGTGAGAGCTATTCCATGAATACCAACATGACAGGGTCTAGATGATTTTTTGCCTTATTGTGCATTGGGCGATAGTAGCCCCAGCCACAGAAGGGTTAGTAAATGGGTGGCCTTGACAAACAGGTCAATTGTAATATTCATGCATTTAGGAAGTTTGGGACCATCTTTGACCCATTATGTATGAGGGTTTCTTGCCAAATGTTTGTATGGACCTATGATATTTATAAAAAAATGAATTGAAAATAACGCACAAAGTCTCAAATATATGCAAGGGAGTTAACGATTAGATTTTGTTAAAGGTGCATCTTTCAAATATTTTCAAATGGTGCTTTTGTCAGTTGATTATCACACAAGTTGCCAGACCTGCTACTAGCTGTAATTGGTTAATAGACAAGCGGTCTCTATCAACAGGTGGTCTTCTGTGCTGGTTTGATGGTACTTGGTGTACATACTCCATTCATCTCACACTGATAAGAGTGGATCTAATGGTTGATTAGTATATGCTCTGGGCGGATTTTTTTTGCAAAAAATGTGTTTCGTGCATGTTTTATGGTGATTGGGAGTTGGAAGTGCAGAAAAAACTTTAAGGGTAGGGAATTTCTCGAGTAAAAACTTGTTAGGGTTGGGTTACAGGAAACAAACATCTTTTTGGGGGCCCTAGGAGTTCAGTATAATTATTTTCTGGTGAAGGTATTTGTTGATATTAGGCAATAAATCACGAAAATGGTAAAGCACTGATTTTATGGGAAAAACTCAGATTAAATATGTTTCAATTAAAAAGTATATGCTTTCAGAAATTATCATCTCATAGGAATAATTACCATAGTTCTACTGGAGACTGTGGAGAGGGAGCACCTCTCCGGTAGCTTCCTTTGTACTAGTCTGACTGCCAAATACAGGGGAACATTATGTGATCTTTAAATCACCTGACATAGGCAATCAGCTTTAAGTGATTAGAAAAGGGATGCATGTGTACCCTATTTGTTACTGCCATTTTGAGTGCTCAGGTTAAATATATTTCATAATGGATTTTGTAATATTCCACGAGAGCTATGTACCAGCGTAACCTGTGAGATGATTTTTAGGAGGTGAACATTTTTGCTACGCTGATTAAGTCCCATTCTTATAGAAACGCTTTTCACTCAGGATTTTTTCATGACGTTTTTGATAGGACTTACACATTATCATCAATATTTCTTGTCATATGAATACCATAATGGAAAATTTAGAAAAGGGTGGTGATTTATATATTAACCCTTAAAGGATCAGAGCGATAAAAATGATCCTATAGCATGGTAAGAAATCCTTCAATACCATGTACGGTTAGGAGGGTCATAAATTGTAGCCAATATCTTATCAGTTGCCCGTTTTTTTACGATTAATTGATTTTTAAACTCTATCTATAGAAACTGGGAAATGTGCAGCCCACTGCCAGAATTTAAAACTTAAATACTTCCTTCTGCATGCCTGTCTCCTTATTCTTCTGCTGCTGGAAGCTAATTTTGCCAATTCAAAATGACACAAAAAACTGAAAAATGACTGGAACCCTGGCACATGGGCATTCATTTGAGCGTTCTCAGCAAGAGCTATCCAATGAATACCAGCGTGACATGGTTTAGAAAAATATTTGCATCCATGTGCTATGCACGAAAGTAACCTTAGCGTTTGAAGGGTTAATTCGATATGCACTGAATATCTGAAATGAACATCTCTACCAATTTTATTTCATTTCTGTTATTTGCTGATGGATAACTTGTGTGTAGTATGTTATGTTTTCGTTTGTATTTTAAGTAACTTATTTATTTGTTGTGTTGGTTAAAATCTTTGACCTCAGGCTTTTAACTTATACAAAATAAAGGCTATACCATTTGAAATGAAGGCTTTTGTTATGTAGTCTGTTACTACAAGTAAATATGTGTGTATTGGATGTTTGCCTAGCTTTATCTACATATTGATGCTATGTGGTAAAAGATCAGGATTCAAGGAAGTGATAGTGGATTCTATTGTTATGGGTTTTATTAATCACAAAACCAAGTAGGATCTTATAGTCTGGCAGCTTATGTAGTTTCCGTGGGAAGTTCATGTTAATTGTTGGAGACATAATTTTTCTAGACCAATTTTGGATGAGGACTTCAAAAAAATATGTCTCCAATTTTTTCGATAATTTTTTCAAGGTCAAATGGTCAATGTCAAAGGTCAAAATCCTTAAAATGTCTTGTTTGGACCTGTAACAAGCTGCATTTGGTAGGAAACTCGATTTTTAGGGTGACATATACTAAACAAATAAATTTCCTACACAGACATTTAGTATTTTACACAGTGAAGTTTAAATCTGAGGTCAATAAGTACATTTTAAAGTAAAGGTTAAAGGTCAAATCAGTGAAAAATGCCTTGTATAGACAAGAAATGAGCTGCATTTGATAAAAGTTGGTTAGAAACCATATTTTATGATGAGACACACTTCTCCAGTAAATTTCATTAAAGTACACTTTATATATTCCACCTCAAATATTTCATCTGAGGTCAATGAGTCCATTCAAAGGTCAAGATCAACCATCAAAATGCAGGAAAATGCCTTGCATGGGCCGGATACAAGCTGCATTTGATTCAACATGGTTAGAAACCAGCTGTTTAGGATGAAATGTACACTAAATACGTGAATTTCATACACATAGCTTCAGTTTTGAACTCAGTATTTTTTAAATCTGAGGTCAATAAGTACATATAAAGGTCAAAGGTCAAATCTGTGGAAATGCCTTGTATGGACACGAAATGAGCTGGATTTGATAAAAGTTGGTTAGAAACCAGATTTTATGATGTCAGATGCGATATTTTATGATGAGACGCACTTTTTCAATAAATTTCATTAAAGCACACTTCATATTTTCCACCTAAAAGATTATGTCTAAGGTCAACAAGTCCATTCAAAGGTCAAGATCAACAGTCAAAATGCAGGAAAATCGCTTGCACGGACCGAATACAAGCTGCATTTCATTCAATATGGTAAGAAACCAGCTGTTTAGGATAAATACACTTAATACGTGAATTTCATACATACAGCATCAGTATTTTAGTCAGTAATTTTTAAATCCATAAGTACATATAAAGGTCAAGATCAAAGGTCAAATTAGTGAAAATGCCTTGTAATGACAGGAAATGAGCTACATTTGATAAAATTAGTTAGAAACCAGATTTTATGATGTCAGATGCGATACACTTTTCAAGTAAATTTCATTACACTTCATATTTTCCACCTCAAAGATTATATGTAAGGTCAATGAGTTCATTCAAAGGTCAAGATCAACAGTCAAAATGCAGGAAAATGTCTTGCATGGACCAGAGACAAGCTGCATTTGATTCAATATGGTTAGAAACCAGCTGTTTAAAAAACTTATTCATCCTAAACAGCTGGTTTCTAACCATATTGAATCAAATGCAGCTTGTCTCTGGTCCATGCAAGACATTTTCCTGCATTTTGACTGTTGATCTTGACCTTTGAATGAACTCATTGACCTTACATATAATCTTTGAGGTGGAAAATATGAAGTGTAATGAAATTTACTTGAAAAGTGTATCGTATCTGACATCATAAAATCTGGTTTCTAACTAATTTTATCAAATGCAGCTCATTTCCTGTCATTACAAGGCATTTTCACTAATTTGACCTTTGATCTTGACCTTTATATGTACTTATGGATTTAAAAATTACTGAGTAAAATACTGATGCTGTATGTATGAAATTCACGTATTAAGTGTATTTATCCTAAACAGCTGGTTTCTTACCATATTGAATGAAATGCAGCTTGTATCCGGTCCGTGCAAGCGATTTTCCTGCATTTTGACTGTTGATCTTGATCTTTGAATGGACTCGTTGACCTTAGATATAATCTTTTAGGTGGAAAATATGAAGTGTGCTTTAATGAAATTTATTGAAAAAGTGTGTCTCATCATAAAATATCGCATCTGACATCATAAAATCTGGTTTCTAACCAACTTTTATCAAATTCAGCTCATTTCGTGTCCATACAAGGCATTTCCACAGATTTTACCTTTGACCTTTATATGTACTTATTGACCTCAGATTAAAAAAACTACTGAGTTCAAAACTGAAGCTGTGTGTATGAAATTCACGTATTAAGTGTATATTTCATCCTAAACAGCTGGTTTCTAACCATATTGAATCAAATGCAGCTTGTATCCGGCCCATGCAAGGCATTTTCCTGCATTTTGATGGTTGATCTTGACCTTTGAATGGACTCATTGACCTCAGATAAAATATTTGAGGTGGAATATATAAAGTGTACTTTAATGAAATTTACTGGAGAAGTGTGTCTCATCATAAAATATGGTTTCTAACCAACTTTTATCAAATACAGCTCATTTCTTGTCTATACAAGGCATTTTTCACTGATTTGACCTTTAACCTTTACTTTAAAATGAACTTATTGACCTCAGATTTAAACTTTACTGTGTAAAATACTAAATGTTTGTGTAGGAAATTTATTTGTTTAGTATATGTCACCCTAAAAATCGAGTTTCCTACCAAATGCAGCTTGTTACAGGTCCAAACAAGGCATTTTAAGGATTTTGACCTTTGACATTGACCATTTGACCTTGAAAAAATTATCGAAAAAATTGGAGACATATTTTTTGGAAGTCCTCATCCAAAATTGGTCTAGAAACATTACGTCTCCAACAATTAACATGAGTTGCCCACGGACCCCCTATTTTCCTACATAAGCTGCCTGACTATTAGCCAAGAATTTTTTTCCTGTCACGATTTAGCTACTCCGCTACTTAAAATCCTTATAACAACTAAATATTATAGTATATTGTTTCAAAAGGGTAATTTACATATCAGTTATGTCAATGTTTTGGCTATTACCTCCCAGAAAGTCATTGAAAATTCTTCATAGTAATTTTTACCTGTGGGTATACATAGGAGACCCATTTTAAAACATGGTGCATGTCTTCAAGGATTTCACTCAAAAAATCCTGTCCTGCCACAATGTATCCACCATCAGAAGACCTTTCACGCAATGAATACTTTGTATAGGATAAACTGTCAAAATGTTATTACTTGTTTCCTTTCTCGGTTGCCAGTGTCATTTTTCTATCTGATATAACTATAACTCCCCATACCAATAGGAAAATGAGCTTGGCAACCAGTCATTGCTTGAAATATATTTTCCTTCCTTTTCTATCCCCCCCCCCCCCCCCAAAAAAAAAACAGGAGTGAAAATAAAAAGTTTTTTATTTTCTCTCCACCCAAAAAACAGGCATGAAAGTAGTTTTTTATTTTCTCCCTCGCAAGAAGGGGGGAGGGAATAAAAAGTTTTTTATAAAAAGTTTCTTATTTTCTCCCTCAAATACGGTCGTGAAAATAAAAAGTTTTTTTTTATTTGCTCTTTCACACTTGGTCCATCGTAGTGTTAAAACGTATTGTCTTTTTTGAGTATACTTCCTTTTTATCCTTTTCCTGTTTTTTCTGTGTATTTTCGTTTTCAAGTTCAAAATTCAGTTTCCTTTCTCCTTAGTTCTTTATTTTTGTAAAGGCTAAACAGCCGTCTACACTAGTATGTATTAGCATTAGTTTATACCGAAAATGTATATGTATAATTTTGCGTCTTTTACGATACAGTCAGTAAACATGCAATACAATACTGACTCCGGGTACTGACAGTTTGTATCATTATGGGTCTATTATGGTGCAAGTGAGCAGATAACAACAGCTACTGACAGTCCATGCATCTAAAGTATGTGATAAATGAATTTCCTGTTTTTACCGATACTATTGTCTGCAGTGTATCAGACTTCTGAGAAAAAATACCATTCGCATATATCATTAATGATAAGAAACAAAAACTATTGTGCATGATACATGCGTTTTTTTTTTAGTAAAAATAGAAAACTATTTACAACTAGAAATGTCCTGCCTATTAATTACAATTTACCCATGTGTTTTTTCTCCTTTCCTGCTTGTATGCATAACTTTTGAAACTGCTAAGGTCGGCCACACTCGCGACCACCTACAACGGTCCCCCTTTTCTGAGAAGTATCTTGTAGTCGTTGGACGTCACATGTGACGTCCAATGTGACACTGCGGCGGGAGGTGTGACATCGTTCTTGGGCACAGGAAACGTCTCTATGTCACACTGGACAGGGTTCCAATACCGTCCGCTAGGCGTCACTACCGACCGCTAGCTGTACAAGTCAAACTTTGAATTATACACACTCGGCGTGTATAGCCAAACTAAAATCATACATTCCTATCATTTGATTAACAATGTTCAAACAATTACCTTTAGACTTTTGTAATTAATCAAAAATGGCATTTATACACTCGTTCAGTGTTCCTTGAAAGTCGGCGTCGGCTGTGACTGTGACATCGTTCCTGAGAACAGGAAACGTCTCTATGTCACACTGGACAGTGTTCCAATCTTGTCCGCTAGGCGTCACTACCGACCGCTAGCTGTACAAGTCAAACTTTGAATTATACACACTCGGCGTGTATAGCCAAACTAAAATCATACATTCCTATCATTTGATTAACAATGTTCAAACAATTACCTTTAGACTTTTGTAATTAATCAAAAATGGCATTTATACACTCGTTCAGTGTTCCTTGAAAGTCGGCGTCGGCTGTGACTGTGACATCGTTCCTGAGAACAGGAAACGTCTCTATGTCACACTGGACAGTGTTCCAATCTTGTCCGCTAGGCGTCACTACCGACCGCTAGCTGTACAAGTCAAACTTTGAATTATACACACTCGGCGTGTATAGCCAAACTAAAATCATACATTCCTATCATTTGATTAACAATGTTCAAACAATTACCTTTAGACTTTTGTAATTAATCAAAAATGGCATTTATACACTCGTTCAGTGTTCCTTGAAAGTCGGCGTCGGCTGTGACTGTGACATCGTTCCTGAGAACAGGAAACGTCTCTATGTCACACTGGACAGTGTTCCAATCTTGTCCGCTAGGCGTCACTACCGACCGCTAGCTGTACAAGTCAAACTTTGAATTATACACACTCGGCGTGTATACCCAAAATAAAATCATTCATTCATGTCATTTGATTTACAATGTTCAAACAATTACCTTTAGACTTTTGTAATTAATAAAAAAAAATGGCATTTATACACTCGTTCAGTGTTCCTTGAAAGTCGGCGTCGGCTGTCACTGTGACATCGTTCCTGAGAACAGGAAACGTCTCTATGTCACACTGGACAGTGTTCCAATCTTGTCCGCTAGGCGTCACTACCGACCGCTAGCTGTACAAGTCAAACTTTGAATTATACACACTCGGCGTGTATAGCCAAAATAAAAACATACATTCATGTCATTTGATTTACAATGTTCAGACAATTACCTTTAGACGTTTGTAATTAATAAAAAATGGCATTTATACACTCGTCCAGTGTTCCTTGAGAGTCGGCGTCGGCTGTCACTGTGACATCGTTCTTCAGCACAGGAAGCGTCCTATGTCACCCTGGACAGGGCTCCAATTTCGCCCGCTAGGCGTCACTTTCGTCCGCTGAGTGTGCAAATTATTCGTTGAAGTATACACACTCGGCGAGCTTACCCAAAATCAAAACATATATATGATATTGATATTGCATGAGGTCCATAAAAATAGAAATTGATAGAAACCAAAGTGCCATACTTGTTTTATTATATGCATACTGCTCATTCAAATTATATAATTTACTAATTTATAAGAATTATTAAAAAGAAAATAGTATTGATAATTTTTTCCAATTCCAGGTGTTACCACAAACCATTGTTTCATTGCAAATTTATGATCTGAAACTAATTCTTGTGTCAATTCAGTAATACCGCAATAAAAATAATTAAAATACGTGAAAAGTGACATGCATTATTTTAAAGTACTAGTAATGGGTACCCAGGTCATTTCTGGGATGTTATACATCGTGCATTTGTAGATTAAAAACGCATAATAAAAGTGTAGTATTCCTAGTATTAAGCGAGATACAGAGCATAATTGCTCTGACACCCATAAAATACGCCGATAGCGGCAAAACTTGGCTGTGACGTCACGGGTGGCCTTCATGCAGGATGGCGTCAAATCATATCGCATGGAAATTACATATTGACATATTGCTTTGGGCTGCCTCTTGGTCCAGGAGTGTCCAATTTCAACAACAGTTATATTGTTTTAAGGCTTTAAAGGTGCTCTATTACTTGATACGTTTTTGTGACGATTGGTCGCATAAAATAGCATTTGTCAGCAGTTTAGGGTAGTCCCTACATCATATGCAATTGTTTTATATAGGATAACGCAATTGTCTCCTAAGCTTGACAATAAGAACTGTCGCAGGTTAAGATATAGAGATAGAGCCTATACCAGACGACTCTGTTAGGAAATACAGAGCTGAGGGGGTTGAATGGGCCATCTAAACACCGAAGCCGCAGACCATTTTGTTTGGAATTAGAAGCAGACAGCCTGCTTGATGTCTATAAAGTTCATTGGGGAGCAATATTTTCTAGTATAAACACTAGAAAACAATACCTACCACTTTTTTAAAACATAAAAATTGAAAATTATACTCATAAAAAGTCAAATTCATTCTTTATTTCAATATTTAAACCCTGAGGTGGTGATACTGTTGCTATGACGACAGTCCGTATAAGAAAACCGTATACAAAAATCATCTTTTCAAATATAATCATGCCTTTTTACTATGGCAACATGTTATAATACTTGATAGACTAGTGGTTTTGTGAAATGTTGAATAAATGTACTTATTACGAATTTCCAAAAAAATACACAAGTCCCACTCTTAGTTGAATAGATCGACATTTGCAATTCCTTCTTTCACCTAAACTTAAGTCTGTCTGACACAAGCTTAACCGAACGGTCTCTCCTCTTTGATGTATATGCTATACAAACTTGATAAACCTCTTGGGAGCACTAGGTCGAGTTTTATAAACATACTTTCTGCCTCAACTCCGCAAAATGTAGATTTTGCCCATTATGTGCCCATATTAAAATTGCGCACGGCATCGCTCACATCTCAGTTGTACCGAAGTTTGCAATGGGCCAATTTTACAATTGGATTCATGAGCAAATTCAACATTTTGCTGAGTTGAGTCAAAAAAATATGTTTATATACATACATAAACGACTATATACATAAGTGTTTATCAGAGGTTTGCCAAGGTTGGATGCCAGTGGCGAACACGAACTTTTTGTAACAAAACTAGGAAAAAACGGTCAGTCAAGCTTGGGTCAGACAGACTATAGACTGTTCATAAACAGTGACAAAGGACCACTTTTTGAAAAAAAATAATGGCACTAAATGGCCTTCATTTATTCATTCATTCCCACCCAACCGCGCCCTCAAAAATACGTTACAGTACTGAAATGTACATGGAGCTTATAATGTAGCTCTACATTTCGGCTAGCTCAACATGTCACTTCCGATTTCTCGGCCGTTTGCGGTCGGATTTTAACGAAATAAACATCGCTATTTTCACAATTAGATATCCTTTCAAGATATAAATTACCATGAAAATTGCGTAATCCACGTTGAAGTGGCAGTGAGGGAAGTCGACCATGCCTTCATGTGACAGTGTCTCCCGAATGAGACCATAACAAATACCGTTGTGTTTAACTAGCGATTTCTCAGCCGTTTCTGAGTTGATTTTTACGCGACAAAGTTTGTTTGGACCGCACATAGATATTCCATTAGCATATAAAATGTCAAGGCAATCGCTATATCAACGATGAAGCAGCATCGAGGAAAGTACAGCTATGTTTACGAGCGACTATTCGGCTCAGTGTAAAAAGAGATGACCTAAATCTTAGAAGGGCACCCGTGACGTTTACTACTCCACAGCCTCGTTTTCAGTCGTTTTTCGGCGGGAGATTTTTTCCTCAAAATTGTCACTTTGGAATCACAAAAAGAATTACTAAACATAACTTTTTGGTTCTTCAATCTACTTACTTATATTTTATAAGTAATGAAGAACACACTTTTGAAAAGAAAAATGTATCTTTTTTACTAGTTACTAGTACTTTAAGAAAAGTAATGATTTATCTATTTAATTTGAAAATGTGCTTTGTCTTCAATGAAGGTAACTTTTTTTTTCAAGGCTCCATTCCAATTACCTCAATTCACTTCTGTATGTTTCCTTTACAAGAATTCAAGTTGAGAATTGAGCACATGAACCTGGCAGCCGAGCCTGAAGGTTGGAAAGTAATATTACACCCCAATATCAATTTTTTAAGGTGTTCATGTGACCATGATCTGACCAATCACAGCAGAGAATGAGCAGTATGCACATGCTAAAATACATTTTTTGCACGAACTTTAAGGGATAGCAAAAAGAACTTTATCATTTCCTGACCACTCTAGAGCCAGAGTAAATAAAATAAATTTTCCCCCGGTCAGGTGAAAGAGAAAACAAAGAACTTTTCATTTTCATAACTGTTTTTTTGGGAAGAAGAAATAATATGTTAAATATATATATTTCCAGCACCGTGTTGGGGGTAGATAAAAAATCCCAACCTTTCCTTTTTTTGTTGGGGGGGGGGGGGGGGGGGGGGGATAGAGAGAAAATGAAACTTTATTTACATATATACTAGCTGGCCCCCGTGCACAGCACAGGTTTGGACTCTTAAATTCTACGAAATGAGGAAAAAAGAATCGGCCATATATCATAAGCATTAGAGAGAGTAGGTAAAGAAAAGTTCATATTCGCATAACCTTAAAAGGCATGAAAGAATGTATTGCAGAGAAAGAGACAGAGAGATCAATGAAACAATAGAAATGCTTCCTGAATCAGGTACACTCAAGTTATGAGAGATGACAAAACGTAGTTAGAGAAAAAAATGCAAAATATAATAAAATGAATGAATCAGTGAGAGAAAATACAAAAAAGAAAACAACGCAAACATAAAAAATAAAGAGGATAGAAAGCAAAGAAATGATATGAAGATAGGGTACATGTACATCTACAATGTACATATACAATAAGCAGTATATAGTATATCTTGATCTCCCCCCCCCCCCCCCCCCCCCCCCCTCTCCTCCCCATCACCCCTTCTAACAGTAAATAGTAATTTTAAGAGGAAATATATATATAGAGAGAGAGTGCGATACAGAGAGAGAGAGAGAGAGAAAGACTGAGAGAGAGAGAGAGAGAGATATTCAATCAGAATAACTTTTTGGCAAAATTATAGATTGGAGAGAAAATTATGGCCAAAAAAATCGAAAATATATGGAGGATGCTAATTTTGAATATAGGAGTTTAGCAGCACAATAGCCTCACATAGTAAGCTTTAAACTACTGTCAAGAAGTTCAATGTTGCTTCATATAAAAGAGTACTAGTATGTTAGGACTAATCTGAGGCATCCTGCTTTAACGATGATGTCCAGGCAAGACTAATGGGATATCGAGGGAAATAGTCCGGCAGCCAAAACCCATTTCGGGGGTGAACCTGGTTTTGTCAGGTATAGTTTTTTTTATGATTGGGCCACTTTTTTTTCTGTTTTAGGAAAAATCCCTCGTTGATTTTGGGCCCCTGATTGAAAAAAAAAAGAAAGGAAAGATGAAAAGAATTTCCTTGAAGCAGTATTTGTGCATGCTTTATAAAAGAAATAAAGAAAATAAATATGTACATATTGGTTTTAAGTTGCTAAATAGGAGTCAGGTCATCAATATTTAGTTATCATTTTACTCCCTAGCAGGGACTAGATGGAGAGGGTGAAATCCAGCATGGTGCCGGGGTTCTCACACCCCCCGTACTGGGTATAGTCACCACAGGCTTAGGAGAAGAACTCCCTAGCAGTTTGTGTCTTCCATTGGAGAGAGGGGGATGGGTCCTGAGAGTGTCTAACCTCTCCACCTCCCCTTCCTCCTCACCCTCGGCCTAGTCCAAGAACTGGTTCCGGGATATTGCCAGGGAGGTAGGGCCAGACCTAGACCTCGACGGAGACCTAGACACCTAGCTAGAGCTGCACTCGTTGAGGGAGATCAACTCATGAGCTCACCACCCTTTTGACTCTTGAGCTCATAGCTCAAGGACGCACAGAGATTAAGAAACAACTTATTTTCCAGCCAAGCTATTAAGAAATAAATACTTACTGGTGGAGATATATTAACATTTTAAAATGTACTGACAAGGTACAAAGGTCAGTATAACACCCAACATTGCTTGTATGCATGGGAGATTGTAAACAAGACATGTCTGCGATAAGCAGTTATAAGAAGGTGTGTTAGGTGCTCTGTATTACATTTGTGTTTCCAACATAGATGAGCTCACAAGTTGACCACTTCAGCTCGAGCTCAGCGAGCCTGCCCCATTGCTCGAGCCACTCGAGTTTGTGAGAGGTGAGTGCAGCTCTACACCTAGCGGGACTCAGTTCTCTAACCAGGAGTGGGGAGGGGGATGGTGAAGGGGAAGGAGAGGGGGGGGGGGGGGGAGCGGTCTAGCTGTGGGTGATTCCTTATAGAGACTATGCCAATCCGTATGGCGTCTTCTTTGGCTGAGGTCCCCCTACGATACTGACGACAAGCTAGTAGACTGACTCCCCCCCCCCCTTTTCCTCCTACTAGTGCGGGCAGATTTACAACCCTTCTCCTTTATACCAGTGCTACCTGGACTTGCAGCCAACGCAGACCTGGTCGAGGTAGTTGCAGTGACAGCAACCTGTGGGGTACCTGCACGCCCTGCGGTACCCACACTCTTTGAGCTACCGATACGCCCAGCGATACCCGCGGTCTTTGCGGTTTTTGCGCCCTTTGAGGCACCTGCCTGCACTCTTTGCATATATCCACGCTCTCTGCGGTACGTGCATTTGGGCTCTTTGCACTACTCGTGCTCTTTGAGGCACCCGCGCTCTTTGTGGCACCCACCCTCAATGAGGCACCCCCTCTCTTTGAGGTACCCATGCACTTTAATGCACCTTCGCTCTTTGCGGTTCCGGTGCTCTTTGCAGCACCCGTACTTAATGAGGTACCCGCTCTCATTGACATACTCGCACTCTGAGGGCACCTGCGCTTTTTGCGGCACTGACGCTCTCAGCGGTACCGTTGCTCTTTGAGGCACCCATGCTATTTGCGGTACATGCACGCCCTGCGGTACCAGAGCTCTTTGTAGCACTGACACTCTTTGAGGCAATCAGGTACCCGCTCTTTCAGGTACCCACACTCTATGAGCTAGCTGTGCTCTTTGAGTAAACGCCCTCTTTTTGATGCACCAGCGCTATTTGAGGTACCCACACTCTTTGCGACACTGGCGCTCTTTGAGGCACCCGCACACTTTGAGGTATTTACACTATATGCGGCACTGGCGCTCTTTGGGGTACCCGCGCTCTTTGCGACACCCACCCTCTTTGTGACACTGGCGCTCTTTGAGGTACCCACACTATTTGCGGTACCCACGCTATTTGCGGCACTGGCGCTCTTTGAGGTACCCGAACTATTTGCGGTACCCGCTCTATTTGCGGCAGTGGCGCTCTTTGAGGTACCCACACTATTTGCGGTACCTGCGCTAATTGCTGCAGCCACGCTATTTGCGGTACTGACGCTCTTTGATGCATCGGCGCTCTTTGAGGTACTCGTGCTCTTTGCGGTGCCTACACTCTGAGGTACGCACGCACTTTGCGGTACCCCCACTCTTTGCAGTACCTGCACTCTTTGCGGTATCTGTGCTCTTTGTGGTACCTGTCCTATTTGCAGTACCTGCATTAATTGCGGTACCCAAGCTGTTTGAGGTGACCACAAAAAGAAGTTGAAGAGCCCATAGAGCGGTGGAGAGGCTCTTCTCACTTTCTTGACCAAGTCTGGAGGTGTTCAAATGTTTTAACACATGGTAGACTTAGATTTCTGGGGCAAACCATCCAATCATATGAAAGGATACCTGTATTCATACCCTACAGAATGTAGAAAAGTTTTTCTGACAATAAAAAAATTATGGCTAAGCTTGTATAACCGGCTTTTCACTTTTTTTTTTAAAACTTTTTTTTCTTTTTAGCTCCCTCTCGCATTGATTTTGGGAAAAAAATCTTCCTAAAACAGAAAAAAAAAAGATGGCCTTGATTATAAGAGAGTAAGGCATGCCTTTTCAGAAAATGCCGGATGACACCCTGGCATCCTTGAGCATTTTGAGATACTGTAGAACACAAAATTTCCGCGTGTGTTTATATATAGCATACATAGCGTCTGGTGCTGCTTCGCTATATATAAAAACGCTGTACTTTTGTCTTTTTTTTTAGCCACTGGTGGCGCTGACGTCAGTTTTCGTTTTAGTGGTGGCCGCTAGAAAGCGCCACTAGTAAATCTAATAGAAGATACGTAGCCCTGCTGAAACACTTTTTCAAAATCGGTTTCTGGGCTTGTGGACTAGCTCATGATTCCAATGAATTAATAAACATTCCATTTTAAAACCAAAAAACAACAACAAATGGCATATTTAGCATGCCTTTAGCACAGGCATTTGACACACTTTCAGGAGACGCCATTTTCGTTTTCGTGGTGACCGCTAGATGGCGCCACTAGTACAAACATGAAGCATACGTAGCCCTTCTTGAACCATTCTTTTTTTGTGTTTTTCTGGCCTTAGGAAGCAAAAGACATGTTAAAAAAGCAAAGAAAATCATTGTGATCTGTTTTACCGGTAATTGTTTATTTTCCAAAAATTACACTTAATACAACCTGATATGGCCCCTTTGTTGTGTCACCATGGATAGGGTTCAGAGCCCCATTTCCTTTGTTTAACTTCCTTTGTTTAACCCTTTGTAAATACGGGCGCCCTCTTTTGAGAGAATGCTCAATCAAACTGCTGCTGAAATTAGTTCGTCTTTTTTGAGACAGATGGCGCTGTCAGCGGCGGCGGCTACGGTAAAGAGACGCTAAGTTTAAGATACGCTATGATGCAAAACTCCCCAATTCGCTATACTTGGGACACGTGTGAATTTTGTGTTCTACAGTATTGGCCTCACTAACCCAACCCCCTGTGAACAAATAAGCATATGTCTCATTTTCAGGCCCCTGTATTTCAAGACCGGAAAGCCCTACACAGCTGAAATTCACCAATCCAATAGCAAGTATAGCAAGGACTTCAGAAATAACATTCAAACATTTTCGAATGGGCCGGGGTGACCTTTGAAAATAAGCGATTTGTTCAAAATCCGCAAACTTTTTAACGTTTTTCGTATTTTCAGGACCCTAATATCTCAAGATGGAAAAGTTGCACAACCCTGTCGGTCATCAATGTGCAAGTGTTCTATGTGGGGAGGATGGAAATCAATTAGAAATACTACCTGATCTTTTGATTAGTCAAATATGAACTTGTGAAATTAAGAAATTATCTTAAATACATGAACATTTAGCATTTTTCCTGGTATTCGGGCCTGTGGATCTCATAACAATAAGAGGCACATGAGGTCTTTTCTCAATCAGTAATAAGGACATATTTTAACAGGATGCTGTAGCTGATAAATGAACTGTCTCTTGTGTTTACAATGTTTTGGTAGGAGCTTGGAAACCTAGTACTAAGTATTTCATTATTTGACAAAAAAAATTATACATTCTTTCTCATTCACTGAACCTTTGTTTATCAAAAAGTTTATCCCTCGTAGCGCGGATCACTGGCCACTCCCGGAACAGAAGAGCCACTTTCTTTGCTGCTCACTGGCCAGGCCCGGTCCTTATGGCTGGCGATCGAAGGCCGCCACCATGTTGGGTAACTTAATACTAGTAATCAAGAAGTATCCAACATGTTTGGGCGAAATAACTTGAGAATAGGTGTGAATTAAATATATCACCTATTCTCTTATGTGTATTTTTGTACTCATATTTATCTAGAGAGAGGCACATACTGGTAATGATATTGAGATTAATAACCTCAAATACCTATTGTTTTCATGAGATCCACAGGCCCGAAAATCAGATAAAATGCCAAATGTCATGTATTTGAGATAATTCCCTACTTTAACAAGCTCATATTTGACTAATGGAAAAATCAGGTATTACTTCTAAATGATTTGCATCCTCCCTACATAGAGTTCTTTATCATAAATGACCAACAAGTAGGAGTGTCATTGATAAGGAAAATTTTTCGATACGATTATTGGAATTTTTTTTATCGATTCCGATTTTTTCCGATACGATTTTTCAATTGGATTTTTGTAAAATTTATTTATTTTTAATTTTTTTTTCCTATTTTGAGGTGAAAATGTTACACTTTTGAGGGCATATTACCCCTTCAGACCCGGCCTACTTCATCTCCCCACTAAGTATTTTATCAGTCATGGCGGTTAACTTCATTATTTATTGTTTAGATGAGTGGCAAACAGCCAGGAAACAGAAAACTGTGCCAGAATAGTGGCATTTTGCCTCACGTGTGACTTCCGGTTGGAGTAGTTTGCCGATTTGCGATACACGATACGATACACCACCTTTTACCGATACGATAATTGGTTGCTTCGTTTTAGCGATACCTATCTCTGGGCGGTATCGATGACACTCCTACCAACAAGGTTGTACAACTTTTCCATTTTGAGATACTGTAAAGTTCGAAATATTAGCGTGCTTAAATTTAGCGAATTGATCCATTTTTCCATGTTAGCGAATCGTAATATTAGCGTCTGAACCATCTCGAAAAGCGCCATCTGCCGACAGATATTCAATCTAGACCTGGTTTGATAAACGGTCAAAAGGTGGCGCGTATTAATATATACAGTATGTACATATAATGGAGGATAAAGGGACAGTTAATTTGTCCAGGAAATATTGGAAATAAAACTGAATTGAAACTGCCACAAACCCTGATAAGACGAATGAAAATTTGAAAAACAATGTTTTGTGTTTGTTTTGCATCTTAAATGAAAAAAGGTCAGAAAAGAGCCAATTTTGATATGGAGGTGTGTAATTTTCTTTGTTTTGGTAGTGCCATCTGGAGTCTATGTCAAAAACTATTTCTTTTGGAAAATATGTGCACAACGAATTGTGCACTCCCAATGAGTCAAACTGCGTTTTTATTTGGTTTCAGGCTATATATACAATCAGATATGATAGCCCTCACTTCAGAATACCATTTACATGCTAGAAATTCGTTATTAACTGAGATAAATCGATGTCGAGTGGGTCAAAAACGTTACATTAAACGTCGCATTAAAACTGCATTTTTATTCAGTCTCTGGCCACATATGCATTTAAATATAATAACTCTCGCTTCAGTATATCATTTTCATTCTCGGAATTAGTAAATTACTGAGAAAAAACGATGTTGAATCCTTGTGAGACTACCTAGAAAAACAAAGAAAAATCGTTGAAAATGGAACAAATATTACCGGATCGTAATATTAGCGAATCTGACCCACTCGCTAATGTCGCCAATAATAGTTCCACGCTAATATTTCGAACTTTACAGTATAAGGGTCCTAAAAATAAGAAAAACGCTAGAAAGTTTGTCGATTTGAAACAGATCCCTTACTTTCAAAGGTCAGCCCGGCGCATTTTTAAAATGAGAATGTGTTTGAATGTTATTGATCAAGTCCTTGCTATACTTGCTATTGGATTGGTGAATATCAGCTTTGTAAGTTATTCTTGTTTTAAAATATAGGGGCCTGGAAATGCGACATAGGCTGATATTTTCATATTTTGTCCACAGGGGGGTGGGTTAGAGAGGCCAATATCTCAAAATGCTCACAGATGCCAGGGTGTCATCCGGCATTTTCTGAAAAGGCATACCTTACACTCTAATAATCAATCATAAAAACACTATACCTGACAATACAAGGTTCACCCTAAAGATGTGTTTTGGCTGCCTGACTACCGGTATACTACATTATTGTCAAATAATGCAATGCTAAGTTTCCAAGCTCCTACCTACACATTGTGAACACCAGAGACAGCTCATTCATCAATTATGGCATCCTTTCAGAAATGGTCTTTATTACTGAATGAGAAATAACCTCATGTACCTCTTATTTTTATGAGATCCACAGGCCCGAAAATCAGGAAAAATGCTAAATGCCCATGTATTTTAGGTAATTTCCTATTTTCACAAGCTCATATTTGACTAATGGAAAGATCAGGTAGTATTTCTAATTGATTGCCATCCTCCCTACATAGAACTCTTGCACATTAATGACCGATAGGGATGTGCAACTTTTCCATCTTGAGATATAAGTGTCCTGAAAATACGAAAAATGCTTAAAAGTTTGCCGTTTTTGAACAAATCGCATATTTTCAAAGGTCACCCCGGCCCATTCAAAAAAGGAAAATGTGTTTGAATATTATTTCTGAAGTCCTGGCTATACTTGCTATTGGATTGGTGAATTTCAGCTGTGTAGGGCTTTCTGGTTTTGAAATACAGGGGCCTGAAAATGAGACATATGCTTATTTGTTCACAAGGGGGTGGGTTAGAGAGGCCAATATCTCAAAAGGCTCAAGGATGCCAGGGTGTCATCCGGCATTTTCTGAAAAGGCATGCCTTACTCTCTTATAATCAATCATAAAAAAAACTATACCTGACAAAACCAGGTTCACCCCCAAAATAGGTTTTGGCTGCCGGACTAAAAGAAATGTTGACAAGTTATGCAGTGCCAACTATTTTTGCATTCCAGCAGCATTCAGTGGATGGCAGCCATGCCAAAAGATCATACCTCAAATTTTCTCTTACACTTTATAGTAGGATTGACTTATTGTGAGAGGTATAAACAAACCTAGGGTATATGACAGTTACGTCAAACCATTTTCAAATGGGTTTGACATTAGCTCTCCATGTTACAGTTATCCATAACAACAAATTGGTAGATTTAAGTCATAATTTTAGGCCACCCTTCTCTGATTAATGTGAAAACTCCAATTTATCATCTAGATTACATGAGAAAAATATATTCATAGTTATCACTGTCAACACACCATTCACTTCAGGGCTGGTTTACTGACTCACACGTGTTGCAATCCCTACTAAGTGAATAGCACACCTGGACTTCAAAGTAATTAATTATGTAGTAGTCATGATAATAGATGCCTCCATGCCCACCCTCAGACATGTTTTTAACTCACTTTAATAAACCATAAGCAGTTCTAAGTTTACAGACTTGTGTGAAGTCTAACTGAAAAGGTGACATGTATACCATCATGTTCAACTTAAGTCATCCTGATGGTTCATTTACCCTTCAACTGAAACACTTGATCTAACATTGCTTTTATATATTTATATTCTTTTAAATAATCTTTTTCTTTATGTTCTAATCATGTTTTATCAATCCAATATGTTCCTAAACAAAAATAAATGTCACATGTCAGATTTGTGAACGTTTTAAATGTTTAGTCACTTTCTTACTTGCTGTTAGAAAAACCATTTGGACAACTTAGAAATAATCAAAATGGGGAGAAACAGCCTAATGAAAAGTTATATCTTCAACTCGTCTATTTACATAGAAGGTTGTAGTATCGAATGTACTACTTCAAAGGATACACAACGATTAATTTTAAAAATTCCCATTGCCTCTCAATAAGGAAAGATCATTATACAGACCAGATAGGCGTCTACTACCGTAACAAGATGGATGTTGCCAAAAAGAAACCGTTGCTTGATTAGCATTTTCTTACATTTTATCAACGATATCCAACAAGTGCCTATAGTTATAGTTATGGTTGTTATATCACACACTTTTCATTCAAATTCAGTCTTGTGTTCTTCTTAGTATATGTACAGTAATACAATCTTATTATGCGAATCTTATCATAGGAACGCATTTTATACCCCCACACATTGATATATTTCATGATTAAACCCCCGACAATGATTTAACGTAATGAGTAATATTTAATAATTTACTACCTAAATAAGTCATTTAGGGGGGGGGGGGGACTCAGGTACAGAGGGGGGCCGCACCTGCGTTACGTATTTCGCGGAAGAAGGGGTCTTTTTTTAAGACCTCCACATGTCTGCGATTTTGTAAAAGAAGGGTACTTTTTTGTACCCAAATCCCCTTACAATCCACGAAATATAAACCGGGGTCTCACGCCGAGTGACTCCGAAGTGACTGGGCTTCTGAGTTTTTTGCCGCCACTTGCTGCCGCTAAACAAGCAGAGGATTATAAAATCTTAAGTTAGAATACTTGTTCCCGTTCATCCAATGTCAGTGTTTTGATAAAAGAAGGGGTGTTTATTTAGTGGAAAAAATCAGCGTTTTATTGAAATAAGTGTGCTTTTTTGGCCAAAAAGTCTTTTGGTGTATCTTTTAATTTTGATAACGAACGTATGCGCCCCCCTATAAATACCCAAGTGCCCCCGGTGTCATACGTAGGTCCCCCGGCGGGGGCACTCAGGTACAGAGGGGGGGCGCACCTGCGTTACGTATTTCGCGGAAGAAGGGGTCTTTTTTTAAGACCTCCGCATGTCCGCGATTTTGTAAAAGAAGGGTACTTTTTTGTACCCAGGTACGAAGTATGGGGGTCTGAATCCCCTTACAATCCACGAAATATACGCGGCTCTGACGCCGAGTGACTGCCGAAGTGACTGGGCTTCCGAGTTTGCTACCGCCACTTGCTGCCGCTATTAAAACAAGCAGAGGATTATAAAATCTTAAGTTAAAATACGTGTTCCCGTTCATCCAATGTCAGTGTTTTGATAAAAGAAGGGGTGTTTATTTAGTGGAAAAAAATCAGCGTTTTATCAAAAGAAGGGTGCTTTTTTGGCCAGAAATCAGTGCTTTAGGGGTATTTTTTAATTTTGATAACGAACGTATGCACCCCATAAATACCCAAGTGACCCCCCGGGGTAGGTCCTCGGTTTCCTCCACTAGTTACAACTGTCTCTTTATGACTAAGTTGCAATATGGCAGGAAAGTGACGAAATAAATATGATTATAGCTACTACTACTACTACTACTACTACTACTACTACTACTACTACGATGCAGACTTTTAGTATCACCAGATACAACTGACTATTTATGACTTAGTCGAAATATGGCAGAAGAAGTGACAAAAATACTAATTAAAACTACTACTACTCATACTACTACTACTATTACTACTACTACCACTATAACTACTACTACTACTACTACTATTACTACTACTACCACTATAACTACTACTACTACTACTACTACTCTCACTACTACTACTATTATGAAGAATACTACATCTACCACCAGATACAACTGGCTATTCAAGGCTTAGACGCAATATGGCAGAAGTCACGAAAATACCGAATTTAAACAAACATTGTTATCAGCCAAAACTACTACTACTAGCTACCAACCAATACTACTACTACTGATGCTACTACTACTACTACCACTACTACTACTACTACTACTACTACTACTACTACTACTACTACTGCTACTATAACTACTACTACTACTACTACTACTACTACTACTACTACTACTACTACAAATCCTCCCAATGTGGCGACCACCCGAGACATAATCAGAGTTGCCTGTCGACAATATGTTGATAAAATCAGGCTAGTTATAAGATGATTTTGTATCCAGAGGAGCTTTATAATGAAACACCGTGTTTCTTCTCCCGAAACACCCATGTTCTCCAGCACGCTATTTGGTGCTTGAGAATGGGATTGGTCACGACGACATGTGCACCAAACCAGGAAGCATTCATGGGTCATAGCCATAGGGGCACTCGAACCTGCTTGACCCAGATTCGGTGCACTGGTCGTTGCTGGTTGCGATGGCAAGCCGTATTAACCCATACATGCATGTAGTGGCCAAAAACATCGGCTGAGGAACGACTGAGAAATGGAAGTGTTGTCCTCCAATCTGGGAAATGAGTAAGAAATGAAGGCTTGGTGCTGATACCTGGGAAATAACTAATAAATGAATGCAAGGTCCTAGCTCTCATCTGCGGAATGACTGATAATTGAATGGAGTAATTTATGTCATTGTTTATACTTAAGTATGAATTGAAATTCAATTCACTCTGAGAAAGAGAGCGGTAAAGATTTAAGGTGATGGGTACCATTGCAAGGCAGTTAAAAGCCCTGTCCCAAAACACACATCAAAGCAGCATAATCCTATAACTAGGTGTATCTCTAGGTTCCTGAGTGTTATCAGGTAGAGAATATCATCGCCACCTGTCATTATTCAATCCGTATTCTGTTTTATTTCAAAATTTACAACTTTTCTTTAAAATGACATATTCTCATAAATTACGCAGGTGATAGTTACTGCAGGTTCATAGTTACCTTAGGGATATCATTGACTATGCCCAATAAAAAGTATTTTTTTGATTTTTTAATGCTAAAGATTTTTACAGGCTATAACGTTGAAAATTTTAGTTAGAAATCTCCACACCAACTACACTTGGTAACCTCACGTGTTCAAAGCTAGCACTTATTTATAACATCCTGACCACAAGCCATTGTCTTGAGATCGTCGAGGTGTATCTTTGTGCAAATGTCTTTTGTTTCCAGTGCTCATAAGTGTTCAGCGAGGTATGTTCACTACTATCAAAGGGGTTCCCATGCCTCCACACACGAGATATCTCACTAAAATTTTCAATGTTATGGCCTGTAAAAATCTTTAGCAGTAAAAGATTAAAAAAAATACTTCTTATTGGGCATAGTCAATGTTATCCCTAAGGCAATTGTGAGCCTGTAGTGACCATCACCTGCGTAAGTAATGAGATTATGTCATATGAGTGAAAAGTTGTAAATATTGAAATGAAATAGAATATGGGTTGACTACAGACGGCTGACTATGATATTCTCTCCCTGATAACACTCAGGAACCTGTAGATACACCTTGTTATATGATTACGCTGCTGTGAGGTGTGTTTTGGGATGGGGCTTTTAACTAGCTTGCAATGGTACCCATCACCTTAAGCTATTTTTATTTCTAAGTTGCAAATTCAACACTTCCTATGAGAGAGTAAACTAGAAAGTAATGGATGAATTCACAACACCATTAAGAAATATGTACATGTATAGAGAAATTAACCGATCATAAAAACATATAGTCAATATTGTACATTCAATGTATCCTTTATGTTAATAACAATTTCCTATTACCCATCTATTTCTTTTGGAATTGGCCCGGGGGGGGGCACCTTAGTTACGTATTTCGCGAAGAAGGGGTCTTTTTTAAGACCTCCGCATGTCCGCGATTTTGTAAAAGAAGGGCACTTTTCTGTACCAAGGTACGAAGTATGGGGGTGAAAATCCCCTTACAATCCACAAAATATACGCGGCTAAGACCCCGATTGACTCCAGAAGTGACTGGGCTTCCGAAACACGCAGAGGATTATAAAATATTAAGTTAAAATACGTGTTCCCGTTCATCCAAGGTCAGTGTTTTGATAAAAGAAGGGGTGTTTATTTAAATCAGCGTTTTATTAAAATAAGGGTGCTTTTTTGGCCAGAAATCAGTGCTTTAGGGATATTTTAAAATTTTGATAACGAACGTATGCGCCACCCCTAAATACCCAAGTGACCCCCCCCCGGGGTAGGTCCTCGGTTTCCTCCACTAGTTACAACTGTCTCTTTATGACTAAGTTGCAATATGGCAGGAAAGTGACGAAATAAATATGATTATAGCTACTACTACTACTACTACTACTACTACTACTACTACTACTACTACTACGATGCAGACTTTTAGTATCACCAGATACAACTGACTATTTATGACTTAGTCGAAATATGGCAGAAGAAGTGACAAAAATACTAATTTTTTTCGAATTATGCTTTTCGTCACATTTAAGCCAAATGTGCCTAATTCGTGACTAGTAGTATGTGGTGGAGGAAACCTGAGTACCCGGCGCAAACCACCGCCTAATCCCAAGTCACTGGTAACTTTCTCACATGCCCAGGACGGGATTAGAACCCAGGCAGTGGTGAGAGGCAGTCAGTGGCAGCGCCTTAGTAATAATAATATTCTCATTTGATATTGCGCCCTTTCCATATAAACATGCTCAAAGGCGTGTAGTCCAGCGGATAAGCCGAAAAATCGTTCAATTTGTGATAGAATTGTAAAAATTGGTATATATGTACTTCTTCACGTGGAGATTCATATAAGATCTTAAACCGCCCTGGGTCATGCCCCTGGGGGTCAAAATTTAACATCTAAAAATAACCGACCAATCAGAAGACAGTATTCTATTATCATATCAAAACTTATGTTCAATTTTTTTCCAGATCTAAAACTAATGCACACAAGGATACATTCTATTTTCCTATCTGGTAATAATACTTTTTTGACCTTGAAAGGTCATTTGGGGTCAAACCAAGGTCAAATATGACAAAACTAAAAAACAAGCACAAAAACCATCCTATTTCATGAGAGAAAATTGGTTTTAAATATCATGGTGTTTCTCTGTATCCCTATCCTAAATGCTACGTAAATACAAGGTCATTTTGGGGTCAAACATCCTGGAGGCGGTCGTCTAAGAAGGGCAAAAAAGGAGGTGGGTCAAAGGCCCTCTGACCAATTTGTCCTTTAAACGGTGACCTAGTGAGGGGCTACAGGATAGAGTTCACGGGGAGACCTCCGATAACCCTGGTGGAGTCCATTGCCCCGAAATACAGCGAGGTGGGCAGACCTCCAAAAAGTCCATGCTGGAGAAGAGGGCAATCATAGAGATTCCCCTCTCAACGGACTCGGGCGGCTGGCGCCCAATTCTAAATCTCAAAGCGTTCAATCGCTATGTGTACCCTGCGGACTGTGATGGACTACATATGGGAGGCAGCCCAACATTGGAGGAATGCTTCAGAACACTTGAGGAACTCCGAAACATCAGAGACATGAGCAGTCTCTATCAATTTGAAAGACGCTTATTTTCACGACCCTGTGATACCCGAGCACACAAGATATCTTCACTTTGCCTAAGACCGGAAAGCGTACAAATCCCAAATGCTCCCCTTCGGTCTCTCTACAATACAAAGGTATTCACAAGGGTCGTAAGAGTAAAGGTACAAGGGGTGAATATGCACCAGTACCTAGACTGGCTCCTTAAAAAACAGTTGAGGGCCCTCATCGATCGGCAGCGCAATCTGACGCTCTTCTGGGTCAACAAATTGGGCTTTCTCATGAACAAAGGGAAGTCACAACTTGTACCAACGCACCATCCGGCCTTCCTGGGGTCAACCCTCGACCTCCTTCGTATGGTGGTGCTAATATTCGAACATTGGCCGACCCCACATGTGGATCTGTTTGCGTTCGAGCAGAACCAAGTGTCCTTCTCAGCGGGCCCGTCTCCGCTGTCCAGCGGGTCGAATGCTTTGATACAGAATTGGGAACACCTATATGGGTACTCGTTCCCACCATTAAGCCTCATACCGAGGATATTGAGGAAACAGGTTGCAGCTGTCAGCCCGTATCCTATTGACGGCGCTGTTTTGGCCCAGTCAACTGTGGTTACATCAGCTGATGACCATGCTGGCGGACCTCCCATGGGTGATCTAGTCCCGGGACCACCTCCTGAAGAACTTGGTCATGGGAATGTTCATGTGGATCTGTTTGCGTTTGAGCAGAACCAAGTGTTCTTCTCAGCGGGACAACCTCCTGAAGAACTCGGTCACAGGAATGTTCTTCCCTTCGCTGGCTATCTGTATGGCCTCCCTCCGCGAATTCTTTGTTGAATGAGGGTTTTCACCAGGGGTTGCTGACACGGCAGCCAGAGCCCGCCGAGAATCGACTTGCCAGGTTTATGATTCACGTATTCTCCACTACCAACGGTGGTGTGTGGAAAGAAGTGTGGATCCCACTCAGGCCCCTCTGACTCAGGTGGCTGAATTCCTTAATGGCTTACGGACAGTCCGGCATAGGGACAAACCCTTAGCCTCGAGAACGATAGCAGGGTATAGATCCGCAATTGCAGGTGTATACCAAGGTTTTTAAGATGGCTCCATGGTGTCATCTAATGCGAACCTTTCAACTTTATTGAAAGGCATCTTTGTTGTAGCTGCAAGACCTTTATATGACTCTCACGGAAACGTGAGATCTCATGACAGTATTGAAATACCTTAAAATAGCCTCTACGGGTCACTTTTATATAAAAATGCCATCATGACCCTGTTGAATGATTAAAGGTTATTAACAAGTGTGGTTCCATTCCTCAATTCTATGACAACAATCAATAGTAGAATTGGGGAACAGAACCAACGATTGAGACGAACATTGACAGCGTTAACCGAAGCAAATGATCGCCACAACACACTGCGAACGTGCGTGGGATGTTACATCATATCGTGTTACCGCCGAATGCTATTCCAGACAGCGTGTCTATAACTCTTTCGGCAGGAATCAGCCCACAATGTGTCATCGCCGCATATGATTGGCAGTAACAAATTGTTTAATCTGTTGAAACGAAGCGGTACTCAAAAACGAAACGGTGCCTTTTAGTACCGGTTCTCAACGAAACGGGAAAATACTGGTTCTTTTCGAAACCAATATCTGTTCTTATCGGTACCCGAGTACCGGTATGCAACCCTAATCATGAGATTGCAAATCAAACGTTGATTATGTACGGCAATTTCCATATTCAAGAGGTACCAATGCAAGGATAATTTATAAATGCATTTCATACTTATTTTATAAGTAAAATAAAACATTAAAAGAATTCCACTTACATGTAATAACCTATGAATATTTCTTTTAACCTAATAGCCTTTTTTCAACATGCAAGTTAAAATGAGTGAAATTGCACAAATATGTGCACAGTTGATTGTTTTAGTACTGGTGAATTATGAAAAGAACATAACTAGTAATCACAGTAATCAGTCCATATGTGAATACATTATTGTTTCAGTCATTTTCGTTTAAAGTGTTTTTGTTTAAATGCAATACTGTACTTCATATTTGAATGATCACATTTGGAAGTACAGCAGTCGGTTCGCCATAAAATATTCTTAAAAATGAACTATTGTTTTCTTTATTTAGTGAAAGTCTTTGTTGGTTTATCATAAAAAATGAATAAAAAGTGTGAATTTATTGGATTTTCCTACACAAATCATTTAGAAGAATTAGTCCTCCGCAGATTTATAAACTTGCAGAGTTATATTAAGAAAAGGTTGTTAACTGGCCAATACCTTCACAATTTACACTCATATCATTTATAATACATACCGTATTCCTCCACATAACCAGACATACCTCAAATAAGACCACCCACATTAAGAGGGCATTGCAGCAGAGCCTATTTTCTGACACTCTGAAATGCCTTACTTTTTCTGCATTCTGTACAGATGCGCCTTTGTCTTGGTATTGAGAGTTTGGATGTAGAATTAAACTGCCACTTTTTTAGAACAATATGTAAATTAGAGTAATTAAGGTATTATGGCAATTTAAGTACATGTTCTTAAATACCATGTACATCTGTATCTAGATATAGTATGATGAGAAATCACCCTATGCTGAGATTATGCTAGCCAATTCCTGCAAACCAAATAAGAAAGTGGTTCCAAAGACAGTTTATTGGTGAGAAAAAACTTCCCTTTCAGGACCATGTGAAAGAATATATTTCTTGATTTCTAACAACCGTTCTTGGGAAGACATAATTTTAAAAGTACATTATTTTAACGACCCCTTCTTTGGGGAGACAAACTGAAAAAACTTTTACCACCGTTTTGTGGAGAGAGAAAATATGATAGTTAATATCTTCACAACAGTTGCTGACGATGGACCAAATATGGAAGAGGAAATAAAATTAAATTTATTTTCACTCCCGTTCATTGGGGGAAGGAAATAAATTGTAATTATTTTTCAATCCCGTTTATTGGGAAAAAAATACATTTAGATATATTTTCACTTACGTTTATTGGGGAGAGAAAATGAACTTAATTTCTTCCCAACCACTATGGGAAAGGAAGGAAAATATATTTGAAGCAATGACTGGTTGCCTGCAGGATGTTATCTTTATATCAAATAGTGAAAATGACACTGGGAACCTAGAAAGGTAAAACAAGTAGTAATAGTTTTACAATTTACCCGATACAAAGTAATCAGTGCATGAAAGGTCTTCTGACTATAAATACATAGTGGCCTCACAGCAGGATATAGGTTGTCTTTAGAAACGCATCTCCAAAGTATTCCCACAATTATTGGTGTCAGGGACCTTCAAAAGAAGTATAAATTGGAGAAACCGCAGTACTATTTCTCCCAAAATAGCATTACCTATAGCTACGGTACACGGTTACCTACTAGGCGATCTTCTTTTTGATAATAAATTCTTTATAATACTATATTCAATTGAGGGGGGGGGGGGGGCATGGGTGCGACGCCTCCATATCTGAAATGTTACCCTTGGTGAGTTGTACCAACATATCTAATTTCATGCTCTTAATACAATATGTATGATTTTTCTCAAATCTGCTGCACTATAGTAGTATATAGGAGCTATAGCAAATGGTATTTCGGGAGAAAGAGTAGCGCGGCTTCTCCAATTTAGTCTTCTTTTGAAGGTCCCTGACACCCATAATTGTGGGTATACGTAGGAGCTGCGATTCTTAAAAAATACTTTATCCTGCTGTGAGGCCACAATGCATTTATCATCAGAAGACCTTTCGCGCAATTTTTACTTTGTATCGGATAAATCGTCAAAATGATCTACTTGTTTCACCTTTCTCGGTTCCCAGTGTCATTTTCCTATTTGATATTAAGATAACACCCAATACCAATAGGAAAATAAGCCATGCAACCAGTCACTGCTTGAAATAAATTTTCCTTCCTTTTGTATAGTGGTCGGGAAGAAATATATTTATATTTATTTATTTCCGCAATAAGCGGGAGTGTAAATGAATTTAAATTAACTTTCTGTACCCAATAAACGGGAGTGAAAATCAAGCCAAATTCATTTTCTATTTCACACTTGGTCCATGGTACTTTCTTTTACATAGCATACGTAATTTCATTTCGTACAGACCACTCTACAGGGGGGGGGGGGGGATTAACATTCATTTATACTCCACCTACCAAAGTAAGGCTTGGATGAAGAAAAGAATGTATATGTAGCAAGAGACCAAGTTCTATATGCCCTATAGTTAAATGCTGGACTCATGCCAGAAGTACCAATTCAGGCATCAGCGCAAGGTCACGTGGGGACAAGGACCAATCGGAGTCTCGCATCGATTACATTACTAAGAAAAATTATCTCCACCACCAACTGGGGGTGCCCAGAGCACCAATTTTGGCCTATTAGCGGCTATTAATTGACACTGGTTGAGGCTAGCAAGTTCAGATTGATCGGCTGGTTTTGAAATCACTTGTGTTTGGTCATCTAAGAGTAAGATAAGCATTTAAAGATGGGTTGCTACATGTGGGCACATACACACAGAAACACCCACGCATATATATGTAGATCTAACTATGCATGTATGTATGTGTGTGTGTGTTTATGTGCGTGCGTATTGTGCGTGTTTTGCTTATACACACTGAGAGTGTGTATAATTACTTATATGACTAACGTGCACACCTAGCGGCGAAATCATGATGATTGGAACCCTGTCTAGTGTGACACGAGACGCTTTCGGTGTGTTGATCATTTGACAGCCGACGCCGACTTTCAATGAACACTGAACGAGTGTATACATGCCATTTTTGATTAATTACAAAAGAATAAAGGTAATTGTTTAAACATTGTAAATCAAATGACATGAATGTATGATTTTATTTTGGCTATACACGCCGAGTGTGTATAATTCAAAGTTTGACTTGTACAGCTAGCGGTCGGTAGTGACGTCTAGCGGACAAGATTGGAACACTGTCCAGTGTGACATAGAGACGTTTCCTGTTCTCAGGAACGATGTCACAGTCACAGCCGACGCCGACTTTCAAGGAACACTGGACGAGTGTATAAATGCCATTTTTGATTAATGACAAAAGTCTAAAGGTAATTGTTTGAACATTGTTAATCAAATGATAGGAATGTATGATTTTATTTTGGCTATACACGCCGAGTGTGTATAATTCAAAGTTTGATTTGTACAGCTAGCGGTCGGTAGTGACGCCTAGCGGACAAGATTGGAACACTGTCCAGTGTGACATAGAGACGTTTCCTGTTCTCAGGAACGATGTCACAGTCACAGCCGACGCCGACTTTCAAGGAACACTGAACGAGTGTATAAATGCCATTTTTGATTAATTACAAAAGTCTAAAGGTAATTGTTTGAACATTGTTAATCAAATGATAGGAATGTATGATTTTAGTTTGGCTATACACGCCGAGTGTGTATAATTCAAAGTTTGACTTGTACAGCTAGCGGTCGGTAGTGACGCCTAGCGGACAAGATTGGAACACTGTCCAGTGTGACATAGAGACGTTTCCTGTTCTCAGGAACGATGTCACAGTCACAGCCGACGCCGACTTTCAAGGAACACTGAACGAGTGTATAAATGCCATTTTTGATTAATTACAAAAGTCTAAAGGTAATTGTTTGAACATTGTTAATCAAATGATAGGAATGTATGATTTTATTTTGGGTATACAGGCCGAGTTTTTATAATTCAAAGTTTGACTTGTACAGCTAGCGGTCGGTAGTGACGTCTAGCGGAAGAACGTAGAACCCTGTCCAGTGTGACATGAGACGCTTCCTGTGCACAAGAACGATGTCACAGTGACTGTCACAGTGACGACCCAAGCTCCCGCCGCAGTGTCACAGTGGACGTCACATGTGACGTCCAACGACTACTAGATCTTGTAGCCTTTTCTCGCCTTGTGGTTGGGGTAGGGTGAAAAGGAAAAATGTGCTTTAGTCATAAAAATTGCAGTATGAGGTATGGCTGTATACTTACTAATTAGGCAATATATCGTGCTGCCCAAGAGCATATTTGCTATATTCATAAGACTTCCGTTTCCAGTCCCTATAATGATGGTTCCAGTATAGATATATTTGTATACAATTGGCAGACTTCCGGTGAATACAATTTAAAGGAAACTGCATGCTACAGGACAGGTGGCTTTACAAGTTTCAATGATGCTAGCCACTGTTTTTGTCTGACTCTACCAACAGGAACTGTATGAAAACGAACTCTGCTAACCTGTCTTTTTGTACACCCAATGGATACACATGATTTTAACATTCTCCTGTTTGATACAAGTTTTAATGCAAATTTCGAAGAGAGTTCTTGTGAATAGCACTGCAGTCTATGATTCACTGCTCAGAGAGCGGGGGCAGGAAGTGGCAATGCCACTCATTGGCCCAATTTCACTAAGCGGGTCTACGTAGACCGGGGTTAAGTGCTGAGGACTGGTCTTGAAGTTACCACACTTAACCCCGTCCTACGTAGACCAGTGGTCTTTCAGAATCCGGTTTCGCTAAGAAGTAACGGGTATGGTTTTAGGAGTACAGGCCTAAGTGCAGTTAGACCAGTCCAACTTCTGCGGTCCACCGCACTTGGCTATTTTTGTAACAGACAGCCTTTGTCTGGCTTTGAAACAAAAGACTAAAGCAAGCACAAGTTAACTTTGCTTCATCCAACCTAGAAATTATATGATTCTAAATTATAGAATTTTTATTAGATAAACTTATATATTGGCAATTATTACTGATGAAAGCAAGCATACTTGCAAATTGATTTTTTCTTTCTGTTTTGATAAAGTTAAAGAGAAAACCAAAGTTGTGTATAATTTGATGCATCTTAATATGAGAAGTTAGATACCAAATGGAAGAAAATCTTAAAGGTAATTCATCAGGATATATTATAGGATATTTCATATTTTGATCTCATAAACTAGAAACTATTAGATGAAAGTATATATTATAGAAAACAAATGTTTCCCAGATAGTAAAATATCAAGGGTAATCTGAGAAGTATGAAATATTATTAACTTCTTAGTTTAATTATATGAACAGATAAATGACAAAATACTGCTTTGTAATGGATGGTTTGTAATCAAAATATATTCATTTATATACTCATTTACATTTATGTAATTGGGGTTATAAGTTAACAGGCAAGTGATTCCCTCAATCTACCTTTTTACAACCTTTCAGCCTTACGTAGTCCTTACCCCATGCATCTTGAAAATTGCTGCAATTTGCCATAGAACTAATAAAATAATGGATAAAGACTGCAAAATACTTGTCGCAAAATATACCATAATCACATAAAATGATAATATTTTCATATATGTAAAAAGACAACCTATTACCAGTCTCCTACCAAAATACATAATTCTTTTGAAATAAAGATTAATAGTGAATTGAAAATTTTATATCTAGTAATTCTGCTATTTCACCCACATTTACTTGATATCTATTCATTAATAAAATAGCACCAATCTTTACTTAAAATGAATTAAACCCTTCCTGGTCTAAGTGTGCATGGCCACAAAGACATGAACTACTGCTATATACAGAATTGTCAGAAGTATTCAATAATCTATTTTTTCCCTACAGCCATTCAAACAGCTCAGTATCATTTAAAACATATATCTCCTATGTAACATAATCTTTTTCTGACTTAAAAACCATTCCCTTACCAATTATATCCTTTTAAGAGAAAAACTGCTTAACTAAACCACCCCCTACCCTAGTCTAGTTGTGACCATACTTGTTACTACATTTAGACTCGTCCTCCAACTTAAACCACCTTAGCGAAATCGGAAAAGTTAGTACCCTACTTAGTACCGTACTTGTGGGCAGACTTAGACCAGTGGTTTAAACCTCCTTAGCGAAACCGGACTAAATTTAGTACCCTACTTAGTACCCTACTTGAACTCGGGTCTCCGTAGTACCAGGTTTAAACCTGCTTAGTGAAATTGGGCCATTGAGTCACAGCTGATAGAAATTGGAGAACATGGCTGCTAGCAGGGGCTGGGCAGGCTGATGGCAATGCGCAAAATTCGCCCCTCATGGGATCACTGAGCGTAAAAGGAGGACAGCATCCTATTCTTGAAGTGTATTACTTTCACATAAGCTAATATGTATGTGAGGCTTAAGTTCCCCTTTAAAGTACAATGCGAACTGCTACAGGATCACCCACATTTGCTGGCTATAGTCGAAAGCATATGTCGAACAATCCATTTCTTTAGCCACGGGCAATTCCAACAGCACTATGGCCATTGGCTGCTAGCTATCTCTCACCACAGCCTGTGTTCAAAGACAGGCCGGGGCATGTGAAACAGTTGCCACTGACTTGGGGTTAGGTTGTGGTTCTTGCCAGCTTCTCCGGCTCCCTCCACCACTTACAACTGACTAGTTGTAACTTAGTCTCAATATCGAAGAAAAAACAGATGATAACTGAAATTCCAATTCCAAATTCCCTTTCCCCGGAACCCCGACCCTGAGTGACGTTACGTTTGTGGTGCTGGTTGCACACTCAAAATAACTCCTCTCCTAGTTAAGCAGTCTTGTCTCCTTTCTATCTCTTGACCAACATAGAGCAGTATTTTCACATTGTCAAGGATGCTTTATTATGACATTCATATGAACTGTGTACGCATAGAATTAAAACCATGTGCTCATACCAGCCAAAACAGCCTGACAATTTCAGTGAAATCGTACGCGCAAAAGTTTTCTAAAACGTTTTGAAGGAGAAATGATAATGAAAAACACTACCGACAACTCTCCTACGAATATTTTGTATATATATATATATATATATATATATATATGTATATATATATATATATATATATATATATATATATATATATATATATATATATATATATACAAATTTCTTAATCACTGGATTTGGATGGACATATTATATTATTTTTATTTTTGTCCAGCGGACATTTATTGTGAATAGCTGGTAATTGCGTATAGTTATCAATGGCTAGCAATAGTTATCAATGTCCCCACTGTTACTCTAAATTTGTTCTGCAGATAATAAGCTTTGAATAAAAAGGGGTAAACTTCCCCAGAGGTCCATATCATATCAATCTTTCATAATACCATCTTTCCAAGTGGATTCATATGCATTTTCAACGTCAAAAAAGATGGACACTTCATGTTCTCCATCTAATATTCCCTCTCTTACAAAATTTTCAAATTCATTCTGCTTCTTGTTTTCAAGGAGCCACTTTGGGCTTCAGTGATAAGAGGACTCCAGAAACAAAGCTAGAAACCTTACAGACAGAGCTAGTTAATGCTATAGGGTGGTAATTGTTAAGCTCCTTGAATTTTTTTCCTCGCTTGGCAGTTTGATGGTGACTTCTCTCCAGGAAGGTGGAAACTCTCCAGTTTCCCATGTAGTTTCAGAGAGATGTTTTAAAATTTGGGATTGGATATGGTCTGTTCCAGGAGCTGTGTCATGGGATTTGCCACCTGCAGTCCTGAGTTCATGTATTGAATATGGTTGATTGTTGTTTCCTGTATTGTCGTAGTTGAATATAAGTGGATGTCTTTATCTA
>OZ012686.1:11722982-11795482 GCA_963942565.1 Maea johnstoni | reverse complement strand
GCATATATCCTATTCCATCAATTTTTCAGGTCATCACCATTACCATGAGAAGGGGAGGGTTTTCCCTCAAGAGAAGCAGCATGTAGGAAAGCCATTTTTCCCTGTGAAAAGACAGGAGGAAGAGGAGGCCGGAGTATTGGGCGATGTCGTAGAAAAGCAAATTTCACACATGAAAAGACAGGAGGAAGAAGAGTCCAGCGTATCGGGCGATTTCATAGAAAGGCAAATTTCCCCCATGAAAAGACAGGAGGAAGAGGAGGCCAGAGTATTGGGCGATGTCGTAAAAAAGCAAATTTCCCCCAAGAAAAGACAGGAAGAAGAGGAGTCCAGGGTATTGAGCGATGTCGTAAAAAAGCAAATTTCCCCCATGAAAAGACAGGAGGAAGAGGAGTCCAGAGTATCGGGCGATATCGTAGAAAAGCTATCTTCCCCCTTGAAAAGACAGGAGGAAAGTGAGTATCATGCAAGGCTATTTCACTAGCGGTTTTTGACATGTTTTTTGAAGCAACGAGGGTGGAATTTAACCCATTCAAATTAAAAGCGTCAACATTGTCTGTCGCATCTGGAAATATCTCTCCAGATCCTTTGGTGTTTCAAAATTGAAAAGTGTTTGTTACACCGAAGGGAATGCCAGCTTTTAGTCATTACTGAGGTATTGTGTTAAACCTTAGAAGACCAACACATGGAATGGAAACCAGCCGGTCAACCTGAACATGCTAGCCTCAACCAGTGTCAATTAATAGTCGCTAATAGGTGCTCTGGGCACCCCCAGCAGGTGGTGGAGATAAGGTTTCTCTGTAATGTAATCGATGCGGGAGCCCTGATTGGTCCTTGTTCCCACGTGACCTCGTGCTGCTGCCTTATCTGCTAGTCCTGGCATGAGGCTAGCATGTAACTATAGGGCATATAGTAATTGGTCTCTCGTTACATATCCATTCTTTTCTTAATCCAAGGTTAAACTATGTACGTATGGTGTCCTGAATGAGTTTAACACAGATAGCTGGCCAGTTTGCCAGTGAGACGACACTAATTGGGTCTGACGTCTCCATGAAGCGGGGGGAGACGGTAAGCAGTCAGTACCCAGCTATATTTTCACTTTCTGCCATCTTTCACTTAGCGAATTCCAAAAAAATGCATGATACAATGTGTCATTAGCATTATCATTTCATCTTAGATCCATTGAAAACAATATACTATTATTCACAATTCTCAAGTGCAGAGATATTCAGGCTAGCTCATGGGGTTGGTTTCTTTGACTTTTGACTTTCTTTGTTTTCTTCTACTCTACATTTATTTGAAAGTTCAGCCTATGCAAAATATGTTTCCTGAAAGCTGAAAGGTACTCTGATGAGAAATATATAAAGCATCCTAAAATTACCTTCCCAGCAGAGTGTAAGGTTTTCAGGGTAATAAAATGAAAGAGGGAAGGGTATCTCACTTTAAACATGTTTTACTCCACTTAAATCTTTTAGCCATTTCTTTCAGTATTAAAAATCAGAAAAAGTGCATATTTCAATTTTCAGACTCCTTAACTTTTGAACAAAGTCCAAATAAGACAAACTGTCATACCTTTCCATTGGAAATACCCTTAGCCGTAGCTACGCCAAATATCAAGCACATCTGTTGACATTTGATACCTAAAATGCACGTTTGAAGCGACCATGTTTTGGTAAAATTTGTTATAGAGAAACTTCCCTACATGTGTACAAGCGTAAGGGAGATTCTGCTATATTTGCTCTTTTACTCTGCTGAGTGATGGCCTAGAAAGTCACAGTTGGTCTCATTATAAATGAGAAAAAGACTGAAGGCTTTAAAATATGTAAACATCTCAAAATTACCCTATATTTACAAATTAACCCTATCAGCCACCGTGATGAAATATATTTGACCGGCATCCTCTACTTCTACCTCCACAAGAACTGGATAGCCATTACTTAGCCTGAATATGGTAGAAAATGCCGCTAAGTAAAATTCCGGATTTCTGATTTCCCCATTGTATTGTATTGTATTGTATTGTATTGTATTGTATTGATATTGCCATACCAGTTATATCAACTCCTCGTTTCTCTGTGCAGGTGGTCAGAAAAGACGCCGTGATTTCAGGAGTCGGTTCATGTCTGAGATACGAAACTACTTCGGTGGGGAAGATCAGATGCAGAAGAAACAAAAGTCAAGGATGAACAAGACACGTGCTGATTTCTATTAGCCACAATTTGAACGAAAACTATTAAACTATGCCCATGTCTCATGCAGTGTGCATGCTTGGTGAAGTTATGCATGCCAATAGATGTTTAGATATATGGAAACCTAAATGTACGTCAATGAAAAAATAAACTATATAAATGCAACATGAGCAGTTGTGTATTATTTTTGTGAACAGCGTCTTAATGTGCATATCAAGGGTTAGTGAGGCATACAAGATCATTATTACAAAAGAAGGAAACAAAATCACAACTGCTAAAATCATCCTCACTTTTCATAGAAATACAGTTCCAGCTGACATCACTGTAGGTAATTTCTTGAAAGTTAAAGTATACCCATATATGCCCAACCCTCAAATGGCGTTGCACCTTATACTTTTATAATAAAAAAATACCCCCAAATGCCCAATGACCATGGAGAAACAGCTTGTTCACACCCTGTGACGTGTATAAACTACAATGGCGATCACCCTGCCCTAACATTGGTGTCAAGGTATAGGGGCTGAAAATAGGGGGTATCTGAAAGGGTAGCGCTACCTTTTCCAAATATGTCTTTAGGTAATCCCTACCTTACAGTATTCACTAAATTAATAAAATTATTTCCTTTTCCAAAATTGTTACCTTTAGACAATCCCTATCTTATAGTATTCACTACTTTAATGAAATCACTACCTTTTCCTAAATCGCTACCTTTAAGCAATCCCTACCTAATAGTACTCACTACTTTACAAAATCACTACCTTTTCAAAAATCGCTACCTTTAGGCAATCCCTACCTAATATAGTATCCACTACTTTATAAAATCACTACCTTTTCCAAAATCGCTACCTTTAGAAAAAGGTAGTGTTATTATTAAAAAGTAATGAATAATGTAAGGTAGGGATTGTCTAAAGGTAGCGATTTAAATAAGGTAGTGATTACATTAAAGTAGCGAATCTCATATGGTAGGGATTCCCTAAAGGTAGCAATTTTGGAAAAGGTAGTGATTTTATTAAAGTAGTAAATAATGTAAGGTGGGGATTGTCTAAAGGTAGCGATTTTGAAAAAGGTAGTGATTACATTAAAGTAGTGAATCTTATAAGGTAGGGATTCCCTAGCGGTAGCAATTTTGGAAAAGGTAGTGATTTTTTATTAAAGTAGTGGATAATGTAAGGTAGAGAATTGTCTAAAGGTAGCGATTTTGGAAAAGGTAGTGATTTTTATCAAAGTAGTAAATAATGTAAGTTAGGGATTGTCTAAAGGTAGCGATTTTATCAAAGTAGTGAATAATGTAAGGTAGGGATTATTCCCTAAAGGTAGCGATTTTGAAAAAGGTAGTGATTATATTAAAGTAGTGAATATTTTGAGGTAGGGATTCCCTAAAGGTAGCGATTTTGGAAAAGGTAGTGATTTTGTTAAAGTAGTGAATGCTGTCTGTGAATGCTATCAGGTAGGGATTACCTTAAAAGGTGGCAATTTTGGAAAACGTAAACTTAAAGATTTCATAAAGGTAGCGAGCAATGTAATGTTGGGATTTCCGTTAAGGTAGTAAGTTTGGATAAGTAGCAAATTGTTAAAGGTAACATTTTCTACCAAGCTCCATATTTTTTCTGGGCTCAGAACACTCAAACTTGCTACATGGGCAAAATCGTGCCCCTATTTCTTGCCATGTACATAATATAATAATAATAATAATTGGAATTTATATAGCGCCTTTTCCATTCATAAAATGTTCAAAAGCGCTGCACATTGTCATAGTTTGAGTAATAGTCCACAACGCCTCAATGGGCGAGCCTGAAAAGGTGTGTTTTGAGACACTTCTTGAAGGCCTGACCCCGGGGGCCTGACACGATGTAGAATCCTTCAGGTGTTGTGGAAGCGCATTCCATAATCTCGGTGCACTAATGGAGAAAGCGCGATCTCCAAATTTGTACATGTACCTGCCCTAAATCTTGGATTTGGTCTTCTAAGCCTAAATGGATTATAGAAAAAAGAAATTAAATAGGTGAAATGTGAGAGGCAAGTGATTTTTGAAGAAGTTAGAAAAATAGTCAACCAATTCATCCCTCAAAAGAATCCTATGCCCAACCGGCAGCAGTTAAAAAACATATATTTACCCGTCTGACAATGACATTACAGTTTACACATGGGAGTGGATATGAAAGAGATTTCCCAATTTTTTTAACAGCCTCTCTAACAATTCTTGCTATTTCTATAATTATTTGCGGAAGCAAGTATAAGTGAAGACATTGCAGATACCAGGAACTTCATGAATATGACCAGAAAATGAGATACCTATGAACAAATATCCCTGTGACAGATAACAAGCCATGCCAGGAAAATAGATTTTACTGTAAAATGTTAGTTTCACTGTTGCCCGCAAGTGACGCCACGATCGAACCACTCTCAAAACCCTGCTAAAGGAGGTGCGAATCTACTTCCTGTATTTTCCGGGAAAGCCCGGAAACTGGGGATTTTCAAGTGATTCAAGGTAGGAAACCAGGTATATGTCTGTTTATTTGCGCAGATCAATTGATTTTAGAACAGGTATACCTTACTTAAGAAATGCTTCGATTGATTGCACTGCGACCCAGTTGTCCCTTTCAACGAAACTTTAGTAAGTGTTCTGTTGGCTTTTAAGTTAAAGTTCAACATGCTGGTGAAGTCTCAGTCTGAAGTGTAATCTTTCTTCCAGAAAGTCTGTTCGGGTAAGATTTTAAATCAATCGGATCAATACTGTACTGATTATTTGATATACTTCGTTACTAACATATACTACAATGACATGCCAATTAAATGGTATCTGACACCTGGATGCACCTATATTTCAAAATGTTCAGCCAGGTCCCAGGAACACAATCCTGGCAAGAGATCTGGGAAAGGGGACCACTTGGTAGCTCCCCTGAAACGGGGTGAGTCTGCAAGCCAAAGCGGTAGCCGATCTATACCTACCTACATGTACCTACCTATATATGGTACTGGTATAGCTCTTTTCATCAATATATGACAAGTACATGTAGTTCATTTACCATATTCTTCCGATTAAGCGCACGGTGCGGATAGAGGTTGGGAATTTTTTCTGAAGTAGGGGCGGTCTTCAGTTTTACTGCACACCTCAATGATTGACAATTGAAGAGCATTGGCCGTTAGTGCGCCTTTGTTCTCTTGCTGTTCAGTTAGCTTAGACGTTTGCAGCTACAATCGCGCATTTGAGATCGTTAATTGGGCAATAGTACGATCATGCGGCAAATATGAACAGTGAGAGCGCGAAGGAACTGCTGAAATTGCGGAATTCAGCGCTGGTTTGCAGACACGGCAAGAGGAAAAGCATGTAATTTTGCTTTTCTTACTTCTTCTGGAAGGAAGTTTTTCGTGACATTTGCGCTGGTCATTCACCCTCTAACCATGAAAAAATAGGCCCTGTGCGCTTATTTGGGCATGTGCGCTTAATCGGAAGAATATGGTACATGCACTACACACAATTGGAGGGGGAGCCATGAGAAGTGTACTACATGTATCATCGAAATAACTCTTCCAGTGCAAGTTGCAAAAGATTGGAATTTCACTGCCAGGAAAAGCCATCACCGCAGGATGCTATGAGGAGAGCTGTAGCAGCAATCTAAAGATACCCCTCTGATGTACATGTACCAGTGAAAGGGTGTAGTGCAACCTCCTGGGAAAGCCTATGTTTTTTTCAATTTTTTTACAGTATAGCTTATATTCTAACATAGTCCTTGACAGAGTCTTCAATATATTGAAGTTGTTGAGTATTTGTGAGAAGAGAAGAAGTATGTGCAAAGTGTACTGTTTGTGGAAATTCTTATAAAAAGAATAAAGAATAGAGGGCTTCATCTTGCAGTGGCAGATCCAGAATTTCAGTTTAGGGGAGTTTGTTAGGATTTGAGGGAGAGCCATAAGAAGTGTACTGGTTAGAGAAGAGAAAGTGCTGAAGAAGAGAGAAGGTTGATAGGCAGAAAGATAGAGAGAAAGATAGGAGAACTTAGTGAGAGAAAAGTGGTAGGACAAGTACTAAGGGTGTACAACTGTATTGTGTATTGTACTTAAATCCTTGTGTAATGCAGTTGAAATACTCATACCAGAAGGGAAGGGATTGTTCAGGGTTATGTAGTTGAAAGGTACAAAGGAGAAGTTGAGTGGGACCAGATTAGTTCACATTGATCTCACCAGGTGAATGGAAGACTAAGTTTGCATATTTGGCTTAGAGATGACCAGTCAATGCACCCTGCATTGGAACATTTTGCTAACAGTAACCTGGTGCTCAGGCTGAGTTAGATATAATGCTGCCTCTGCTCTATATACTGGGTGTTGAGTAGATTTGATATCTCTCAAACTGTAGATGTTTTTTTTCCAGCTGGGCTGTTGATAGTTTATGATATGAGCCTTATGAGGGTAGAGAAATAGTGATCTAGAGAATTAAATTTGGTATTAATAAAGTATTTTTCTAGTCTGGAAAATTGCAAAGGGAACAATATTTAATGATGTAATTGGCAGAGACGGTAACATTTGATTAATCCTTAATACCATTTTTATGAAAATATGCCAAAAAAGTCCTATTTCACAAACTAACCTGATGACCTGTCATTTTCTTTATATCTACTTGTTAAGAGCATTGTATAGACAGTTAAGAAAATTTTTGACGAAAATTATACTTGGCAACTCTGACTTATATCAATTTTGGGTTAAAAACTTAAAGTGTTTTTTGAGTTCTTTGATTTTGGCCTAAATTCCTATATAATACCAAAAAAATGATTTCAACTTCGCAGAATGGTATTTCAGGCAGTGACAGTATCTCTGAATGGAAAAGTTTGATGACCCCATGAATAAAAGTTGTTTTGAAGATTCTTGCGCCTAGTTCACCACACTTGATATCACCTGTAACTTTGGTACATTACTGATGACCAAATGCCACCCTTATAAAAGTGATCAGTTCCTGCAAATCCCCACTATACAATATCAGAAAAAACAGTTAAAAGGGTGCTAGGGTTTCGGTACTGAACTACTGATAGTCTAGACTTAATAGCTATTGCTATGATAACTGGTTCTTTCCTTAGTCTCACTGTTCTACCCTGAGTAGATTTCAGTCCAGTTCTGCATTAATTCTGAAGGGGGCCAACTTAGACTGTGTTTGAGTTTCAAACTGCAACCAATGAAAACTGTGCTGCCATCTATAGTTTGAGAGAGTCCTCAAATCTGCTGGCAGTGGCATTATACCTAACTCAGCCTGAGAACCAGACTACTGTGAAAACTGTTCTGCCATCTATAGTTTGAGAGAGACATCAAATCTACTGGCGGTGGCATTATACCTAACTCGGCCTGAGAACAAGGCTACTGTGAAAACTGTGCTGCCATCTATAGTTTGAGAGAGACATTAAAATCTACTGGCAGTGGTATTATACCTAGCCTAGCTTACTAGAGCTGGCTTATTCTTTACCAACTAGTCATTATTTTGTGACTAGTCAAGTCATTATAGTACTTCTCAGATTTGCCAGATGGCAGCACTGCTGAATTCTCTCATGGCTGTTACCAATAACCGACACCTGGTGTGGAGATTAAGAACTAAACTGGACTCAGGAAGCACAGTGAATAAAGACAGCAAGCATTATAAGAGAGCAAGCAATATTCAGAAATACAAATGTATTCAGCCTGGTATCGAGGCTACATTATACTAGGACTGGTATCGAGACGTACAGATCACCCCTGATTCGAACCTTCCATTCTTGTTCGAGTCGGCATGCTGATTTCAATACAACTCGATCCTGGAACAAGTACTTCTAAATGGTACTTGCACTTGAAAATGTCTATAAAACTCCCATTAATATGGAAATTTCTCATTCAGCTTGAAAGCTAAGTACAGTAGGGAGAGGTGCGAAGAGAAGCTATTGTTGTAGGCGCTCACTTAGCGAGACCGGCATATAATCTGTCCACCAGCAATCAATTAGTGGTTGCCATATATGGCATTAAAGCTCAATAGGCACATTCGTTTCAGTCTGCCGGGCATACTCTTATAATGCTCCTTCACATGTGAACGCTACAGTGCCCTGGCTACAGAGTTTCAACATTCTCCATAACAAATAATGGAGTTTGTTGAATTCAAGGCAAAGAATATCAGCAGCTATTGATAAAAGATACATTTATGGATAGAGCCCTTACTCAGATCTTAGTGTTATTGTAATGAATAAGCATTTTGACAGTTTTGGTTATTTCACTTTTGCTTTCATTCACTTATCATTACATAGTAACTATGCATGAACTTTGCCCTATACTATGAAAATGCCAATGCCTTGAAAAAGTATTTACATCCATGTAGACTGAAATGTGGGAGCTATATACATTTTCAAAATCTGAGGCTAAGCAAAGCATTAACCTAACCATGTAGTTTACTGTCCTTTAACTTCATCAAAAAAGAAGATTACTATCATTCTTATTCTTATTATAATTATTATTGTTGTTGTTATTATCATTACTATTTGATTATTTTAATACCCAAATTCCCAAATGTCCTGTAACACCTAACAAAACATCATCAAATGTATATAAATATATATAATATACATAATAACATCTCTTAATAGGATTTAATTGAAAATTAAAGTGGCACCTTCTATCTTAAACATTCAAATGGGAATGCCTTGAGGAAAAATACATATCTGTAGTATGAGGCCCACGATGAAAATGAAATCCTTGTAGTAGATGCAAATTATGTATGATGATGTCAGATGTATAGATGTAAATAAATCCCAGCAACTCCTAAAACGACGCTAAGGCTCGGAATCGGGATCGGTATCATAATAATAGTGATGCCAATCTTGAGCCTAAAAATACCAAGTCAATACCAGTCCTACATTATACCTAACTCAGCCTGAGAACACAGCTACTGTGAAAACTGTGCTGCCATCTATAGTTTGAGAGAGTCATCAAATCTACTGGCGCTGGCATTATACCTAACTCAGCCTGAGAACAAGGCTACTGTGAAACTGTGCTGCCATCTATAGTTTGAGCGAGACATCAAATCTACTGGTGCTGGCATTAATAATTCAGAAATGTAAAAGGAAACATTGTTGTTATAAGTATCTAGTCCAGCTTGTAAAATTCAGTTATTGCTTCTCCCACCAGATGTCAGTGACGTTCAGTATTGTTCTCAAAACCTGAGACAATTATTTATGTATTTTATTGCTGCTTACTGATATATTCTAGGTGGCACCTTCAATCATAATCTTTAGAAATATATCTTTGTTCCTACGACATGGCCTTGAATGATTAAATAAGTGGTAAGTGTCTATACAAATTAAGAAAAGCAACAGTTACTTGTTTGTCTAGGCATGATTATGTATTCCAAAACATATACAAGAGCAAATCATCTCATCATTATTAAGTATACCCTATTTCATGGGTTATGTTACAAATATATTTTTGGCTCCCCTGTCATTCACAGGGGTTAAAGAAACAAAAACAAATTAGAATTGATTTACTGCAAGACCATTAAAATGCACTATCCCTTACCAAATAAAGCTAAGATATCCCAGAATATCCTTGGTTTTCCTAGAAAAATTTTATGAATTCATAGAGCTGCACTCACCACTCACGAACTCGAGTGGCTCGAGCCCTGGGGCAAACTCACCGAGCTCGAGCTGAAATGTTCAAATCGTGAGCTCGTCTATGTTGGGAACACAAACGAAACACAGAGCACCTAACACACAGTATTAATGTACATAACTGCTTATTGCTGTCATGTCTTCTTTACAATCTCCAATGTATACATTCAGGCGGGGTTGAGTGTTATTCTGACCTTTGTACCTCCTCACCACGTTTTTAAATTTAATAAACGTGGCAATGTTAATAAATCTCCACCAATAAATATTTATTTCTTAATAGCTGGGCTGGAAAATAAGTATTTTTTTGGAAAATCGGAACGTCCGTGAGCTCATGAGCTCACGAGTCAAAAAGGTGGTGAGCTCATGAGTTGAATCAGTGCTAGTACGATCAATCAGCGGCTCGAGCTATTGCTCGTATCGCCGCTGCTGGCGAGCACTCCGCCATTACAGCTCGCCGGGTTCGGCGAAAATGTAAATAAAGCCACATCGTCAATCATCCGCCATGTTTTTTGTCTTGCCTACGTCTTTCCCATGTGGGATCCCATCAAGATCGCACGATAGCAGGACGTGATTGGCTTAGGCAAGCATGGGCCTGTTCTAATTAGCGTGATTGACAGCAATTTACGTTGCTCATTGGCTTAGGCAGGCATGGGGCGGTTCTAAATTAGCATGATTGACAGCAATTAATTTTGCTCAGCTGTTGATTTCCCCGCATGTGCAATGAGTAGTTAGGGCTCGTAATATGTCGATTAATCGCTCGGCAGTTTCAGCGATTGCTCGAGCCGTTTTTTAGCGGCGAATCCGAGCACTAGAGTTGATCTCCCTCCATGAGTGCAGCTCTATGAATTCATTGGTATTCCAAGCTTCTTTGGTAAGGGCCACTAGCTGAAGAGTAGCAACTCAGGTTAAACTTACAAGTTTACTTTAGATCTTTTTGAGGGTGGCGTAAATTTTACAATCATATGTTTTGAGGAGTCAACCCCTATGCTGCTGCTGGCTAATTTGATCAATGCAAGATGATGCAAAAAACTTTAAAAAAATCACTGAAACCCTTTTAAATGGGTACTCATCTGAGAGTACTCACTGAAGAAATGCTTTTACTGATTGCACTACAATCCAGTTGTCCCTTTCAATGAAATTTCAGTAAGTGTTTCTTTGCCGTTTGGCTTTTAAGGCCTTTAAAAAAATGTTTGTTTCCTGTAAGGGATCCGAAAAAAAATAGGGTCGGTAGGTCGGTAAATATTTATTTTTTTGCATTATTTTTTTGGTCAAAAATATGTGTTTTATGCATGTTTTACGTTGATTGGGAGTTGGGAGGGCGTAAAAAACTTTAGGGTAGGGATTATTTTGAATAAAAACTTGTAAGGGTAGGGTTACAGGAAACAAACAACTTATTTTTTTAAGCCTAAGTCAAGTTCAACATGCTGTGAATATGGTGAAGTCTAAAGTTACTGTTCCAGCTGACCAGTGGAATTATCAGACGCATAATACGTTTGGTGATCACGGATCCAGTTAGAAGTCCATTGTTGAAGAAAATTGGCTCCGATCTACAGAGAATCTATTCATTAGAGCCTGGGGCTGGGTGGAGACCCACACCCCACTCAGACTATGAAGATTTGGGAACCTATAGCCCGGCAGTCCTCTTCAGTTTATAGCTGATGCCTGACCTCTAGTGAGACTGGGCAACTAAAACTTAGCCCGGGCAAGTGAAAGCCTTATGGCACTTCCCCGCAGGGCAAGTGCCTCAAAAGATTAATGTTATAGGGGCCCTAAAGGCTCACATACATATCAGCTTATATGAAAGAAATACACTTCAAGAACAAGATGCCGCCCTTCTTTTTCTCTCAGTGATCCCATGAGGGGAGATGTTTGCATAATGCCATCATCCTGACCAGACCCTGGCAGCCACTGGCTGTGGCCATGTTTTTCAAGTGCTATCAGCTGTCACTCATTGGGTGGCAGAGATCACATCCTGTCCCATAGCTACCTCTGGGCAGTGTATCATAAACAGCAGTGCTCCTCACAAGACCTCTCTGCACAAGTTGCATATAAAAGTGTATCAAACAAGAAAATGGTAAAATCATGTGCAGCAATTGACTTTAAAAAAAGACACGGTAGTGGAGAAAGATTTCCTAGTAGTAAAGTCAGACAAAAACAGTGGTTAGCATCCATGAAGCTTTTAAACCCACCTGTCCTGAAGCATGCAGTTGTATATAATATCTGGTAACCAATTTATATAAATAAATATATAATTTTAACCATAAGTGTTCTTGCAATTTTTCAATTGCGGGATTTATTTACTTTATTGGTATAACTTTACTAGTCTCAACATGATTAACCTTCATTCAGTTGCTTTACGAATATAAGCACAGGTATATGCATTAAATGTTTAATATTAAGCCAGCATGATAAGGGTTAATATCATTCCCTATCTTACAAAATTGAAACAGCTAAGGTTATAGTCAGTCATGACCCCAATTTCACTGAGAAGAAATATATTTTTAAACAATACTGCAATATAGAGTAAGGTTGAAATCAAAATAACTCAAATTGCAAGTGACCCTTTCTTTTATTCAAGAGAGAATCAATGATATTTTCATTTACTCATTCATTACCAACCTTCTCTTAATGACTTATGTTTAATAATCATACTCTTCATTATTTTGATCTGATTTACAGACTTTAGCAACGCTAACAGCTAACTTTCAGGGTGAATGGCCTTTTAATCCAAAAACTTTTTTATGGCAATTTTCATAGGTACCTCAACATGGTCTTTATTTATCCACTGAGAAAAGACTGTTCAGGATTTTGTTAGTTGTCTTACAACTGGTGTTTTGTCATATGTCTAGGTCCCTTGGGTAATAACAAAAGGAAGTAAAGGAAAGGGACATGCATAGGGTAATTGACCTTGTCCAATTGGCATTACACATCTAGACCCCATGAGACACAAGTTAGTAAACACAGGAAGTGTCTATCAGTACTGGGAACAGCAATCATCTTCATTTCCTTTAGTATTGGTTCAAAGTCGTAGGGATTTGCATACCTAAACATCTTGAATGTGATTCAGAGCAGTGAAATATCTACCTTCTATACAGAGCCACTGGCCTTATCTAATACACCACTGCTTACACACAGCTGCTTGCCATCCAATGACACTGACCACAGCAGCAAGAGTTGACTTAGATTCAAAATGGCGGCGGCCCTGACTCAGAGGAGGTGCTAAATTGCAATTTTAGATTTCTCATTGTGTGGAACTCTAGGGCTTCCCTGTTTATGACAGTTGTTGAGCTATGTCAATGAACTTACATTTAAACCTATGATTTGTTCTTCCCCAAGTTCCCCTTTAAGGCCTGTACAGGTGTGGTCTTCCAATGGTGGGGAAAGGAGGTATGTTTCAAGTTTGTTCAAAGGGAGGGCCACGCTTATTTGGGCTTGTTGCAGTTAAACGGAGGAATATGGTATGTTGCATTTAGGTATTAAGACGTGAAGGAAGGTAGAGATGGTGCACATCTGATTGCTTCAGTTAAACTATTCCAAACTTTTGACTCTGAGTACGAAATGCATTTTTGGACAATTGATTTATTACATTTTGGAACAGCTAATAATGAGGAGGTTGCATTTCAAGAACCATAGCTATGACTTTCTTGTGTATATAAGAAAGGTTTGTTCACATAAATGGCGATAGAAACTGTGCCTTACAGCATTTGGCTAACAGGGCAGCCTTAACATGGTAAATTTGTAGACAGAATACTGTCATTCCACAAGGCTATTCAAGTATTCATCCAAGTAATATAACTGATGTTGCCATTTTAGCATTGGGGAGGGTAGAACGCATGTCTTAACCCATTAATGCTCACAGCGGCCAAACCCAGCCTTACAATTTTGAAGAAATCTTTCAGGTTTTAGCACAAGTGGCAAAATATTTGATGGAGAAATCATGATCAGAACATTACCAACAACTCTCCTTCAAATATTTTATAAAATAATTCCCAATTCAAAAGATATTGTCAAAAGTATCATCGCTCCAGGTGACAATTTCCTAATGAAGCCTTAAGCATTAATGGGTTAATTTTGTTCTTGTTTGATTGTACCCCTGTAATAGGCAGGGGAGCCAGGGGCGTGTTTCCGCGAGAGAGTTTGTGGTTCTCGACGTCACAAGCTACGCCACTACCCACAAACAGCTCGCCAAAACGACTGTGGTTGTCGCATGCCTAGTTCTCGCCTGTGATTGGACGCCATGTGTCCCCTTTGTAATTGAAGTTTTACATGTGTTTTCTATAGTTACCCAAGTACACTTCATTATCATAACTGTAATTGTTTATATATGTTAAAGCTTATTGAGGACTGAATTATTCAGTGAATAAAAAAATAAATGTCTATCTCCCATCGTTCATAGCGTGAAGCTGGCGAGAACCAACGTCAATCGTCGGTTGTCGATTTTGAACCAGACTACGTCACTCGGCAAGGTCAAGGTGAGAACCAGGCGAGAAACTGCTTGCGAAAACGACTTTGGGGGGAACCAGAGAATGTGACTATCGACAACCAACGTGGCGGAAACATCGCCCTGAAATTGCTCACAAACCTTTTGTAAGGAGTGAGTGAACATCAATAAATATCATGGGGAAGAACATTTGTTCTAGTATATGTTTTGGAATACATTATCATGCCTGAACAAACAAACAATGGTTGCTTTTCTTAATTTGTTTAGAACTTATTCAATCATTCAAGGCCATGTCTTAGGAACAGAGGTATATTTCTATAGTTTATGATGAAAAGTGCCATCTACAATATACCCATAAGCAGCAATCGAATACATAAATACTTGTCTCTGGTTTTGGGGACAATACTGAATTTGACTGACATATGGTGGGAGAAGCAATAACTAAATTTCATTAACTGGACTGGATCCTTATAGTAAGTAATAATAAAAAATGATACATTTTACAAAAATATGTTGGCATAAATGTACGATCAGGTTCTGAGGAGTTATTATTGAATTATGAAATGACATCTATTTATTGAATTCTTTATTTCCGTTTTTGTTTCAGAGATGGCTAATTATGCTGAGGATATACCTCAACAGCTAGCCGCTGCAGTGGTCCAGTTTTGCCAGTCCAACATCGGCTATAGCAGCCACCTGAGTATACATGGAAATATCACAGTCATCGTGGATCATACGGCCGTTCTGGCACTGTTCAGCAAGAATATTACTGTACCAGGTAATGTAGTAATTAATTACAATATTATTATTATCATTATCATTTTTATTATCATTTTTATTAATATTGTTGTTGTTATTATTATTATTATTATCATTATATTATTATTATTATTATTATTATTATTATTATTATTATTATCAATATTATCATTATAATGTTTATTATTATTACTATTGTTATTGTTATTATTTTAACAATTGATAACTACCTTACCTAGCCTACTAGTTTCCTTGTGTTACATAGCATAGTATTCTTTAACTTTCATACACTACATATGCAAGTCTCTGTCCAAGCTTATTTAGGTTACCCATAACATACAATTATTTTTGTGAAATTCATTTTTGTAGGAACTAGCAATGAAGAATTTAATCAGGGCACTTTTACCTCAAGTACGAGCACAGACCCCAAGGGGCTTGATTATACAACATGTGTCAAAGACTTACAGAAAGGTAAGTGTTAATTAGCTCAATGGAGCAATCCTTAACCATTAATGCTTCTCCAAAATTGTCGTCTGAATATTAGATACTTTTGACAATAACTTTGGTATTGAGATTTATTTTACAAAACATTTGAAGGAGGGTTGTTGGTAATGTTTTGATAAACATTTCTCCATCCAATATTTTTCTTACAATGGTTTTGCTTGCAAGATTTCATCAAAATTGTCAGGCGGCTTTTGGTCACTGCGAGTGTTAATGGGTTAAAATCAGGGATCAAATGAAACAGGGAATCTGATGGGATTGGAAATTCCACACCTAATAGGATTTACACACTGGGTCTTAGCCAGGATTTAGAAGCTGGGTGCCCAAAATTGGAAATTGTTAAATTTTTAGGGGGTACCACAATATTCTCAGATTTCAACCATAAACATGTATCAATTTATCAAAATAAAGCATGATATCCTTATAGAATGTCATGGGAATTACATGGAGATGAAAAAAGTCAAATTATATGCTTGAGATTGACATTTTAAGAAATTCCTCACAAACAAAATTTGGTGTCCTGAGGGGCGCTTTTTAAGGGTTTGGGTGTCCAAAAAGACAACCAGACGCCCTGCTGGCTAAGACCATGCCCAAAACTGGCATTTATTTAATTAAGTTTTGGGTGACCTATTGCACAATGTAATCTGAGCTAACAACATTACACATGTATTTACTTATTGGAATAAGGCTTTCCTTTTACAACGTTAAGGGAATTATGTTGAGATGAAAAAATTCAATAATATGCTTTACATAGAAATTTCAGGAAATTACTCACAAAGTAATCTGGGTGTCCTGAGGGGTGATTTTTGAGGTTAAGGGCGTCGGACTGACACCCAGATGCCATGCTGGCTAAGACCATATTCATATGTGTTGCTGCTAACAGGGTTTGATCACATAAAGTATGAGGGATATTATTATTAAGGGTTTTTACTGGAACTCAATGTTTCAATTGATCAAATAATTCAGACCTTGTACTTCCATTTGGCACCCAATCTTATCAACATCAATGTAATTCATTTCATATCTGGGAATTTTCTTTAAGGCAGAAAATGTAAGTATGGAATTGGAAGACCTTAGCCACTTATAATATCAAAGTTGCTTGTGTCTGGGTGAAGATTTAATAAACAAAGATTTTATTACAAAATAGGATAGATATCAAAAGTATAAAGTTACATGTTTATTTGCTGTAACAAATATATGTCAAAATGTTACAAGTGTTCCAAAAATCCTATTCAAATATTAAAACCTTTTCATTACCATTTTCCTTTTTTCAAAAAAAACAAAAAAAAACTTAAAAAGCAAACATCTGCTCTAAATCATTTGTCTTCCATGGTATGTTTCCTTCTGTCTCAACTTTTCCTTTTTATGCCATTACTGGTATTTTTGTTGAATTGATTTCGTAACTCATCTCTATGTGTGATTTTTTTTAGTTTGTCTGCCAGATGGAGAAACGCATACATCTCAGGTACATGTCAAGCAAGAACCTTCGTCCCCTACTCCCCTAGCAACCGTAGATGTTGGCCATATTGTATCCGACCTTGATTCGACCTTGTCCAGGACTACGTTAAATAACAACATCGACCATTACAACCCAGAGCGGATGAGTAAAAAGGAACCTGGGGAGAAAAATGACTGTCAATTTCAGTTTCAATTAAAACAGGATCGGCATGCTCGACGAAAACAAGAGATGCCGAAACAGAGTGAAATTTATCTCATGTCCGATGACTCAGATGTTGTAATTGACGAGCCTCCAACATTAAACACAACCATTCATTGTGATGGGAATTTAGAAAACGGATCCAGTGCCATAAGGAAAGAAAAGGGGTTTGATACTGCACAGGGAGATATTAACCATATATCACATGTTAGCCATAATGATAATGCCATATTGCACACTAATACGTTCACTAATGTCGGTCACAAAGCGTATTTATCTGAGAGTTCCCAGCAACACAATAGCGGAGAAACATATCAGGAAGTCATGAATGGAGAAGAACCGAGGGATCTGTCTACCAAAAAAATTCACAGCACCTCAACAACATGCAATACAATAAATAAAGTGCATCGCTGTAACCACTGTGGGAAGAAATTCAACTTCTTCAAGAATCTAGCGTCCCACATGCGCTTCTACCACAAAGGCGGGAAGCTCTTGAAGTGTCCTACTTGTAGCAAACAGTTCCAGTTTGCCTTCCAGTTGGCAGTTCATAGTAAGGAGTGCCGTGGGAGGCCTGTTGTGTTTAATGCTCAGGATTCCATGTATCCAGAGCCAGAAAAGGATCTCACAAAGGACCAAGGAGCTAGTAGTGGTGTTTTGCCAACATCGTATTCCCATCTTGGTGGATTTGATGCTAGTCAACCACAACTTTATAATGACATGCCGTTAACCTCTATCAGTCAACAACAAGATTACTTCAGTGGGGCACCTATAGGTGGCGGCACTAATAGTGACCTGCATTCAGCCAACATGTCTAGCAGTTTAGCGAATGATGTATATACAACACAGACATCCAGCACGGCTGCCTCAGCTTCTACAGACTATACAAGTTCACAACCATCCTACTATAGCCATAAAAACTTAACAAATGTGGAAACCATGCTAGACTATACCACAGAAAAGAACCCATGTAACGACACTTTTACCAATTGGAAAACTGACCAAAATCAGTACTTAAGTTCGTTTTTTATATCACAGAAGAAAAAAGCCAAGGGACTGAAACTATATCAGTGTGACATATGCAGTAAGATATTTTCCCAGCGGTGTAATCTTAGTCGCCATAAACAGATTCACACAGGGAAGCGTCCATATAAATGTGAGCTATGTGGGAAAAGTTTTAACCGATCAGATGTGTTAAGTGACCATCGGAGGCTGGTACATAGTGTGATGACCGCTTCGGGTGACCATCAATGTCCAGGATGCAACAAGTTCTTCTCATCGTCCGGTTACCTTCATCGCCATCGGAAGATATGTCACTTACCTACAGCTGTATAGGGAAGGCTATTTTAGACTTAGGAAAATGACAATCTCCACATGTTTTTAACCAACATGTAGGGAAAGCTACTTGAGACTTAGGAAAATAAGATGACAATCTTCACGTCACTTACCAACAGATGTATGTGGAATTCTACTTTAGACTAAGGAAAATGACAATCTCCACATATCACTTACCAAACGCTGTATAGGGAAAGCTATTTTAGACTTAGGAAAATGACAATCTTCATATAGCTCAACAGCTATATGGGGAAAGTTATTTTAGACTTAGAAAAATGACAATCACCACGTTACTTACCAGCAACTGTATAGGGAAAGCTACTTCAGACTTAGGAAAATGACAATCCCCATATGTCACTTCCGGTTATCTTCATTACCTCTGCAAGATATGTCACTTACCGTAAATTCTCGAAAATTTAGACCAACCTTAGAATTTAGGCCACTATACTTATTGTGCAAAATAATTCAATGGAAATCTAGGCAAATCTTGGTCTATCGCTGGTCGTCATTAAGTGAAATTTAAGGGAAATCTGTGCAACTATACTCTGCTTTGTCTGTATTTTGATACTTTACCTTAATACGGTGGGCAGACTACCTTTTACGACTGAGCATTTATAAAAACGGTTAAACCAATCATCAATGAATATTTCCTAAGTCTTACATGTCAGAATCTGTCCAATGCATTCTGAATATTAAGTTTATTGTGATTTATGTACAAGTACAAAGAAAGTAAGCATTGTAATATAAACAGGAATCTGTATTTCACACTTTTGTAATGACAGCTGTTTGACTTTACGCTTACAGAATTTCAATCAGATTTGCAGACAATTATTTTACTGCTTTACGTTTTTAATTTGAACTTCACAAAGTTCAGTTTTCCTATGCATTAAGGGATTCCAAAGTTGTTGTTGATGTTGTATTTAACCCTTTTGCTGTTGAGGTTACTTTCGTCCAATGCTCAAAAAAGCGAAAAATTAGGGAAATCATCTTAACCCTGTCATTTTGGTATTCATTGGATAGCGGTCCCTGAGTACTATCAAATGAGTACCAATCTGCCATGGTTTCAGTCATTTTTCCGCTTTTTGTCATCATTTCATGTTGACCAAACTAGCAACCAGCAGCGAAAGGGTTAATAATCTCTCTCTAATTGTTTTCTGAATAATACCCCAATGAATGTCATTGTATATCTTTAATGCTGCTTTGTTTTATTGGAGTAGTTTTTCTAGTGAATGCTTTTAGTTCATAGAACCGCGCATATCCATTTTTATATTTTGTTGATATCATTTATCATTTGTTTATTTACTATATACAGACTACATTTCTTTTAATATTGGTTTTGTTTAGCAATTGCTTCTGTTTTGAACCGATGTTAAAAATTGTGATGTTATTTTATGTTAACTCTTACATGCCCGGAGCACTTGTGTGGTCAGACAAAATATTGTTTTTTATTATAATAACATATTTGTCAATTTCTTGAAAACTCTTTCCTCAAACATAATAATAATAATAATAATAATAATAATAATAATAATAATAATAATGATAATAATAGTATTAATTGATATTTGAGATAGCGCCTTTTCCACCTATAATGTTCAAAAGCGCTTTAAAGGACGTCAGTGGACAGTTGTCATGGTCCATATAGTCAAATAAACTCCTTTCGAAATAGCAATTTTTTCAGCTGTTTCTTGAAGTTTTGCACACTATCAGCAGCCTTGATGTTGTCAGGGAGCTCATTCCAAAGGCGTGGTGCATAAAACATCATTTAAATATTACCTTTATTCTCGAGGATATGTCACACTTGCCACATTCATACCTCGCAGTCACTCTGGGCATGGAAGGGTTCATAGCCTTATAGTTTACATATCAGAATGCTTCTAGTTATTTTCTGAGTTTGAATATACTGTTAGTTTCTATGTGCAGTTACGGCAGGATGGAAAAGTCTGTTAGACTTGGGAAAAGTGTTAGGAGAAGTTAAGTCCGCAATTTGAGCCCTTAAAGATGTGTTAGCCCTTGTACCTTTCTCTAATGATAAAAAAGTGTGTTAGACTTGGTAAAAGTGTTAATAGGAGAAGTGAAGTCCACAATTTGAGCTCTTGAAGATGTTTGTCCTCTCGTATCTTGCTCTAAGCAAAGCATTATATTTCTAGGTGGTCCAATGCAATTATATACATCACCATTGGACCAAATACTCAAATATTCAATCTAAAAAAGGGACATACTACCTCTGTTTAATGTGTTCACCATATCATGAAATATTTTCAAATGTGTAAAGTTGATTCAGCATTCTGGGAAGAGTGTGTCAATATACAGCTTATGCCCCAGCAGGGTCCTAACTGCTCATGCAGGGGGATTAGAAAGTCAAGAGAATGCTCTATATGTATAGGCCTTGGACTTGGTGAAGTCATGTTGCCATATTCTAAGAAAATTGACTCTAAACCAACTCCCTAGTCTCGCTTTGTTTCTGGTTTTCATTTTGAGGTATATGAAATTATAAACTAAAATTCTTTATTTCAATAATAGCTATGATTATTGTCTTGCATCATTACTTCTTGTAAATAGCCTTACAAGTGGATATAAAAGAGATAGAAATAAAGTCCTCCGGTTGTTCAATTTTCGAGGAAGGGACTGAATCATGACAGGTAGAAATACTTTGACACTCAATGTGATTTTGGTATCACATAATTTGCAGGGCAGTGATAGAAAAACTACAAGTTAGTTAAACAGTGGATCATGTAAGAGAAAAGCAAATAAAAGAAATCATATAAAAACTTGTTTTGTGTTTCTGTTATTCCAAACAGCATCTTTAGAATTTGGATATTAACTTTCAGATCTGCACCTGGCATGTATCTGAGAGAAAAAGCTTAGAGGGTAGAATCGAGACAAACATGTATCCCCTCTTATTCACAGGAAGAATAAAATACTGTATTCCTCTGTTTAACCGCACAGTCCCAAAGTATGCGCACCCACCCTTTTTCTGAAATTTTTTTCAAGCTCCTAGCAGCTGTGGGTAGCAGCTATACAGATTGTCAACACCCCTTCTAGCAAATTATTTTCCTAACCTTTTACTCACATGTGTGCTTAAATGGAGGAATACACTATTCACATCCCAGGGACGTACTGCTGGCTTCTACATCACTGGAGAGAAATGGAGATATTGTATTCCTCTTCTGAGTTCACATGTGCACTGTGCACCTCTTAGTTCCAAGTTTACTTTGTACTCTTACTAATAGATGCCTACCTGAAAACTCAAATCCCACTGCACTGATAACATTTGGGTCTGCCCTTTTCATCCTGTTTCACATCTCCTAGTTCAAAGTACACTTTGCACTCTTCTCAATAGATGTCAACCTGAAAACTCAAACCTCTTTTCATCCTATTTTACATAGTATCACAATTTATAAAATTTCCAAAGCACAGATGGTGTTCTTTCCCAGGGTTATATGGCAGCAGCAAGACTGGAGTTTTATGCTATAGTTCTAACCAGTAATGTCAGCCAGATGATGACCATGCATGGCAGGGCCTTCGGAGGTTAACCCATTAGAATCTTGGGGTATCACCCAGTGTCTTAGCCAGGATTTAGAAACTGGGTGCCAAAAATTGGCAGTTGTAAAATTTTTGGGCGTCTAAACTTTTAAGGGGGATCACAATATACTCATATTTCCACCATAAACATGTATAAATTCATCAAAAATAAGGCATGATATCATTAGACAATGTCATGCGAATTATAAGGAGATGGAAAATTCAATTATAAGCTTGAGATTGAGATTTTTAGAAATTCCACACTAAAAAAATTGGGTGTCCTGAGGGGTTCTTTTTAAGGGTTTGGGTGTCCAAAAAGGCACCCAGATGCCCTGCTGGCTAAAACCATGATATCACCTTATATATCCCAGTTCCTGTTTCCTGAGAGTAAAGCTAATGGTTGGAGAACTTAAAAACTCTAGAAAGTTAGAGGAATAGAAATTTTGGTTTTCGTCACTTTTTCTGTCATGTTGCAACTAAGTCATAACTAGGCAGTGGTGGAGGACCCGGCAAATACCCCTGCCTAACCCCAAGTCACTGGCAACTTCCTCACTTGCCTTGCCTTCCTCACTGGGCATTATATCAAATATCAATTATCATTAGTATTATTATAAGTATTATTATTAGTATTATTAAGAGGAAATCTGATAGGAATGAGCAGTAAAACTGTTATTCAAGTAAACTTTAGCATTTTAAACAGTGAGCCAAACAAATATTTATGAATAATTTCTTGGATAATTACTTTGATAAAATATATCTATTCAATTAAAAATCAATCAAAGATATTCAGTCTTTCCTGGTAGCCAACCAACCCATCACTTTATCTTGCTAGTGTCACAATTGATCAATAGATGGCAGCACCCAACAGAATCGTCTGCATTACCCGTCATGCATCTGTTGTTTACAAACCCGTGGCCAAAATGGCGACCACCGCTAGCGATGAGAACTTTTACCGTAGAAGGCTGGACCGTACGCCAGAAAAGCTAGAATTTCACGCTCTTCCAGATCAAGACAAAAAACTCATCAGCAGTTTACGAGAAGCGGTGACCGGAGCGCACTCCAAGATGAGTCGCATGAAGGACGAGGTTGAAGACAAGTGAGCACTGTTTATGAATTTCACGTTTCAATGAAGCGTGCAGGTGCTCTCGAAATGAGCTTATTTTATTGATTGCAATGGGGTTTCCCAATTGTTATGCCCCCTATGCGCAAGCTATTGTTCTACATATTTCATATTGATCAAATTTACCGTATGAACTAGTTAGTAGAGGTACTAAGATCGAGGTGCAAGGTCTCTCCAACTTCCAAGTCCATGTGATTGTTAAAAGGGTGTTTACCATGGAAACCATAAATATTGACTCAGAGGACATGCCCCTCCCTTGATGGTCAGCCAAAATGTGAATCATCCAGGTAGTAAACATTGGATGCAGTGGACAGGTAAATGCTACAATTACTGAAATTATCCATCAGCCAGTTATCACACATGTGTATGGACTATGGTGTCAATATTCTTTGGACATAACGGTTTTGTTTGTAGGTCCAGAGATATAAATAGATTCTAGGTCATAGGTAAGTCCAGTGTACCTGGGAATTCATTTGTTATCTACTCTACCCGAAGCTACCACATCAGAGATGGATCTTCCATGCAGGCTCAGTAATACTGGAAGCTATTAATTAGACAAAGGCTTGTTTTAGCCATTTTAGATTTAATTTAACTTGAATTTAACATTTATTTTAAAATCATAAATTGAAGGTAGATTCCTAAGAGAAGATCAGAAGTTTTGATCATGCAAGAACCGGACCTGGAGCCTGTAAGTTAGGAAAAGTATTGGGCAAGTAGATGCAATATGAATTGTCCATTAGCTAGCTAGTTCTCATATTATATTTGGTCAATGGCATGTCTTTTATGCATTTATTAGGTTAGTGTATGTGTTGGCCATAAGCTTGGTCTTAGCCAATTTTTGGAAACAGGGTGTCCAAATAGAGGTTTCATAGACATTTGCGTGTCCAAAGTGTGGTACAAAGTACATACTATTATTAAAATAAACCCTATATATTTACAGATTTTGCATTTTTAGGCCAGTAACTGCTTTGTGTGTTATAAAAGTGACACTATGTACAGCTTCTACATATTCTATCTTCTAAGAAAAGTCATCATCAGCAAATTCTGACAAAAACTTTTGGGTGTCAAAACTGTCAAAAAACAGTGTTCAGGGTGTCCGAATGACACGCTGGACGCATAGGTGGCTAAGCCCCTGGCCATAAGGTGATGAATACGTCTACTTCTTCTTCTAGAAGCTGTACATATTTTAGACATTACAGTACAAAATTTAAATATATCATGAATTATATATCAACCACTACTGTTACTAACTATTACTATTATTTCTCTACGAGTAGTGAGAGACTACATACGTCACACATATGCCAGAGACTCCTAGCCGCAGCTTCTCGCAACCAGGTGCCATCTGGTGGTGGACTTGTTCGCATATATCAGTTACATATCACATATATCTGTCAATTGCAATTCAATTACAATGGAATTAAGTCTTCACACATTCCCAAGATTCCTAGCTACTGTAATGGGGATCTATACGCAAATATGGTAACTTGAACCCCCTAGCCTCCTGCAATACAAACGGTTTGTATTGTGCTTTTGAGTGAACTGCTGCAATATGTACAAAAGGTTTGTATTGTCGGCCTGACTCAGATTTCTCAGGGCTTTGCAATACAAACGGTTTGTATTGTCGCTATGAGTCAGCACTGCAATACAAACTGGATGTATTGTGATGTGACTGACTGGATGAAATATCATGTGTGGTAAATAAATAGACAAAATTAATTCAAATTCGATAATTTATTCAGATCATAATTCAAAACAATATACATGGTTATAATGCTTTGAAACTTGTTTTACTTAATGACTGGAGGATCATATAATGGTTAATTTATTAACCGACACTTCCTGTATTTAAGTCATAGTCTGTATAAGACTCTCTAGAGACAACAAATAAAACACAAATAAATAGCTTGTAACAATAGTACAACAAGGTACTAGGTAGGTACTAGGTAGCTGGGACAATTACACCTTACATAACGGATTATAATGAAACTTCACTGTTGTGATGATTTCTTCTCACTGGATCAAGTCCACACTTTGTTTTTATATCATAGCATGTATAAGACTATCTAAAGAAAGCATATACATAATAGCTTGTACCAATAGCACAACTAGGTGGGTAGCTGAGACAATTACACCTTATACAATGGATTATATAATCAATAACTGATGGGCTAAGCACTGATTTGCATTGATCAAGCATAAAATAACTTCAAATTTCCATCATAGTTTTGACAACTCTTTTGAAACTTCACTGTTATGATGATTCCCGCACACTGGATCAAGTCTTTCAGCGTCTTTGTCTGCGTTTCACTGTAGATTTGCAAACGGTACATTTGAAATCCTTGCGTTCTAGTCTAGTTGCATCCATATTGTAACAGTTAATGTGACTCCATAGGTGGCAAATATCACAATCCACCAGAGGTTTGCCAACATTTTGAGTTGCACCGCAGATGTAGTCTACAGTTGACAAGGCTATCAGAGAAAAAATTCCTAGCCGCAACTAATACATGTATCAGTCATGTACCCCCAACGGCTCTTTTCAGAGCCACCACATCCTCACAAAAGAGCTAAATACTCACAAGTGATAGTTTTAATATCATAATAAAGTACATATATAGTTTTATAATCATAATAGATATACACCTGAAAAAGTATTTCCTAAGCCTTCTTAATAATTGACCAAGTTATTTTTGTAAATATGCACTGTACCTTTCACCATCTTCCATTCAAGGTACTTATGCCATCAAAGTAATGAGTGCTACAAATGCCTACAATACAAACCGTTTGTATTGAACCACTCAATTTCAGCAATACATACTGTTTGTATTGCAGGGGGTTCAAGTTACCATAGACAATACAAACTGTTTGTATTGCAGGTGGTTCAAGTTACCACCCACAATACAAACGGTTTGTATTGTCATCGACAATACAAACCGTTTGTATTGTAGTTGGCTTGCAATACAAACTGTTTGTATTGTAGTTGGCTTGCAATACAAACGGTTTGTATTGTCAGGTCCACAATACAAACCGTTTGTATTGTCAAGTATGCAATACAAACTGTTTGTATTGCAGCTGAGGGCTACAATACAAACGGTTTGTATTGCAGGGGGTTCAAGTTACCATACTTGCGATCTATACATACCCTATGTTGTATATATGGGTTCAATCAAGCTGCTACTGAGTCACAACATTTTCAGGAATTTTCCTAATTAAGCCATATAGCTAGCCAATCATACTATACATCATTATGAAGGTCTCTATTTGTACTTTAATATTAGGCCTAAAAAAAAAGTGTTTGGTTCCGGTTACCCGACCGACCCTAATAAATGACCACCGACCCTAATATTTTTATTCCTTTTTAAATTTTTTATCAATTGAAATTCCCAATTTTATATCGCTGGCGCTGGAAATGCAAAAGAAATAAGGAAAACTTACGTTTGAGTGGGTTTAAATCATCGTGGACGACGCTCGCATGTTTGCCGTGGACGCGGAACGGCAAAACATGCACCGGCTGATTTTTTATTAAGTGACATAACGGGGTCATGACACGCTCAATTTCATTGGTTGAAATTGTTTGCCGCCATTCGCTCGAGCGGGACACCCGAGATCCCAAGCCAACAACAACAACGTGTCGCTCAAAAGCATAGACGATTTCACGGTCTGCCATATATGGGCAAAGGTGAAGTCCGTTTGGGAGCCTCGCTTTCGTTTGGGGAGTAAAACACGCCGTTTGGGGAGTAAAAATCCTGGGAAACCAGGAAGTGGCTGCACTGTATGTGAGGCTGTTTTCGCGAGTACTGCTCAGACTTTTATTGCAACCTCAGGATTTATTATGTGTTAATTATGGTTATACATTTAAATACACGTATTGTTATCAAAATTCTAGTATTTGATATTTCATAATATGTATTTTTGACGAATTATTGCTGACATGTGATGTAAAATAGGTTCAGGTTGGCAACTTGCTCAGTCTCTGCCTCTCCCCTGGTGGCTGATACATAGCCAATGTACCAAGACAGATGGGAAGCATGAAAAAGTAAAACTTGTGTGGTCTGTCAAGCAGTCTAATATATATATATATATATATATATATATATATATATATATATATATATATATATATATATATATATATATATATATATATATATATATATATATATATATACATATATATATATATATATACATATATATATATATATATGTATATACACACACATATATATGACCCTATATATATATAGAGAGAGAGATAAGTAGGTATATATATACACACATATATATATATATATATATGGGCTCGATCAAGCTGTTACGGAATCACACTTTTGCTGTTCAAGCTTAGATATCTTTTTAATGGAAAAGGTTAGGAAATTATGCTTTATATGGTTGTGTAGGGCTTTGAAAGTTCTTTTAGATGGACCAAGTTCCAACTTCCCCAGAAAATGATTTTTGGGTAAAAAAGTGAAAAAACATGCCTGTTACGGAATCACTCAAAATTAGCATCTGTTTTCTACCACTTTAATCAAATACCACTTTCATGCTGTTCCTGCCACTTTTTTCCAAAATTTTCTTTATCATGTGGTAGGTAAATTTGTTTTGCACAGATTCCACCACAAAGTTATGAGTTGAATAAGTTTAAGTGAACTTTATTCAAGAAACTTTGACAGATGGTCTTGTTACGGAATCACATTTACCATTTGTTACGGAATCACATTTTCTGTAACAATCAATATCTTTCATTAAAAGAGTGCACTATGGTGAAATATTCTGCTCTAATAAAAAGTTAAGTTAGTGTACTGCTATAAAGACATAATTTTTTACTGAAGGGAGCACTTAATTATGAATTACATGGCAGCAGAGAGTGGGTTTTATACGTCTCTGATGATAGGTAACAGATGACAATGTTTAATGTTAGAGGGACCACTTCCCCACAAGGGCAATTGTTAGACAATTAAATTATATAAGCTGTAATTGATTTAACATTGAAGCTTCTTATTTAAATAGATCATTAATCTGAAAAGGTTTTGAAAAACATGATGTTATCTTCTGCATTCTCAGAGGTAGATTTCACTCACTACCTGGTCAGTTTTATATCACTTCCTGTACACATCAAGGATGTTGGTATACCCCAGACAATGTGGATTCTGTTTTTCCTCCTCTGTCCCTTCTCATTAACACCCCTTATTGTTTAGTTTGGGGAAGGAGGATATGATTCGGGGGGAAATTGCATCTACCCTGATTAACTGAATGGGTGGCTTCAGGATTAGGGATGTAGAGGTGAATGGAGACAATTGCATTTGCAGACAGGATGAAGGTGTCAGTCAAGGTACACATCTGTACAGTTACCAATCGATATCAAACTAGCTTCAGGAGTTATGAATATATTATGAACATTTATAGTTAATGCCAAATTTAATAAATACTAATAAAATAACTATGTTAAACATACATTTTTAAACATGCATTTGTGATCTTATTAACTGTTGGATATTTTTTTCTGGAGTAGATCATACATGTCTATTGGGCGAATGGAGAATTCCTGGAAATATGTTTTTAAAATCATTTAGACTGCTGATCTATGACTGGCTTTGTATAAAACAGTATCATATGAGTCTTCCATATGACTTTATTCTATCTTTGAGTGATGTAACAAAATTTTGTTCTCTGAGACATGTTTATGTATTGAATCCTTCCCCTTCTACACTTGTGACATAAGTTTCCTCTCCACAACAGTGTGTAATTTATATCTGAAACACTGAATAAATTCCTCTAAAATTTAATGCGGGTGGTCAAGTTTTAAAATATATGCATAAATAGAGACTTCGGGATCTGGGCTACATTGACCATGTGCTAAACTTCAGTTTTCTTCTTTACTTGAAGGAGAATCTCTGTTTCTGTGAAGGTATCTAAAATCTCAGTCAAAGAACTTTCCTGTCCACCACAGATATAAATTCTCTAAAATCTACTATTTTACAAAAGTCTTGAACAAATAGGGTTCAAGAATGATATTACTATAGGATAAGACAGCCAAATGAGGGAGCAACTTTTTCCTGAATTTGAGGGAAAATATTGAATTCAATATTCTAAAATTCTGTACGCAACAGTTTGAATAGGTTGATATGGCCCATTATAACCATTAACATGCATGTACTTCTTGAAATAAATGCCTTATAAAAAGTCACTGATTTTAAACTAGAGTGAAAACAATTCAGTTATATATTTGAAAATGTCCTTTTAAAGGGTTACTCACAAAATTATTTGGGGGTCCTGATGGGTGATTTTTAAGGGAGTGGCTGTCCAAATGAGGCTGAGATGCCCTGCTGGCCAGCTTAATTATACTCTACTTTAAAACTGTGTGAATGTTTTAAAAAAGGTAGTTTGGTGCTATGACACATTTTGAATAATTGTACCTTTCTCAAAATTGTATGTGAGTTACTTGTTTATAAAGAACTTCATCTGATTTCCATGTACAGCTTAGTCCTTGTCCAAAGCATTTTGATACCGTATTGAAACTACTACTCGATAATGGACATATACTTTTTTTTTCAAAATACTGTGCACAATGTCTCATTCTAAATATGGAAACTATCAGTTAATACTAAATTTAAAGTTAAGATAACAAACTAGTCCATTCAAAGAATGTTCAAGAGATCTATAGGCTTGAACCAGTCAATTTATCAAATATGTGATTCCGTAACGTTATGGAATCACCAACTTTAACCCCCACAAAAACACTGTTTGAAAATTTATTTTTCAAAAGTGTGCCCCTCATAGTTGAATTAGTGTTAAAATGCTTTTTTCTATGAAGTTTCATGGTAATGACCCAATCTTAACATTTTCAAAAATTAAAAAAATGCTTTTTTTCTGTTACGGAATCACATGTTACGGAATCACAGATCACTGTATTTTAAAATTCCTCAAAAACACCCCAAAACATAATATTCAATCCTATATCTCTTGGCACAGTCTTCCCAGGTATAATTGTATCATCTAAAGCAATGTTGAAGATCATAAGATGGTTTTACAAGAAAATATGGTGGTTTGAACATTTTGTGAAATGTTACTGTCAGAAAGGCGTTGAACAAACAAACAAACACCCTGCAGTAAAATGTTCATAACTTTTTCATAAATGGGAATACAGTAAATCTGACTAAAGATCCAGACACTTCAGAATTCTAGCGTTCCAAATATGTAAGATACATATTGCTACTATAAAATTTATTTTTTGTCTTAGATGCTAACTTCAACTTGATCGAGCCCATATATATATATATATATATATATATATATATATATATATATATATATATATATATATATATATATATATGTAGATATATATATATCAGACTGCAAAATATTTTCTTATTTAGGGGGTGCATATATTCTGAATGTGTCCATAATTTCTGATTTGTATGTATGAAATGTGATTTTGTTTAAATATGGGAATAAAATGGATTATTATTATTGGTACAACTCCCATGTGTTACTATAACAGACATTTAACACATTTATGGATTATTATTATTGGTACTCCATGTGTTACTATAGCAGACATTTAATACATTTCGGTGGATACAAGACTATAAACTGAATACCTTTACCTTTATTTTCATCTTGGCATGTATCAACAACCTTCCTTGTCCCTCAACTTTGCTTTTATGTGACTGCACAATTATGCATTTATTCGCCACATGTGATGCATGCCAACAGGTGTTTGTGTACAGTCAATGCCCGAGTTTGGGAACATGTGAACCCTCAAAAAACAACTTTAAGGCCTTAAAAATTGTTTGTATCTGTAAGGGTAAAAAAATAGAAAAGTCTTTCTGTTGGGTTATCATTTCTTTTTCTAAAAATGTGTTTCGTGCATGTTTTATATTAATCGGGAGTTGGAAGAGCGGAAAAAACTTTAGGGGAGGGATTTTTGAGTTAAAACTTAAGGTTGGGTTACAGGAAATAACTTTTTTATAAGGCCTAATAACGTGGCATGGGCATAGTTTCACTGTAATATGATCCACAAGATATATCTGAATAACACTGATATTGACTTGTTTTCAAGTCTCAGTTAAAGGTGTCAGGTGTTTTATGTCACTGGAAATAAGGAAAAAAAAATATCTTTCAAATTGACTGTAAAAAGATTTTTGTATGATTTATAAATTAACTGCGTATGTCACTTTTTTTTGCTGTATATAAAGTGTTGACAGTTCTATATAATTCTGTTTGGCTGCCCAGATTCCGTTGGCGCAGTAGGCTCAGTGGCCCAATTCTGTTTGTCTGCCCAGATTCCATTGGCGCAGTAGGCTCAGTGGCTCAGTGGCCCAAGTCTGACATTGATGTAGTTTTTTATGAAGGGTTACTTACTAATCCAATATCATTTTAAATGTATTTTCATCAGGTGCAAATAAAGACCATTTTTATTTTCTCATATACTCACCTTTTTACTGTGTCATCCCCAGTTTAGATGAAGTGTGGCAAACTGATGTGAAAACTGCCAAACACATAAATTCCATATTTAAATTTTTCTATTTTAATAGAGTGTAAAATTAATATCAACTTTTGAACCTAAAGTCAGTTTGGCACACTTCATCAAGGCCTTTGAACCTTCAAACACACTACAACGTGACTATACTACGACTAGACTAGTACTGTTTGTGGGTTATTACATTGACTTCTACAGAGATAAGCAAGCTATAAAAGTGCACAGAAGGTTACAGTCACTAGTAGCGTAGCAATGTGGCAGGGGGGAGTTGGTTTATTCTGTCATGCAGTGTGGTTGGGGGGTTACACAGGAAGGAACCGCATGCCACCGCAGTCACAACATAGAAAGGCAGCTACCACCAGGTGCATTAATTTACCTGCAACGAGAGACAGAAAGAGGTTAAAGTCAAGCATAGAAAGAAAGGTGATCAATCAGGGTCAAATAAAAGGTATATAAAACAATAGCAAACAGTACGTTGCAGGGAAAAGTTTATTCTAAAAGAAATTCCCCAAAAACATATAAAAGCAAGAAGCTGCCACACAAAACTCTGGACATGCCTTCCCCTGTAAAAGAAAAAGGTCTAATGAAGAAGGGTTTCATGCATTCTGCGCCATCTCATTCTTGGAGGCATATATTAAGAAAAAAAAAAAAAAAAAAAAAAAAACCTACCTACCCTACCTATTTTTTTGGGGGATGTAATAGGAACCAAACACTTTTTTTTTTGGCCTTACGGAAATTGAATAGAGTATTTCACTTCAAAGAAAATTGTGCCAAATAGTGGAAATTTGTTGTCTGTGACGGAATCACAGGAAATTAGTTCCTGATTTTAGCCCTTTAATCCAAAACCCCATAACATACTGTTCTCGTCAGTATTTTTATAGTTTTAAGTGGTTTGCTTTGAAATATTGTTTTCTATAACAAAATTAAATATTGAGTGAAAATGATCTCCAATAATGACTTTATTGAGCAAAATGTCAGACAAAGTCTTATCTGCCTACTGTGACGGAGTCACAAATAAATGTAAAATGTAATCTTTATTTTAAGTTGGTATATCAATTACAAGAAACACATGCTACTAAGGCTCTTGGCCGACGAGAAGCAACGAGAAGTAAACTGTCTTGCTTAAGGACAAAGAAGTGACACTGGTCGGATTTGAACCCGCAACCTTCGTGTCGCCACCCGAACACTTTCACTACCACTACGCCACTGCTTCTCCGCTGATAGTGCAAAACATGGTTTTCTCTTAGTTTGCCATTAATTATCAAACATATTGGAAATTTAAAGTATCTCATTGAAATTCAAAGTTTGTATAAACATTATAATTAACACTCAACAAAGGTGAAACACATTAAAAACACCATACAGATAGTATATATTTTCTGAACTGTGAAGGTCTTTTGCCAGAGAAATGCTTTCAGTCTTGAGTGAGTAACATTGACAGAGGGTGACAGGTTTAATAGCTTCTCCTAGCCCCTTTACATCTTCCCACTTCCTTAAAACATTAATGAGAAACAAAAGCAGTGTCTGTGTGGCATGTGTTTATTGGGTTGATATCCTTTACTTGTTAATAGCTCAGACTCCAGACAGGGATGTTCTTAGTTCTCAGAAGCCAGACGGCCCAGGCCAGGGGATTGCAATCAGACCGACTTGTTTATCCTGTACTGCCCCTGAAAGGTGTGGCACTGAGTGTAAAGGCACTCCACAGCAGTAGACTAGGACAACAAAAGGAGACGGGAAAACAGCATGTTTTGTTAAACCAAAGAATAGCCTGACTAACAGCTAGATGTTACATTAGACAATATCACAAGATAGGAAAACATCATGTAGTTTGGGTAAACAAAGCTATGGTATGTTAAAGAACTCAAAGAAAGGCTTATTTATAGCTACTGGTTAAGACAATGAAAGGAGATAGGGGCATGTATATTGGAAATGTATTCTGTTGTTTTAAAGTTATGAAGGAATAAACAAAAATCTATATGCTTTCAAGAGACAATGCAAGGAAACGAGTAATTGTCAATAGTTTTGGATCAGCATCTTGTCTCAACCCCTCATCCCATTTATCACAGCTATTAAAAAAGGTCTGAACTTTTTTTGATATTTACATGTACAAGTTTTTAAGGGAAAATTGTCTGTCAGAACCATTAAATTTTTTCAGTGTTTTTAGAAAGTTTCGCAGTTCCATGTACAACCCAATTTTCAACTTCCACAAAAAAACGCTTTCAAGTTTTCAAGTACAATTTTTTGTAAACTCAAGTGATTAGTGGAGGACCTCCAAAAACTTGGTTTGGGTTGATTTTGTTATTTAAAGTAAAGTAAGGTGAATCAGTGTCAATATCTCATTTGATAACATGCAGACACCATTGATTCAAATATCCATAACTTTTTTATTTATAGGCTCAAACAAACTATTCTGAAACTAAACAAACCTAGCTTTCTAGCAATATAAGACATGTTGTGTTTTGAAAGAAAAATATTTTGGCTTAGAGGGATGTCATCGATAGTCGACAAATCGATAAATCAACATTTTCACTTTGTCAATTAAATCGAATCGAATGGTTGGGTATCGGATCGAAATAATGGATATTCTGTAACAAAAATATCAATTAATCGAATCGATAAAATTTCATATCAATGACATCACTGCTTGATCGATATGTATCATCACTAGCTAGTAGCTACAGCCACAGCCCACTGCCCTATCTTGCCGTCATTTATAGCCTGCCTGCCTCTGCGCTTGACTCACATAGCAGGAATCCCCCTGTGGCCTTATTATCTCCCCCTAAGTCGTAAAGAAGTGTACTAGTCCCTGCTCTCACTCTCTGGCAGACCCTTGCACTGTTAGGATGTGCTGTTTAACCCTGTAACTGTCTTCTGGGCTTAGGAACTGACATATGGGCTGCAGAAGCAGCACTCCTTGGGATTTACTAGTGGGGCTATATAAGAACGTTAGGATAAGCTGATCCCTGTATTTGCAGACAAGTGAGTACCGTATTACCCCGCATACAACACGCACCCCATAGATAATACGCACCCCCTCCCCAAGTCCCTTTCCCATATGTAAAATACAATGGCCTGTTTATAACACGCAGGCGGAGTTGGGGAGTGGGAATCTTGACCCCAGTACCGTAACCCGCGTTGATTCAGAGAATAAGAGGCTTAAATCGTACAGTGTTTATAGTGCTCAGAGTCACTGTGCAAGTGATACCAATTAACAGTACGGGAAAAGTCTATTTTTAAACATCATCCGGGACATAAGGGTATCAGAATGGCAATCATCATAACTTCGTCATGGTGACAGGCCAATAGACAATAGGAACCCACCAAAGTATTTTCCACCATGCCCCACACGTCCATAGCATCGCTGTAAAAATATTCTGGTTTATGTACCCGTTGATAACACGCACCCCCTCCTTGACATAGGTGCTGCAGTGTATAAAAGTGCGTGTTGTATGCGGGGTAATACGGTAAGTGATAAAGCATACCTTATATCTAGTAATCTAGCTCTTCTCTTTGTTATCTTTTAACCCTGCATCACATGGTTGGTCATCTAACCCTTAATTGTAACCAACCCTCAGACCAGCCCTGAGCTAGCAATAGTAATGGTTACAGCTGCGACTTCCCGTAACCAGGCGCCATCTGGTGGTGGACTACTGTACATGTACTTATAAATCTGTGACTCACGCTACCTGTATAGTCATCAGAGGATTACTTCTAGTTGTACATATATACATGATTGGCATTCATTATTCATTTGTATACATTTCCCCACCTCCAATTGTTATGAGCTACTACTACTAGATATCAAAAACTACAATTTTTTTTTAAATACCAATGAACTTTTTTTGGCATGTAACTAACTAAGTGTATTTAATCTGTCATGACCCATTTCCTGTTGGTGTATGATTGTATGGTTTTTGCTTGCAAATCATATAGTTCCAGACACTGACATATAATTAAGGTATTTGCCTGCTTACCCCGGCAAGTGAATTTTTGAACAAATGGCTTTGGGGCAAGTACATTTTAGTTTGTACTTGCCCCAGTATATGCAAGCTGATCTTCTGAACACTACACATTTTCAAGTAGAAAATAGATTGAATACCCACAAATATGAAAAAAATGCAATGAAATAAAAATGAAAATGGTTTTCAGATCATTGAATATATGATAAATAATACATCCAATTCTAGCATATGTTATAACTTCTTTCGGGCAAGCCAAAAATTATGTTGGGCCAGTAAAAATCATTAAATTTTGCCCGTCATGGTAAGTTAGTTCTGAAACTTAATTATGTTGATGCCTGTCAGAGTTCATTTCTCATTTCAATTCATTTCAGAGACCGAGCTCTTGACAGGGAAGCTGCGTTGAGGGCCTCAGCTGAGGAGAGACTAGAGAAACTGGTGGACATGTACAGCAGCCCGGAGGTGAATAAAGAACTACGTGAGAGGCTACCGCGGGCAGGGAAAGACGACCCCAAAGACAGACTCAGGGACAAGTGGAACCAGTAAGTAGACATGAGTAATACAGGGACTTAGCCAGGGCCCATCCAGCAGGGTCTTAGCCAGGAGTAGGATCATAGTCTTAGCCAGCAGGGCATCTGGGCGCCTTTTGGACACCCAAACCCACAAAAATCACCCTTCAGGACACCCAACAAATTTTGAGAGGAATTTCTTAAAATGTCATTTACTGTCATCAACTTGTTCATACATTAAAATTGCATGTAGCATCTTCATTTATATTGAGGTGAAACATTCATACTGTTTGCTTGGAGTTTCAATATTTACAAATTTGTGATATACCATTTTGGAGTTTGATTTTCAATGAAATGTGTGTCAACAGGGTTCTTGTAAACCAGGGTGTTTGGATACCATTTAGAAAACTAAGATCACATAAATCACAGGCTAAACAACCCTTATTGTTTGCCTTATAGTCCAACTACTGCAAAATTTATAGTATCCACTAGGACAGTCATCGATACGCCTCACATCGATGTACCGACAATTGCAGTCAATCGATGACTGCAATCTTGCCATCTCGATGCATTAATCGATGCATCGAGATGGCAAAAAAAAAGAAAAACTTACATACTTACGGCCGCAAAACTGCGAAGAGTGCTGCGGCCGTTGATCGGTCCCCACGTGTGGGAGCCGCCATGTTGTTTACATAGTGGTGACTTGCAGCACTTTCCTTTTGCAGTGAAATAGGAAGTGTTTATGGTGAGGCAAGCCACTAATGAAAGAACGGAAATTCACGATCAGTTTCGTGAATATACGTTGCAGCGGAATTGGCGAACAATTACGCCAATTCCGTTCGTAAACAATGTGGCTGATGTGATTGTTTGGTATGATGAACAATTACGATCAATGGTACATAATTCACCGTTCTTGAACAATGTGGCTGATGTGATTGTTGATGTAGGTAAATGTTGAAATGATGTTTATTAAATGTTGGCAGGCGCTGGGTATTAAATAATAAGTAATATAAACGAATATATATATATACATACAGATATTTTATTCTCATAAACACTTAAACACTGCCAATATTTGATTTTCAAAATAAAGATTATGGGTTTGGTTTAAGTGAATTTTTTCTCTCTGCTGTGTGTGTGTTTGAATACTCAGCCCTTAGTAAAGTACATTGCCTGAATAGTCTCCTAATGAGGATAAAGTTATGCAGTTTTACAAAAGTACCCTCCCTGCAGGGTGTAAGATCATAGGTTTAAACCTTGAAATAAATCATACATATGTCATACTGTTTTGAATTTCAAACTACCTACTTACTACCTACTACCTACTATTTGATTACATGCTAAAGAATTCATGGGCATATATCAATGTATCGTATCGAAATAATCGAAATCGAAAAAAGAATATCAATTAATCGAATCGACATTTTTTTTTAAACAATGACAGCCCTAGTATCCACCCTCAAAATATTAATATTTAAATGAATAGATAATTTTGATGTTGAGAGAAAACAGTAGCCTTGAAGAGGGGAGGCAGCACCAGATGTGGCATTTCCTCCCAGCTGATAAGTGTGTCATTTCCTGCTGTGACAGTGTACATTCAATGCAGGATATCATACTGAGAATGTGACCCAGGCTTCCTGGAGAGTCTCTTCAGACAAAAAATCCATTAGCCCATGAGGATAACTTTCATGATCCATTCGGCCCAACCTCTGAATGTGGAAGTGGGCTCGGAGGCGAGATGTTATCTAGACTTGCTACAAGTCTGTGTTATCTGGCTCTTTCCTTATTTCTCACTGATCTAATCTGAGTTGATTTCACTCAAGGTTTAGTTCTGACTTCTGAATAAATCCTCAAGGGGGACACACTTGAGTTCTAGTCTGTCTTTCTAACTGCAACTTCTGAAAACTGTGCTGCCATCTATAGGTTGAGAAAGACATCACACCTACCCAGAAGTGTAGGTGGCATAAGATTAAACCCAAGGCAGTCTGAGAACCAGGCTAGCAAGCGGTAAGTTTGAATGTTGATTACTGTAACATACCTAGAAAATACACATCCATATTTAAGTAAGATATTTATTTATTTGGTGTTTGTCAAAGGTCTTCAATGAATGCATTTATGGAATGGGACTCCTTGTTTATTCATTTCTTCACTGTTGGGAGTCATGGGCAACAGTGTCTTAGCCAGGAATTAGAAACTGGGTGCCTAAAATTGGCCATTGTAAAACTTTTGGGTGTCCAAATTTTTAAGGAGGACCACAATATACTTATATTTCAATGATTAACATGTTTATATTTATTAAAATAAGGCATGATATCCTTATACAAGGTGATGGGAATTATATGACATTGAAATAATTCAATTATATGCTTGAGATTGACATTTTATGAAATTCTTCACAAAAATATTTGGGTGTCCTGAGGGGTGCTTTTTAAGGGTTTGGGTGTCCAAAAAGACACCCAGACGCCCTGCTGGCTAAGACCATGATGGGCAATGTAATGATAGAGGATACCACATGTTTGTATAATTATGATGTCTCTGCCATATCTCAATTGCGTGTATGCGTAATTCAGGGTGTTGCTATAAATAGATTGGGACCCCTGCTGTACCTCTGGGTGAGGGCATTAATCCCGGCAGATGCCAGTGTGATAGTGTGAGTACTAGGGGTTTTAAGCATATATTGGAAAGTTTAACCTCACAAATACTGCCTAACAAACACTGATGTTAGGTACATGTAGAAATGATTCAAGACATGCTAATAGGGAGGATAAGACAGGAGTTTCTTTCATAAAATTCCCTCAACCAAAGCAGGACTAAGAGACCATGGAATTAGGCATAATCAAGGGAAATTTTTGATAAAATATCTTTGTCACTATGTGGCCCTGAATCTTTGTATTTCCTTACTCTGCAGCACTCATGAACTTGTGACTTAAAAAATCACAAGCTTACTAATTTAGTATTTTCAAATGGACCTTAAATTCAATTTGGGCTAGATAATGTAGTATATGAAATGGGAACTGGCCACAACTTGAGGCCATAGGGCTTTCTATCATGAAGGGGGTTAAGAAACAAAATGTTTGTGATATGGAATATATTTCAAACCTACTGATTTACTATATTCAAATGGGCTTCAATTTAAATCTGTGTTAGATAATCATTTTCATATGTAGTGCTTATAAGAAATGGGAACTGGCCACAACTCGAGGGCTTAGGGCTGTCTATTATGAAGGATGTTAAGGAACAAAATGTTTGTGATATGGGAAATATTCCAAACCCACTGATTTACTATATTCAAAAGGGCTTCAATTTAAATGTGTTAGATAATGATTTTCAAATGTAGTACTTATAAGAAATGGGAACTGGCCACAACTCGAGGGCTTAGGGCTGTCTATGTACAATGAAGGAGATTAAGATACTAGATATTTGTGATAGTGATTTGTATTCGTTGTGATATGGACATGGATATGGATCTATTTCTGGATTGTATTGCAAGGGTCTTACTATATTTAGCTGTTAAGTCAAACCTACCACAATAATGAAAACTGCCTCTTTTTAGAGACCAGAATCCTAGAATTCCCATAGGTAAAATGAAATTTTCTTTACTGTAAAAACAGGAACCAGCAACTTAAATTATTTTGACACTTTAAAAGAAATTGCAAAGCTAACAATAAACTATTTTCAAATGGATTAGATATGTGCTGGAAAATGATTTTTAAATGTAAGTTGCAGAAAAAGAAATGAACAGCCCTCGGCTTTGCCTACCTATTTCTCAGAGTTCTAGACCAGATAATTGGATAAATTCCATGTTGATAGCCAGGTTATTTCATTAACCCCAAACCCAAATAGAAAAAAGGCTTAGACCGGGTATGTGTAAACGTACATGTACCACCACCATTTTTATCACTTTAGTGTAAATTAGGAAGTTGTAGTAATTAGTGGATAGTAAAATAAAGCAACCCCTTATTTTGATTACACTTAGCACTTTTATTTGCTACTCATAGATCAAAAGAAAATGTTGTTACCTTTCTAAGAGTTAATTCCAAAGACCTGACATGGATAGTACACTGCATTTTAGCCACCTTTTCTGCTATCCTGCTGTTGGCCATTCTAGAGACAGATACCTAGAAGTTGTGCTCCAGGTACATCATTCCCAGTTAGTATAACTTTAGGAAAAACCTTTTTTCTATTTTCTTTAAAGCTGAAGTCCTTACAGGTGAGAGAGTGGTCAGATGTACCTCTTTATCATATTGATGTGGAGCACGGGGATGTTAGAGGTGTGAGATATCAACTTCTAACATTGGTCCCTAATTATCCCTCAACTCCATGTTTCTGGGTACAAGTGGCATTAAGAAGTCATAAACTTCATTTACTATTGACTGAAGATAACAATGTTGGTCTGTATGTATGAATAGGCCCTTGTTTATAGTGCATTTCGGCCTTGGAAAACTGCCTCTCTTAACACTTGAAAGTATAGGCTCCCCGGACTTTTTGCCCTCAAACGGAAGTTGACGTCATTTCTGTGACGTAGCAAAGCTGAATTATGCATACACGCAATAGAGTCTGAAGTCTGAAATGTCATCAACTGCTTTTTAAACACTGAATACAAACAGGGTGGATTATGTCACTGACATTTGATTGAATACACATTTTGGTTTGGTTAGAGCAAAGAGATCTATTTATATGTCTCTGGTCTGGTTAGAGAATGAGCACTTTCTTTACTTAAATAATAGATACACATTGTATATCTTAATGATTATCATCTGAAAAGGGGGCTCTCTCTCCCTCAAAATGTATGATGTACCAAATTTTTGTTTTCCAAATTTGATACCCAGTTTCTTAGAAGTGGCTTGCTAAATCTGATTTGAATAATCATAGTCAAAATACCTTTACTCTAAAAGGTTTAATCTCTGCCAAAAATCACTTTCATTATGGCCTACTGTTCCATATGATATAGCATCAACAGCAGGGTCTTAGCCAGGATTTAGAAACTGGTGCCTAAAATTGGCAATTGTTAAATTTTGGGACGTCCAAATTTTTAAGGGGGGCATCAATACACTCAAATTTCAACCATAAACATATATAAATTTATCAGAATAAGGCATGATATCCTTATACAATATCATGGAAATTATGTGGAGATGAATATGTTCAATTTTTATGCTTGAGATTGACATTTGAAAGCAATTTCTCACAAAAAGATTTGGGTGTCCTGAGGGGTGCTTTTTAAGGGTTTGGGTGTCCAAAAAGACACCCAGACGCCCTGCTGGCTAAGACCATGATCAAGAGTTTTATTAAACTTTAGATGGTGCTACATTACTCTTTCATGAGTTAGCTAGAAAAATCTTGTTGAATTGGAATGTTGGTTATCATCACTCTCTTTGTCATTTTATGACTAATCTGTTACAAGCCAGTTGTAAGTGGTGGAGTAAACGGGTGTACCCGGCAAAAACCACCGCCTAATTTCAAGTCACTAGCAACTCTCTCACATACCTCGGATGGGATTCGACCCTGGACAGTAGTGAGAGACAGCTAGTACTAGTAGTTAGTGGCAACGCCTTAGACCACTTGGCCATCAGGGCAGGCCCTCCATCATAAGTCACTGTATATTTTGATAAGCCCTCAGTGGTGAGAGACAGCTAGCAGTCAGTGGCAACACCTTAGACCACTCGGCCATCAGGGCATGCCCTCCATCACAAGTTAATGTATATTTTGATAAGCATTATGTCTTAATTCCTGGTGCCAGTCAGAAAGCAATACATCATGATCCACTTAACGCGGAGACACTAACACTGGAAATAAGTGTAGTCAATTACATCCTGTGTTGATCTCTCCGTCAACGTCCAAGCCATAAAAGTTTTAGCGTAATGAACCCAGAACTTACGTCTCGCAAGAATATTCGAGGATTTTCGAGGATATTCGGAGTTCCATTAGCGAGAATGAGCACTCGTCTTGTTCACACATACTGTGCACACACATTCCTGTCTCGACGTCCATTTCAATAAAGTGAAACAAACATGGCATGAGTAAGGAGTAAATGGCGCTGGATTGGATTTAACAATTTTACTGTCACAGTGTGCTGAGGCTACTTTTATCCAATGCACAAGGATGCAAATATTTTTGAAAACCATCCAAACCGCGCATGTTGGTATTCATTGGATAGCTCTCGCTGAGTGCTCTCATATGAGTACCCATATGCCAGGCTTTCAGTCATTTTTCAAGTTTTTTGTATAATTTTAATATACCAAAATAGCCACCAGCAGCATAAGGGTTAATTAAGAGTGCGGTTTTATACGAGAATCCTGATGAATGTGGATAATCTATAGGCACACACAAATCCCCCCAGTAGGCAGGGTTACAACTGTTTTAATTATTAACCTGGATGAGGTGATGGGATTCATTTGATGCTTTAAGTGTGGTTTTGACATGCTCATGGGCTGAGGATGTCTTTAACTGGGATTACCACATGATGGAATGGCAAGAGTTAGATACCAACAAAAAGAGATTAAGGAAAGGAGAAGAATTGTGTGGTCTCTTAGGGTCTGGAATGAGGTGATGTGATTCATTTGATGCTTAAAATGTGGTTTTGACATGCTCATGGGCTGAGGATGTCTTTAACTGGAATTACCACATGATGGAATGGCAAGAGTTAGATACCAACAAAAAGAGATTGAGAAAAAGGAAGATTTGTGTGGTCTCTTATGGTCTGCTTCCCCAAACAGAAATTCATCTCCTGTTTTCTCTTATTGACAGCTGAAAAGATAGGGTTGGTTTCGCTTATGTGCTCAAGTAATGGAACCTGGCTCATTTAACACTTAGATCAGTCAGACGTACACGTGTTTCTTAACCCATTAATGCTTAAAACATCCACTAGAAATTGCTGTCTACAGGGCGTCCCAAAAAAATGCAATCCTCCGCTTTTCCCAATATTTTTTCAAAACAGCTTAAGTAACATCTAAAATGACTTCATGGTTAAATTGAAGGATATCTAAGAGATGACCTGTTGCAGTTTCAAGCAAATCCGATCATCCATGTCAAAGCTGTTAGGCAAAGTTTGAACCCTCTATCATTTCACTCCAACACATTCACAAGGTGAATTTCCAATGCAAAATCTGCATACTGACCAAGCTATTTTTAGCATTCTGCTCTGGCTCATGGCGAGGAGACATGAAAAACCAGTCTTCACCATAGGTTTTACATTGCGTTGGAGTGAAATGATAAGGGGGTCAAACTTTACCTCAAAACTTAGATCTTAGATACCACAAAAAAATTACTTAGGAATTGAGAAGTATTTAACAAAATATTAAAGGATATATATATATATATATATATATATATATATATATATATATATATATATATATATATATATATATATATATATATAAATAGGACATATTTTATGATTGTATGTTTTGATCTCCCAGTTTTATATTTCCTGCTAAGGACCTACCTTTATTGGTGTATATGGAATAGTAAAGCTAATGATGGCTAATTTGGCCAATACCATATGATGCAAGAAACCTGAGAAAATGGCCACCCTGGCACATGGGTACTCATATGAGAGTGCTCAGCAAGAGCTATCCAGTGAATTCCAATATGACAGGGTTCAGATGTTTTTCAAAAATCTTTGCATCCTTTTGCTCTTGACGAAAGTGGCCATTATGCTGCTGGTAAATAATTTTTCCATTACAAAATGACGCAAAAATAAGAGGAGAAAACATTGCTGAAACCTTGGCATATGGGTACTATATGAGAGTACTCAGTGTATACCAACCAGGGGCTTAGCCGCAATGCGTCCAGCGTGTCATTTGGACACGCAGAACACTTTTTTTGGACAGTTTGGACACCCAAAAGTTTATGTCAGAATTTGCTGAAGATGACTTTTCTTAGAAGATAGAAGATGTAGAAGCTGTAGTGTCACTTTTATAAGACACACAAAGCAGTATCTGGCATAAAAAAAGCAAAATCTGTAAAGGTATAGGGTCTATCTTATTAGTAGTATGTATTTTGTACCACACCTTGGACACGCAAAAGTCTATGAAACCTCTATTTGGACACCCTGTTTCCTAATATCGGCTAACACCCTGATACCAACATGACAGGATTTGGATGGTTTCGAAAAATCTTTGTGATTGTGATGAGAAGTAGCCTCAGCATTGGAAGGGTTAAGAATTGGAAGGGGTGATAGGCTAATGCTGTCTAAGGGGCAAGGCTGTGTACATACAAACACCATCATTCCCTAATTCCATGTACCCCTTTTCTGAAGCAGGACCCATGATAATATATGTTTTATTGAGATTTATAAAGTTTAGTCAGGTGTAAGTAAGATTCCTTAGGGCACTACCTCGTTTAGGGGAGAAGTGAGGGTATCACATGACATGAGGTGTCAGTATCACCTCACTAGTAAGGATTCACACACTCAATATTTGGGCTGCTCTAGTTGGACATAGACGCTTGATGAACTGAGACCTATATAACTTGGTATGAGTGACTGTTTGATTTACAAGATGAACATGGATTATTATCTGAGACTTATAGAACCACTGGACAACAGCAGGTAGGATAGCATGGATTTGAGTTTGTGCACCAGTTAAGTAAATATAGGGGCTCAATTTGTTTACAAATCCAAAGGAAAACATCAACTATTAGAAAATGTCTGTATGGTATTCCATATGGCACAGTGGAATTGTACTGTCAACGGCAGTATTCTTTGGTATAAATATATCTCCCTTCTTACTACAAAAGTAGGCTAGGAAAGGCAAACCACCAATCTACCATGATATATAGGTTGTGGAATTTATTGTGTACTTCTATGCATAGAATTTGGTCTTTAATCAACAGACTTCATTTCCTCAATGGATTGTACTTCACAAAAGTGTGTTTTTGTATTCTAGAGATCTACTCTTCCCAGTAGGTACCTATGGAACTTATCCTATCAATCTGAAGTGTTGCCTAGTAACACTGACCTACCATGATATGTAGATGGAACATGGTAGTTGCATTTATCAACACCATGATTTTGTAATTTGTATGCTACTCTCCAGTAGTTACCTAAGGAACTTATCCAATCAATCTGAAGAGAAGAGTAAGCTAGGAAAATTAGACAGCACTGAGCTACCAATTTCTGAAGAGAAGAGTCGGCTAGCAAAATTAGACAGCACTGACCTACCATGATTTATAGATGGTAGGATTAGTAGTCTGTGTGTTCTATCAGTTACCTGTAGCTAACAGCCTAACATGGACTTTAGATTTTATTGACTGCCTTATAAATATTTTGAGTACTTCATTTGAGCAGTGACATGATAAATTGCAGCTTACTAGACAGTAGTTCTCTGTTTTTAGTACTACTTGTTTTCCTTGAACCCTTTGTCCATTCAGTGTATGTGAAATACTAGCCTAGATAGCTAGGCTGTCATATGTATGTTTATGTCGTGTTTTTTTTTCTGTTACCAGGCACCAACTATTCTAGGTGGCCATAGTGGTCAATTTAGTTTACACTCATCTCACCAGGGAAATAGAGGACTCAGTATGAGTATGATCTAAAACCTTTAGAGATATGAGGATCAGGTGGTGCAATCTATTTACCATACTTGGTACTGCACCATGTTTCTTGGTCAACACAGAAAGCAATGTCAACTCTATAAGGACTAGGAGCCTATTCTGATGAAATACATGATCATTTATCCAATCTGAAAAGTAGGCTAAGGAAGTTAAACAACAGTGACCTGGCTTGATTTATAGGTAGTGGTTATTAGTAGTAGCGTATGTACTCAGTGGGTTTTATCAAGGTTACACGGCAAACACAGGTAACACAGATTCTACTTGTTTTCCTTAAAACTTTATTTCGATTCGGTGTATGTGGATTGTGGAATACATGATCATTTATCCTATCTGAAAAGTAGGCTAAGGAAGCTAAATAACAGTGACCTGGTTTGATTTATAGGTAGTTGGATTAGTAGTAGCGTATGTACTCAGTGGGTTTTATCAAGGTTACTCAGCAAACACTGGTAACACAGATTCTACTTGCATTCCTTGAACTTTATGTTCATTCGGTGTATTTGGAATAAATGATCATTTATCCTATCTGAAAAATAGGCTAAAGAAGTTAAACAACAGTGACCTAGCTTGATTTATAGGTAGTGGGATTAGTAGTGCGTATATACTCAGTGGGTTTTATCAAGGTAACACAGCAAACACAGGTAACACAGATTCTACTCGCATTCCTTGAACTTTATGTCCATTCGGTGTATTTGGAATAAAGGATCATTTATCCAATCTAAAAAGTAGGCTAAGGAAGTTAAACAACAGTGACCTGGCTTGATTTATAGGTAGTTGGATTAGTAGTAGCGTATGTACTCAGTGGGTTTTATCAAGGTTCCGCGGCAAACACAGGTAACACAGATTCTCCTTTTTTTCCTTGAACTTTATGTCCATTCGGTGTATGTGGAATAAATGATCATTTATCCAATCTAAAAAGTAGGCTAAGGAAGTTAAACAACGGTGACCTGGCTTGATTTATAGGTAGTTGGATTAGTAGTAGCGTATGTACTCAGTGGGTTTTATCAAGGTTACACAGCAAACACAGGTAACACAGATTCTACTTCTCCTCTTTCAGAAGCCCGGGCAGCAGGGAGGCTGAGGAGAGTTACCAGAAAATGGAGAATCGAGGATCTCATTCAGGAAACAGGAGTAGAGGTAAGTACAAGTACTACTGGTATGGGGAGGGTAATATGTGACCCTCTTTAAGCATGGTTCTAATATCTATGATAGATGTTTTATCAGGGTTCAGAAATGGAGATAAGGTAATTATTACACCTGTGGATAGGTGGAAATATGTCCCTGACTGGGATGACAAATTTATCCTACAGGTAACTGAGGAGAGTTACCTGAAGATGGAGAACCGAGGATCTCACGCCGGGAACAGGAGCAGAGGTAAGATAATTGGATGGGTAGTGTAATAAGTGTCCGTGTTTAGCATGGTGCAAATGGAACCTAGGTGAATGTGTGGTAAATGTTTTACCAGGGTTCAGAAACAGGTAAGGTTATACACATGTGCATTGGTGGATATATGCCCCTGATTCATTGGAATGATAAATGAATTACTAATTAGTAACTGGTAATGTTTATCATGTCTCCCATGTAGTTGTGAGGTAAGTATTTCTTTAAGGATCAGAAGCTACTGATGATGTCAGTATATATTAGTGCTCGGACGATAAATCGAAATATCGCCTTATTGATCGTTGTGCCACGATAGTAGCGCTATCGATAACTCGAGGAGTTATCGATAATGAACGATAATTCTCGTCCAAAAAAGAAGCACATGAAATGATGTGAAATTTAAAAAAAATGCAAGATAACTACTCACCACAACGCCACTTCTATCACTTTGATATACCGGCGGTGCTTTCCGGTAAACAAACCGCCATGTTGGACTTCAAAATCACGCTGCTAATCACGACACGAACGTGATTTTGGTCAATTTCAAAATGGTGGATGTTGTTTACCGGAAAGCATCGCCGGTATAACGAGCCATCAGGAGCGGAATGTGGGTAAGTTCTGTGCCGCCTCAAGTTACCAAATTATCGTTTTTTATCGATAATCTATCGTCATTTTGGACGATATATCGATAAGAAAAATTTGGCCAAGTCCGAGCACTAGTATATATGTCCCTGTTTCATATGGAGCTGTCTACTCCCAAGTAAATGTGAGGTGAAAATTCTATCAGGGTTCAGAAACAATGGTGGATATGTGTCAGATTATTAGCCAAATGCTGAGGAACAAACTTATTTGTTAAGATTTGGAGATAGATGTTATGGTACTGGTTTCAGAAACCTAAGAATAAAAATCGCAGTGGTACATAAGAATATCTGTTTGCATGGAGTAAACTCAAAGCGGCTACACTATGAATAAAGACAGTATTGAGAATTGGTATCTGAGGATTTACAAATGATTTGATGGAATAAATTGATTGCATGTGCAATAACCTAATGGTATCAGGGATCCAATAATTGCTGTTGACACACATCTACTACAAGAAGTTAGATGTTTTTACTTGTGACCAGATGTGAGGGATTTATTCATTAATAATGGTCTTGGTATCATATGTTTAAAACTATTTTTGGATGATTTCTTATAGCATTTGATCATGAATATGTTATGATAAACTAAGGGTATATAGGTGAATACATGTAGTTCAATCAAAGTACTTGAAGAAATAGCAGGTACAATATGAACTTAAGCGTTTTAACATAAGTATTCCTATTATTACCTGAAGGTGTAATGAATTTTTGGCAATACCCCATCGTCCCAATGAATATTTCTGAGGAGATAAATTCCTCTATAACCTTCTGTCATTCAGTATACCTATGTAGCTTGACTAACTGTGAGTCATATAGATGTAGAATCAATAGGACATTTGTCAATTCCTTCCACATTCCAGAGGACATCCGAGACTCAGGCGCTAGGCCAAAAACTTTATACATGAAAGGTTGGTTAGAGGAACTGAGGGTTTCTTTCATTTACAAGTTTGATATTTCATTTCATAACCTTTGTCTACCTATTGTTTTCATACTGATACTTCCACTGCACAAAACACTTAATATCATCAGTTATACCTATACCGAATTTTGTCTGACCATTTGTTTCTAAAATGTGTATTATCATGTTTCATTGGTTTGTGTTATTTTAACCCTTCCAATGCTAAGGCATCTTTCATCCAAAGCACAATGGCGCAAAGATTTACATCATCTAAACCCTGTCATGTTGGTATTCATTGGATAGCTCTCGCTGAGTGCTCTCAGATGAGCACCCTTGTGCCAGGGTTTCAGTCATTTTTCAGATTTTTTGCATCATTGTGTATTGCGTAAGGGTTATTATTATTAGTTTTACCCGATTTTGTCTGATTACTTCTTTCATTGTGCTTTATTGGTTTAAATTGTGTTATTTCATTTGCTTGTATTTCTTTATTGAACCTTGGCAAACTGTTTCCCTTTCCCCTAGGTGGTAGTGATGATGAAGTTCAGGAAATCATCAATAAAAATGAGAGAATTCTGGCCCGAGGTGAGAATTAGGTTTCCACTGCATGATAGTCATGCCACCTATTAGCAGACATCAGAACTAGTCTCGCCACCTATTAGTAGCTATCACAACTAGTCATGCCACCTATTGGTAGTCATCAGAACTAACAACACTAGGGCTCAATACTGAGAGATGAACTAACCAAAATAAGCTTATATCTGTTGATGGGAAACCTTGCAGGTAATTCTGGTATTGCTTGTAGGAGTACCGAACATGGTCTTAGCCAGCAAGGCATCTGGGTGCCTTTTTTGGACACCAAAACCTTAAAAAAGAACCCCTCAGGACACCCAAATATTTTTGTGTGGAATTTCTAAAAATCCCAATCTCAAGCTTATATTTGAATTTTTTCATCTCCTTATAATTCCCATGACATTGTTTAATGACACCATGCCTTATTTTGATGAATTTATACATGTTTATGGTTGAAACATGAGTTTTTTGTGATCCACCTTATAAATTTGGATGCCCAAAAACTTTACGGCGGCCAATTTTAGGCACCCAGTTTCTAAATCCTGGCTAAGACACTGGTACCCAATAACAAGTCAAATGCACTCTTAGGGCAGGTTCATTTTACTAACCCTTGCTAGTCATTCATTTGCAGAGACAAATGAAATAGGCTCAGGCCGCAAGCTGCATTTGCGTTTGCAGTTGTTAGATATTTTAAAGGGTTTGGTAGGTTTATTTCTATCAATGGGAATATATTGTTATAAAATATGTGACCCAATCTACCATTTAAGCAATCTGCATTTTTCTCAATAACTTTCAATGGAGATATTAACCCATTCCAGCGTTTCTATAGAAATTTTGTTTTATATATGCAATTAGCAGATGGTCTAAATGATACAGCACTGCCTGTGTTTACAAATATGAACATCTAAAAGCTGAGGCTGTTTGATATAAAATCAATGTTTTGAATAAGCAAACAAGATTCACCCCTTTGATTTCCTCTTATCAATTTTTTTACTAGTGTTTAATGTTTTACAATTTCCTAGATGTAGTGAAATGGGGAAAATATGTTGCAATTTAACATGCTTCAGCTGGATAGTTAGTACTCTGCACTTACTTTTAGATAGAAAATGCACCGACTAATATATCCTAATATCTGTACATACTGTAGTTAGGAATGATGGAGTTGACTTTTTAAACAGGATATGTAATTTATATTATTTGCATTGAGTATATTGGGGGTATATGTCATAGGAAGTAATACAATATTATGCAAAACCTATAACATATTGGTAAAGTGGTAAAATACAATAGCATGTTTCCCTATTGAAGAATTGTATCAACTGAACAAGGTTTATAAAATCTGGTCTTGAAATAACCATATTTACCCATTCATTCCTCTGTATCTGTAGTGGTATACTCCTCCCCAAAGTTTATTTCTTGTATGAATGGTCTGTTTTTTTTTTCTTGATCTTATTGGAAATACTCTTTTCTCTTCCTGTTGGGTAGATTTAGATAGAACCCCGCCCATTCCCAAACCTCGGCGTTCAAAGAGATCGGAAGGTGAGAAGCACTGCTTTTTGAAACCAAAATGCTCACCTCTTATGACCACTTATAGATACGCTTGGCTTCAGTTGTGGTTTATTTGCCCTGGTTTTGGTTGCAACAAATGGATATTTGAATTTTGTATGGATGGCTTATCCCACTAATGCTTAAGAGTTCCTCCAGAGATTGTTGTCTGGATCTGTAATATTTTAGATAATAACTTTGGAACTGAGAATGATTTTACAAAATACTTGAAGGAGAGATACAACTTGCATACACTGAGCTATACTATAATGATAATTAATGCTTCTTTTTGTATGTTTTGATAGTCTATACATAAAAGCTAAGTTTTATGGCTTTGAAATTCTCTTAGAAATGCTTATGAAGATATTGACCGCAACTAAACATAGCTCTTACCCAATTAACCCCTTCATGCCTGGAGATCTCCTCCATGATAATGATGTTTATATACTATTAATGTTTTATGTAATTTAAATTTTGAATATTTTTCATAACATTGATATTTTTTTTCATTGGAAAGATGTAATTTGATAAGTTTAAAAATGGTAACTCACACCGTTGTGATGAATACGAACACACATATTTCATTCTATGTACCATTCATTACACCCCTAAATCTGTAGAGAAACATGAGGAAGAAATCAGACAAGTCTTTGCCAGCTTTGCTGAAGTAGATGAGCTTCTGGCTAGGAAGTTACTGGCAGGTATGCGCCATTAGTTGCTTAGCACACTTTTATTGTGAATAGATTTTCATGGTACGATACAATATCGATATTTCCTTTAATAAAAATAATGATAATAATCTTTATTTAAAGAGGGTAACTCAGTCCAATGGTAAGGATATTCCCTGAGGCCCATTCTCAAATCCCTTTACAATACATTATCTTAATAATTTTTTTAACTATAATGTCTGCCTCTCAGGGACCTAATTTTGTTGAATTAAGCAGCGTTTGCTTCCATGGAGCAATTAGGTCAATTTCATACATGTTCTAAATTTCAACAATACAATATGATACTTAACTTTCTTGATATGATACTTCTTCCCATTTAATATCAATATTTGTATTGTATCGGGTACCATTACCAATCCCTACCAGTAACCCTTTGCAGTATATGTGGTCAGTTTACTATGGGTTTCGGGGTGCACATCCACAGGAGATGGGCTTTATTAGTGATGGATTTTATGTCCTTTTTTGACCATTGGTTGGGATATTGGTGAGAGAAGCTCAAAATGCTTTTGTAACCACTTGGCCCCTTGATAATTCATTTTTTGCTGTTGAATGTAAAATTTCAAACTGGTAAATTTAGTTCTGCCCCTCCAATGCTGTGGCTATCTTCATCAAAAGCACAAGGATGCAAAGATTTTTGAAAAACATCTAAACCCTTTCATGTTGGCATTAATTGGATAGCTCTCGCTGAGCATTCTCAGATTAGCCTAGTCCTAGGCCAAGAAATTTAATCACTTCTTTTATAACTAACCTAATGTTTATATACCATTCTAAGATGTCGACCCATATTAAGTTCCCAAATGTTGTAGTAGGGTCATAATCATGATCATGATGAGTGTTGCTAATGAGGTGTGAAAAATCAAGAGATCCTGAGTTGGCAGCGTTTCCATAGCAACGCTGGTTTCAAGGGGTGCTTCAAGGGAGAATTAGCATACTAATGAGTACAGCATTTTTGCTGTACCCTCCTATACTTAAAGTATAGGGAACATATCTAGGTCAATGTTTAGGACCAGGGTGACCACCATTGGTGCCATCTATCAACAGCAACTAAAACTAACGCCTAAATATTGAGCAAAAGATAGACCAGAACAGAGGAAAGCAATAGTTAAGTAAATCATAGACTAGGAGCTAGTCTATGGTCTGATCAACTGCCCCAGTGCCCCCTGGAGTGCTGAAAGGCCCTAATCTTGGCAGAGACATCCTGTGGGTCGTAGGATGCTCTCTCAGGACATCCTGGGCTCTGCCACTCTGACCTCTGCCACTGAACAGGACACATCTCCCCCCACTTGTCTCCCAAAATTGTAAGTAACCCTTTACCTACCCAGAGCATATCTACCTATATAGTATACCATTTATTGTTACCAGCAGTAGACCTGTGTGTTTCTGGTTGCCATCCTCTTGTGTATTTTCTCTTATTAAATAAGGAGTTGCAAGATAGAAGTAGAACCCTTTTCCTTCCCAGTTACTTAAACTTCCCCTCCGACATCTTTACCCTATAATAATCATAGGTTACAATGTGCCTGGGTTTTAATCATTTTTCAGTTTTTTTTGCACCATTTGTATTGGCCAAATTAGCCACCAGCAGCATATGGGTTAAGGATTTTATATTCTATAACTTCTATTGGTTTAATCCTGCTATGGGGTGTCTCCTTTACAACATTATTGTCATTTTTCTTTGGTTTTCACTGAATCTGAACCCAGATAATTAAACCCTCCATTCTCAAATCCCTTTGTTACTCTAGTCATTTTGTTGCAACGCAAGTCATTTCATTTTCATTTTGTTCATGTATCTTCATTACTTGGTTATAAGTAGTATTCTATTCGAAAAAATATACATGTACTTAGATTCCTGAAGAGGACAATAATAATAATATTGAAAATAATGATAATAATGATAAAATAAATTGTTATTATTATTATTATTATTATTATTATTATTATTTTTATTGTTATTATTATCTTTATTCACAAGGTTAACATAGTCAAATACAGGATTCGATTTTACTCAGAGGCTCTCAGATTAAAAGCATCGTGTGTGTGATATTTAAACAAAAAAACTGCATATTTTCAATTTAAATTCCTACCACCAGGTGGAGCCACACCTCCAGTTTCACCGGCCCCATCGGCTCCTCCGATGGAGAAGTCTCCTAGACCTCCTCTAGAGAAACAGAATAGTATACTAGGTAACAGATTTATCTTTGCCTGTCCAGTGGTTTACTTGGGTTCAATTGATATGCACATGGACCAGTCAGTCACCTTTTCTCTATCAGACCACAATAGGGTTGTTAAGGTGGCGAATGGGGTTAATTTGTGAATATAGGCCATTTTGAGATTTTTAAGTATGTTAAAGCCTACATCCTTTCCCTCAGAATCAGATCAATTGTGAACGTTTATGCAATCTCCGAGCAGAGTGAGATACCATCTATTACGAAGGGACACATGGGTATATATTTCACCAGATAAAATCTAGTGCAGCATAATATTATCAATTAATTCAGTTATAAAGTTGACTTATCATTAATGATACAAATAATCAGACAATCTTGGAGTCATCTGTTGCAACACCATCCTCATTTTCCTAAGACACATCTGGTCAATCCATTCACCATATTTTTCTATTAAATGAGAAGAGAATAATTACAAATAGTAATTGTCAGATTTTCTCACTGGTTTGTATGAAAGTACAGATATCCAGTGGACCTTATAAATGTCTTGGTAGTAGCACTGCATGGTAATTATGCATTCTCAAGGACTCATGAACTTTTACCCATTCAATATATGTTTTAACAAACTTATGAAACTTTTTCTATTAAGTGCCAGTCTGAAGACATCTTGGCATTATTTGATAACAAGGGGTGCACATTACCAGTGGGTTTTAGGTATTTTCATTGAATCATTTTACCCTTACACACCCTTTGATCTGTTTAGTAGAACATGTAAATTGGATGCATTCAGTGTTAAGTTGTTTGATTAAATATTTCATTTCTATTTTTGAATATTATACAAATATGGCACTTGGGTGAGTGCAACATCAATTTTTATTGCACTCAGAAAAATGATATTGCACGAGGCGCTTGCGCCGAGTGCAATATCATTTTTCAGAGTGCAATAAAAATTGATATTGACACGAAACCAAAGTGCCATATTTGTTTTATTATATGCCTACTGCGCATTCAAATAAAATACTTAACGAATCTAAAGAATTATGCACCCCAATATCAATTTTGTAAGGTGGTCATGTGACCATGATCTGACCAATCACAGCAGAGAATGAGCAGTAGGCATATAATACATGATATTGAATATTGAACATAATTGGCAGTGGGTTTTTCAATTATTAGGGGGTTGTATATATTTAATAATGAATCATTCATTCATTCCACGGTCACCAACATAAGTACTTGCTCGCTTGTCCCGGCAAGTGAATTTTTGGAAAAAGGGCTTTAGGGCAAGTGCATTTTAGTTTTCAATTGCCCTGATGGGCAAGCTGATTTTCTGAACAATTAACAAATGTTTACATAGAAAATTGCACAAATACCCAGAAATATGCAAACAACGCAACAAAACTAAAAACAAATGGTTTTCAAATCATTAAATCCATGAAAAAAATGCATGCCTTTCCAGCATATGTTAAAACTTATATCGGGCAAGTCGAATATTATGTAGGGACAGTCAAAGTCATTATTTACTTGCCTGGCATTGTTGGTTAGTTCTGAAAATTATTTTGGTGCCTGTTCCATGTGATTTTAAAGCACCAGATTGTATTTTACAATTGGGAGGTGGTGTTTATGCTGATATTGAATTATTCATTTATTCCATAATTTTAAAGCACCAGATCCCACCAGTGGGTTTTCTACAGGCATGTTTGTGGTCTACCGAAATGATTTGAAAAATGATCATTTACCGCCAGTCCAAAACTCACCTACAAGAGACTCACAAATTCAGTCTGAAACTTGGAAATCTACTACGAGACCACGTCTCCAGAAGCAGCCAAGTATAGGTAAGGCCACAAAAGGCTGCGTTTCAGGTTACTTGCCCCATTTCTAGAAACTGACTATATATATATATATATATATATATATATATATATATATATATATATATATATATATATATATATATATATATATATATATATATACATATATATATATATATGGAAAACCTTAAAAGTATGAACTTCAACCATGAAAACTCTCTCCCTGCACCATTGCACTCATATTGTAACCTGAAACACACCATTTGTTTTTGGCCTAGTGGATTCTACATTGCCTGCCTAACCATCAACCCAGCCTCTTCCATGCTGCAAGCAATGCATCATCGGTCTGCACAAGCTTTAACATTTGCCTATTTGTGGCTGCTTAGAAGGGAGAATATAGGATTACAAAAACACTACAACTCGGCAACCCATAACTAATAGAAAGGTGAACGTTATGTTTTCACACACACAACACACACACACACAACCATACATGCAGATACATATATATATATATATATATATATATATATATATATATATATATATATATATATATATATATATATATATATATATATATATATATATATATGTATATATATATAAATATATAAACATATATATATATATATATATATATATATATATTTATATATATATATATATATATATATATATATATATATATATATATATATATATATATATATATATATATATATATATATATATATATATATATATATATATATATATATATATATATATATATATATATATATATATATATATACATATTTACAAACTTACAAAAATGATGGCAATTTATTCACATGGATATTTAAACTGCTGGTAATGTTGGTTGAGCATGAAAGAGTATTGTATGTATTATATGGAAAAGGTGATATTTTTATGACACTAACAGACTCTGTATATATTGTTGGGATTTCAATGTTTATTTTGTTTGGTTGACCTATGTCATAGTAAACTCTATAGAAGCCACATAGCTGCAGTACTGGTAAGGGTTTCTGTACGGTTCACTAGGGCATGGGTCAACCACATAAAATCACAAAAGAAATGGCCACAACATGATCTAGCTCTGTAGTCCTCCAAGTGGAAATACTGCTAACTTGTAACTTGTAACTTGGTAATTGATATTGATGCTATAGGAACTGACAGTATACACTCCCACATAACTATGGTAAGAGACAGACAGCTAGCAGTCAGTGGCAATGCCTTAGACCATCAGGACAGACCCCAATGCCTAGGTGGACCACTATGTGTACTTATGAAATGTTTTTTTCAGGATTGCTGGTTTACTTTGCAGGTCTTGAAATGATGTTTTAGACTGTATTCATGTAAACTATAAGTCCACTATGACGGTGTGTCTTTTGTATCTTTTGTTATCTTTGGAACCGTGACATTTGCTTGGTTTGCATAACTTGTGGAGAATTAAAGTGTTGTCTATCTTGTATTTCTGTTTGTTATATTTGAGGGGTTACTTACTGTTTATTGGTATTCTCCAAAAGAAGGCAAAATAGGCATGAAATTAGCTGACCCCAAATATATGTATATTTTTTTTAATTAGAGGAGGATACTGATTAACAATTAGGATTAGATTGTATATCCAAACATACAGTTTTGCAAATAATTGATTTTAATGTCATTATTACAGACAGGGTTATTACATGTTTTGTAACATGTATAGCAATTATTACCTGCTGATAGTGTTTTTGCTACTTTGATATGAAACACTGCAGCACATTCTAACCCAAGGCTTCTGGGTGAAGGGCACACCAATAAAACACATGGGTTACGGTACCTCATAAAATCAACATACATGATTTATCACATGGGTGATGGTATATACCTTGTGAAGTCAGGACACATGATTTATCACATGGGTGATGGTATATACCTTGTGAAGTCAAGATACATGCCTTATTACATGGTAGGGATGTCATCGATAGTCGACAAATCGATAAATCAACATTTTCAATTTGTCAATTAAATAGAATCGAATGGTTGGGTATCGAAATAATCAATATTCTGTACCCCCAAAATGGCGTATTATTAATAACAAATACACTTTTCCCGGACATTTTACTGTTAAACTAACACAAAGTGATACTCTGACTAAATATTGTGAAGTATTTTCTATGGCTTTTCGAATTGAATCGATATATCGGAAAGAGTATAGCAATTAATCAAATCGAAAAAATGGATATCCCTATAAATAATTGTGCCCTACGAGCATGTTACGGCATATCGAATCGAATCGAAAAAATATATCAATTTATCAAATCGACAAAATTTCATATCAATGACATCACTATCACATGCGTGATTGTACCTCATGAAGTTGTGATACATGCCTTATCACATGTTCTTATCTCTATTTCCAGGTGGTGACGATGGCTCGTACAGTCCCTCTGAGCGAAGACGAGGAAGACGAAGCCGATCGCCCAGTGCGGGGCGGGACCATAGTCCTCCCCATATGTATCCCCACAGTCCCTATGGGACTATGTACGGACCCCCAGGTCCCATGATGGCGGGACACCCACCTCAGATGATGCCCTCGCCTTATATGTATCCTATGGCATCGCCTCAGATGGTCTATACGTCGCCTATGCAAGGTATGGTTTCGCCCATGGCCGTGATGACGCCCGCAGCTCAATCCACGCCTCAAGGGGTCATCCAAGTTCAAGGTCAAGGTCAACCAGTCCTAGCGACGACCCCCGCGACCCCTACCGCTCCTCAGGGTACTCCTACCACAGGTGCCACCGCGACCAATCAGAATGCTCAAAATCTAAGCCAATCACAGCCAAATGTTACTACGGCTAACGATTCTGCGGTGTCGTCGAAAAATATTTCCATGTCACGTCCGTCTTCCCGAGCTGGTGCGGATTACAGTCGTCAAATCTCCCTACTTCTCTCAGAGCTGGATGCCGCAAAAGACCTAAATAAAAAGGTTGGTGGAGAATCAAAAATCTTAAAGAGATATACCAGCAATGGTGATCTTTTCCATTACTCAAACTGCTATTCATTTTGATCATGTTTTCCTAAAATGAAAATTGTTTGTTTCATGTTGACTGTTGCAGTAGATCTTTAAGATTGAATATCTTCATTATGCACAATAGCAGGAACAATAGATGATTCTGTACTTCCTGATAATAGCAAATCTTTTTTAGTTGGAATGTTTTCTTATTCATAAAAGCAGCTTTGAAGTTTAAATGATTAAAAAGAATAGAAGGAAATGAAAAGTTTAATTCTTTTATAGAAGTTATGTACACTATTTTTGTTTCACACGACTAGGGTGTTCTTGCCTTGAATAATTTGAAGCAATCCAATCTAATTTAGGTTCTAATATTCAAATTCATTTATGTCTTAATGAGCATATCATTGTATGAATTAGTAATTGTTTCAAAGATAAGTTGATTTAAACCTAGTGAGGCATCGGCTTTAAAGCGTGTGTTGTCCACCATCCTCGATGATAAGTCAAGCAGGGTCTTAGCCAGGATTTAGAAACTGGGTGCCTAAAATTGGCCATTGTAAAATTTTTGGACGTCCAAATTTTTAAGGGGGACCACAAAATACTCATATTTCAACCATAAACATGTATTGATTTATCAAAATAAGTCATGATATCCTTATACAATGCCATAGGAATGATATGGAGATGAAAAAATTCAACTTTATGCTTAAGAATGACATATTAAGAAATTCCTCACAAAATTTTTTGGGTGTCCTGAGGGGTGCTTTTTAAGGGTTTGGGTGTCCAAAAAGACACCCAGACGCCCTGCTGGCTAAGACCATGAAGTCAAGTCTTACCATGATGTCTGCCCATGGTGTGCCTTGGTATGTGTATATTCCTCTGTCTGTGTGTCCCTCTGTACCTGTGGTAGTTATTCATGTGTACGCTGCATGCTCTTATAGTTTGAGTTGCGAAGTTTGGTGGAATGGGTAAGTTTGTTTTGTGGTCACAATCAGGTTCTTTTTTTCCTGCACTTATTTCACTTGAAGTGTAGCTTACACTTAATTTATTTAGAGTTCAAACAATTGCCTCCACAATATTACTGATAGCTGGACAATTTGGGGTAATGGACTTCCAACATTTATGGTGGGCAATTTACTGCTGTTTAAAATAGTTCCCTCTTTACATTTCATGTGGTTGAACCTTTATTGAACATTAATCGCAGATCAATTGATCTCTGACCAATAAACATAATTACACAAGGATTATAAACATTACAGGAGCTTGCCTACCTTAGGGTTAAACCATAGAATAAACTTTTGTTTTCTTTCTTTGCTATATTGTGTTGGCTTGATTAATTACTAAAAGCTATGATAGGCAAAACAATGTATACATCAGATTTTCAATAGCACAAGGTCTAGATATAGGTCACTCATCAGTCTAGAACCACTCCACATTTTCTATTCATTCTGTTTATTCTTTATTATTTTTGTAGTTGGATTTTTTAACATATATCATCCACATACATTTTGCTATCAATTTCCAAGCTTTCATTTTGGTCTAAAGGGATTTATTTGTATGTTCATACATCTCTTTCATTTTCTTTTATTCATGATTACAATTTATTTTTGCTGGAGTTGTTTATTTTTCTCACCTACACTTTTCACCTTTTGCTTTTATATTTAGATCAGTCCATTTTGGTATTTCCCTATTTCTTTTCAAAGACATGAACCTTCTTTTCATTTTTAATTTCATATTGAAAATTGGGGCACCCTACTTTACTTATAAATTGAAATAAGAGTACATTTCTTTTCATTTTAGATTTGTGCCATATTGATTTGTGGAGAACGAATTTTTCCGATATTTTGATCTTCTTTGTAGAGTATGTTATACTTAAATACTGAACAACCATATTTACTTTTATTTTAAACAAAACCACCAGTGATTTGATCTTATGTGTAGCGTTTCTAATGCATGCTATCCTAAAAAGTATATTCTTACTAAATTGAATGATTCTTAATGCACAGTTTAGGTTGTTGCAGATTTGAGATTCTGTTGGATCCTAGATAGTGGGATGGCTTGGTTGCCATACAAATGCATGGTGTCGTGAAAGACCCCCTGGAACTACTGAGTACCATGTTAATTTTGCACCTATAAATAATGTAATGTGCTAAGCAGATTGCTGCCTTTGATGCACAATTCTATTTTTGCATATAGGTGTGAATGAAAAGCTAGTGTGTTGTATATTACAAGCCTAGGGATTTGATTTCATAGATGTTCAAAAAATGGTGTGCAGTTTGATAAATGCCTACTTCAGGGGTGCGCAAAGTATGCATTAATCAAACTTATCCAATATTAACATGGTATACAGTATCTGTTAAGAGAATGGAAATTCTTCCAATTTCCAGGGTTTCTATCGTATTGCAATGTTGAAGCAACACAAATCTGGACAAGACAAATTGTAGTTTGATATTATTGTCCCATTCTATAAAGATCTTTGTTTGATTTCAGTTAAGAGAAAAACTTACAAGTACAGAGCGAGATCTTGAGGCGGCAAAAATAGCGGAAGATGTGAAATCTGCGACGAATGATGCGGAGGTGGCATCTAAAGCAGCAGGTGAGTCTTATTAGATCTTATACTGCTGGTGGCTAATTTGGCTAATACAAAAAGATACAGAAAACCTCAAAAAATGACTGAAACCCTGGCACATGGGTACTCATCTGAGAGTACTCAGTGAGAGCTATCCAATGAATACCAACATGACAGGGTTTAGATGGTTTAAAAAAAAATTTGAGTCCTTATGCTTTGAACAAAAGTAGCCTTTGCATTAGAAGGCTCAAATTAGACCTGGCATGATCACACACCCACAACCTGAGCCAGGAGTTTGAAAATAGGAGTCCAAACATTAGTGCCGTATTCGTTGGAATTCAATAAATGCACAGACCCCAAGTAACTGCACCCCCTCCTTCTGAAAAATGTTATAGGTTCTGAGCAGCCATGAATTGTTGCCATGATCGGCACCTTGTGTGGGGTGCTGCTAAATGGAAGATTGCCAATACCCCATCTAATCTAGCAAATCTATTCTAATTTTTTTTGACGGATCCAGTAATCACGAAGATTTGGGTGTGCTATTTGAGAAAAAGAGGAAGATATTGATTAAGTTATCACAAAAGTGTATTTCATCATACACAAGCATGATATATTTATATAATGTCCAAGCAATTAAAAGTAATGAATTTAGTTCTACGCTTTATCTGGTATATTTAAAAATGCTTTTCCAAAATATTTGGTTTTCCTGATGTGGGATTTCAATGGTTTGGATATATATCCAATCCTTTTATTAGCCCTGCTGGCTAAATATTCAATTTGTTAGACAAACTCCTGTTCTCCATTTAGAGCCTCTTCAGAGAAAGCCCTGTAAGTAGTTACTTTAAATGCTTAGCCAGAAACTGTAGTTTTTAATTTTTTCTCTTGGTATAGACTGCACATTCTCCAACCTGGTATTTGTAAGCTCCAGTCCTTTAAACTTCCATCTTGGTCAAAAAGGCCTGACTATTTAGGGAATATCTGGTTATTTTGGGAGAATCATTCAGATAAAAATATCATTTGGAAACATTGTTTAGTACAACCAACAATTTACTTTCAAATTTTCTTTGAACTTATTGTTTATTCATTAGTTATTTTCCTTAATATCATACTATTATATATCCAGACAACTATGAGCATGGAAGGGTTAACTATTTAAGGGTCTGTTAAGTTGTTTTTCAAAAAAAAAAGATCTTATAGTATGAATTTTGAGCTCCTTAGTTTTTCTTTATAATTGAATAAATCTATATGTAACATATTCAAAATCATGGATACAGGAAACATGATATTCCTCAATATATTATAAGGCAAAATGTTATTAAATTATTTAATAAGTGAAGAATTCCTCCTCAGCAGTTTGTAAGGTAACACTCGAGACAAATCAAGGGATGTCATCATACATTATTTGATGGACATCTTTGTGAATAGAATTGAATTATTGTCAAATAATTCTTTTGTGTCAGAGACTGAAAGCTTCTTATTTTTCCTTGATGAAAATCATCTTTCTGAATACTTTACTATAGTTATGGCTTTTTTCCTATTTACTATGCACATGTTACTAGGGCAACTATTTAGTATCATTTGTATTGAAAGTTGAATTTCAGTATTTGATAAGTTATTATTTTAAAGGTATGTGTACAACTAGAATTATATTTTTCTTCTATTTGATAAATACTTATTACTTATTTCATTCACTTATTTCATTTTATCCTCATGACTGCACAAATATCATTTGATATTGTAAAGATATTCCACCTCAACCTTCCCATGTTGGTCTATGATATGAATGAGTTGAGTTGATGATCATTGATTGATCACATTCCTGTCCAAAGCACCTATTAGGTCAGAAAAATCTGATAAAGATAATGAATACTTTGATTTTGAAAATCATTTGGGGATGTTCATCTAAAATGTTTGTGCATTTCTTTCAGTAATGTTATTAATTTTTCATATTCTTTAATCATTCATGCTGCTGTCTGCTATTAGTTGGGGGTTCATACATTGCTTTATCATCTATCCCCATGGAATGACTGCAATCTGGCCGGGATAGGGTCTTAGCCAGAGTTCAGAAACTGGACGCGAGGTTCCAGAACCCGCCGTTAGGCGGCTTCAAACACGTCGAATGCCTTTGTGGAACGCCTGGGATTGTTTCATTACTGAAAACTTGGTTCTTCCAGTTATGTATGATAGCGTCCACTCTGTTTGGTCAAACAGCATGGATACATTCAATGGACTAATTGTACTAAGAATACACTTTTAGGAAATTAAATAACCTTTTTTAAATCAGTGAAATTAGCGATTTTACAGTTTTGATGACGTCACAAGTAATTATAATATTATAATACGCGACGGTGGCGACGCGTAGCAGCCGGGCGTTCATTTACACTACAGACCTGTAGTGTAAATTAACGCTGAACACGAACACGTTACAGTCAACCCCCCCACCCCCCCCCCCCCCTACTACACCCATTCTACTGCCGACACATGGCATCCAACCCTAGTTCCGAAAAACTCTGGATGCCCAAAAATGGCAATTGTAAAATTTTGGGGTGTCCTATTTTTCAAGGGAGCCCACAATGTACTGAAATAACATCCATGATCATTTATTTACAAAATAAGGCATAATATCCTAATATATTTTATTGAGGATGATACTAAGGTGTAAAAAATAATCAATTTTATGCATGTAATTGATATTTTTTCTAGATTCTTACAAAAATAATTGGCTGTCCTGACTCAGGGACTTAGCCAGGACCCGTCTTACCTGTCTTTTGGACAGGTAGTTTCCTAAAAACCTCCTGTTTGGACAGGCAAAATTTTCTATGATGATTTTTCAATTTTGACTTTTGGGGTGTAATAACCAAATATCTTCCTAACAAACCATCTTCTAGGACATAGCTGAAGTGTAAATTGCCCTTTTTGACACACTAGGCAATTAACTGTAGCTGGTATAAGGATCAGAAGTAGTTAAGTAGCTAAATCTGGACGGACAGATATTTTGAAATAGCTGATTTGGACAGGCATTTTTGAAATCCTGGCTAAGACCCTGGTACTCCTGAGGTGTGATTTTTGAGGGTTTGGGTGTCCAAATTATGCCCAGAAGCCCTGCTGGCTAACGCTGTGCCTAGGAGTCTGACTAACTGTGATGACACTCTCTGTATCTTTCAGCTCTGGTGGAGGAGATTTACCGCGCCCAGAAGGAGCGCGATGTGGCGGTGATGAATCGGCTGCGGCTAGCCAATGAGGAGAGAGACGAGGCTCTCATGAGGCTCAAGAGGTCGGAGAAAGGTCATGAAGCTTCAGGGTCAGTCGGAATTTAGAATTTTAGTTATCGTCACTTTTTCTCCCATATAGAATTTTCCTCATCCGTTTTAGTTTTGCCAGGTGGCCAGTCTCTTGAAAATAATTTGGAATTGAAGTCTTTGATTTAATTTAGTTATTTATTTCAAGATATGTGTAAGAATTATAGTAAACCTAAGATGTAAAGTGTGCCTGATGTCATTGTTGGGATGTTATGTATGTGATGAAGAATTTTATTCGATGAATTCTTTCTTCCAGATTGGACTCCTCCTCAGATCATTCAGATATAGATATGGACACTGTAAGTACATGTATTTGTGTATTGATAACCAAAATGAATTGGTATTAAGAGAAATGCTCTAACTCACTTTTGATGATGTCCGAAAGATCAAATAAACAAATATGCTTTTATAGGGCACTACAGGTATAAATGGGTTCTTACCCATTTTGGTACGTAAATTCTCAGAAAATTAGACATACCTAAGAATTTGGGCCACTTTAATTATTTTGCAAAATAAATTAAGGAATATCTTGGCCACTATCACTCAGCTTTGTCTGTATTTTCAGAAAACATGGGCCACCCTCAACCCATAAGATTCACCATCATTAATAAGTGTCCCAAATTTCTGAGTACTTAAGTAACTATACACCCACTGGTGAATTTTGGAAATTGGAATACATATATTATGTTTGCATTCATCCAAACTGATTTTGATTTTGATTTTTTTTATCTTTTGTACAGAGTATTAATATTAATGGAGTATTGTCCAGGCTAGAGAATACTCACTCCCCAGCCAAGCTCAAGAAGCATGGCCAGTCCATCTCAGAGCACATCCAGTCTTCCAATCACAGGCGAAAACAGATCGTCACCGAAGAGATGAGAGCGATTCTGGAGGAGAGAGACAACGCTATTGCTAAGGTATGTACACTGGTGGACGCATATGGATCAGGGATTAGTGTTCAGTATGCACAGGTTGTCATATATATATATATATATATATATATATATATATATATATATATATATATATATATATATATATATATATATATATATATATATATATATATATATATATATATACACACACATAGGAACAAGTCACATACTCAGTCTCAAGTTGACAACCCTGGGTTTCATGCTTGTGCAATCCTCAGGCCACTATAGAGACCATTTAGGGTAAAAGGTCCTCACTCATGCTACATGTTGAGGCTTGAGTGTCCTTGACACACACACACACACACACACACACATATATATATATATATATATATATATATATATATATATATATATATATATATATATATATATATATATATATATATATATATATATATATATATATATATATATATATATATATATATATATACATATATATATTATATATATATATATATATTATATATATATATAGGTATATATATCATATTTTGTTTCTAACATTTAGTTTTTCATAGGGGAATGGAAAGGCATGTACTGGGACAACCCAAGGTTACCCATCTAGTGCTGCCACCTTTTATTTGATATTAGCACTAAGACTTTCTTTCATCCTCTCAAATCAGTCAGATTTTAGTCATATCTGGCGCTAAATATATATATATATATATATATATATATATATATATATATATATATATATATATATATATATATATATATTTAAGAGTGATTTAGTAGATTATTGCTTATTATTACAAAAAGATTAATGTGTTTTTGTAGCATTATTTATTGTAGTATTATTGTTTTCTGTATCAATGTATTATTTGTCCATTTCCAGTGTAAGCAGCTTCAACAAGAGGTGCTAAGACTACGCAGGTTGAGCGGAGCATCTGAAAGAGACAAACAGCAGGACCATATAATCAAGGTAAGTCATCTTTTAAGACAGATTTCTAATACTGTTTACATTGCTGCAGTGTAATTATTGCATACCTTTGTGCACCCCTGGAGTTCGCATTATTAACCCTTATGCTGCTGGTGGCTATTTTTCCTATACAAAATGATGCAAAAAACCTGAAAAATGACTGAAACCCTGGCATATGGGTACTCATCTGAGTGCTCAGTGAGAGCTATCCAATGAATGCCAACATGGCAAGGTTTAGATGTTTTTCACAAATCTTTGCATCCTTTTGCTTTGGATGAAAGCTGCCTTCGCATTGGAAAGGTTAAACTGTATACAGTGTTAATATTGCGTCAGTTTAATTATTGTGTACTTTGCACATGCCTGGAATTCACATTTATTAAACTGTGCATCATCATTGTACATCCAATCCCTATACTATGCTAGTATTGTACAACACGCATACATGATAAATTCTCATTCAAAACCAGAATGCAATACTTATACTAGTAATCAAATTGCATATTGTTTTATACGTGCAAAATTGAGATTGTATACAGTAGATTTGGAAGTTGTTTTGAAGTTTTGAATCTGCCCCACAATTATGATATTCCACAAAACACAAGGCGGCAGCTGTATTGATGAAATGCAACATTGGAAGTTTCAATTTAGACCTTGGTTTTAACTACCAGGAGTCTGAAAGGTTTGACTTTGTTATTTCATTGGTTTATGCTTTAGGTAGATAGGGGAATTGAATAGATATATGGGAACTGAAAAAGATAAATAGGGGCGCATTGAACTAGATAATAGATTCATAACTTTGTACGGTTTTATCACATGTCTACTTGATGCAGATTGGGCTTGTTTAGTGCATAGTCCTTTCACAGACTCAGGGTTTTCATTTACTAATGTCTAGAAACATCTCTGGATAGTAACAATAATACACCTTTTAGTCTTATTAACCCTTCCAATGCTGAGGCTACTTTCGTCCATGGCAGAAAAATGCAAAAATCTTTGAAAACCATCGAAACCCTGTCATGTTGGTATCCATTGGATAGATCTCGCTGAGTGCTTTCAGATGAGTACCCATTTGCCATGATTCTGTCATTTTTCAGTTTTTTTGAATCATTTTGTATTGGCCAAATTAGCCACCAGCAGCATAAGGGTTGAGATACAGCCAAAGAGAGATGGGAGATGACCAGCTGACAAGGAATAGCTTAGTACTAGACAGTGCTGCCACCTATTGGCTGAAAAAGAACTAAAATGTGGTTAGTCCCAAACCCCCATTTCAGATCTGACATTGAAAATGCAGAATTGATTGAAACTCATTAAAAACATTTGCATGCAGTTTTTTAGGATTACCTTCTACTTGTCACATACGAATTCAGCTTTTTAACGTTGATTTTTGCCATTATCATTGTACCAGTGTGGTCAATATTTTTGATTGCTATTATTTTGGGTTAAAGTTTCATAGGACTCTAATTAGATTAGGTAATGTGTCAAGCAGGGGTATCTTATATATATACATAGAATTATCATTTTTCTATGAAATGAAAGATTTGAAGATAAATTAGCAATGCTAAAGATACTGAGGTAAAGCGATCATTATGTTAGTACTATAGAGAAAATACTACATAGCCCCTCAGTATATGTTTCAAGTAGTCAGACTCGAAGTTAGTGTCTGACATAGAAGTTTTCTGATTTCATAAAAGTTTTCTCAGTTGAAGTTAGTATCTAACACAGAAGTTTTCAGTTTTCACAGAAGTTTTCACACTCGAAGTTAGTAGTCTGAAGTTTTCAGTTTTCACAGCGTTTCTTTGTTAGTTGTATTGTTTTATTTGTTTACTGACTGTACACATCATTGATGTGATATAATTGCATTTCTTTGATTTTATGATCTGGCTTGAAATGGATTTAGCATCAACCAAAGCTATTTTAAGAAAGCTTCTATTCTTTGCTGGTCAGCTATTTGTGTTACATGTACTAAAGATATCCCAGTGTCTTGTACCATATCAGCTATTCTAAGAAAGCATCTATTCTTTGCTCGTCATCTATTTGCATTACATGTACTAAAGATCTCACAGTGGCTTGTACCATATCAGTCAGTACCTCCGATCCTTAAAATGTTACTGATGTTATATAATTGCATTTCTTTGATTTTATGATCTGGCTTAAAATGGATTTAGCATCATCCAAAGCTATTTTAAGAAAGCATCCATTCTTTGCTGGTCAGCTATTTGCATTACATGTACTAAAGATCTCACTGTGGCTTGTACCATATCAGCTATTTTAAGAAAGCATCTATTCTTTGCCGGTCAATTATTTGCATTACATGTACTAAAGATCTCGTTGTGGCTTTTACCATATCAGTCCGCACCCCCAATCCTTAATATTTAATTGATGTGATATAATTGCATTTCTTTGATTTTATGATCTGGCTTGAAATGGATTTAACATCATCCAAAGCTATTTTAAGAAAGCATCCATTCTTTTCTGGTCAGCTATTTGCATTACATGTACTAAAGATCTCACTGTGGCTTGTACCATATCAGTCCGTACCCCCAATCCTTAATACCAACACTGCCCTGATCCCCTTATAGCTCCTGCTAAATAGGTACCTGTAATTTAAGAAACCACAACAAACAGTCATCTTTGAAGCTGGCTCTATGTCGGCCGAAACATTCCTCCGTTTATTCATGTAGTGAAAGGTGAGAGAGATGTACCTTAAGTGCTACCTCCTACACCTGTTTGTATAGTAGCCTTTCTTGTATTGTGTGGGATTATAATGGGTGAAAAACTTTCTCTGGTCGTCTTTGTTTTCGGGTACAACGTTACCTGGTTTTCAGTCAGTCACCATGGGTCACTGACACTCAGGTCTCCTTCATAATAGATAGTTATTCTTATTTAATATATCATTTCCCTGTTTCCTTATTTTCAATTCTCTAAAATCAACCATGAGAGCCAATAGTTAATCTTATTTAATATATAATTTCCTTGTTTCCTTATTTCCTTGTTTCCTTTTTCTCCTTATTTCCTTGACACCATATATATGTATATGTGTGTGTGTGTGTGTATATATATATATATATATATATATATATATATATATATATATATATATATATATATATATATATATATATATATATATATATATATATATAAAGAGATTTAGTGGTCTCTATATGCCTGTGTAGGCTTGGCCCAATTGAAACGTGGCATTTGTGTATTCTTGTATGATCAGCTAGCCCTGTTAAGTTTACATATAACCAATCTAATTGTTTTGCTGTCATATGTTTCAATAAGTGAAGTAGGTAGCTCCACCTAATGGCAAAAAACTAATATGGACTTAAGATAGTAAAGTCTATAGATCTTATGTTGCAGCAGTATATCTGTTTGGCCTACACACATATGCTACGCTGCTCAAACCTTTTTGAGCCCCTGTTTCTATATGCCTGGCAAGTTAAGGTTTATATAGAAAGATTGACAGATATGATAACGTGGTGGCTAAGTTCTCAATGAGGAAATGTCCTTCCCTGATGTTGTAATCTACTTTAACTCTTCTTCTGATTTTGTAATTCACATTGTACATATTATAACTCTAATTGATAACACCCTGTTTAGATGTAAACTTACAAAAAATGAATGGGTCTTCCTAAATATCAATTGCAAATTTCATACCTAAGTCAGCCATTCCTATGAAAAAAAAGTTTTTGATTTTCATGGTTAAGGAGTATAAATAGGTTATGCTAAAGTTCATAAATGTGTGAAATACTGTCTCTCCCCAACCCATGCTATAGATAGAGTGAGAGAGCTGTGTACATGTTAGATCTAGTGTCAAGACTCGTATTGCCTCTGCCAACTGTTGGTCATAGTGGCACCATTATGAATTATTATCCAAACAAAAATAGTGTGAAAGGAGTCGAGACTGAGCCCTGCAATGGTTTCTTAAGTGACAGTACAATTAAAAATTCACCAGTTTGCCTATTAATTATGCATGGAGGTGTTTGTGGTGCTGGCGACAAGTTGTGCCGCTTCCACTGTTGCTATTAATTTTAGATGTAGACATTAGTTTTCTCTCTGCTAACATTGGTTTAAGATGATGAATTGGGATATGATTTATCACGCCGCAGACTACTGGGAGGGGAAGGCGTTGGGCGTATCAAGGATTTAGCACAGGCATGAGACAATTTGAAATTTTGATTTTCGTCATTTTATCTGCCATATTGCGGCTATGTCATACCTAGTCAGTTATACGTAGGAAACTGGCGGACCCGGCAAAAACCACCGCCTAACCCCACGTCACTGACAAGTTTGTCACATGCCCCAGGCTGGATTCAAACCTGTTAATGCTGGAGGTCTTGGAAAGTCACCATACACTTATTTCTTATTCTTTTCACCTGGAAATCAGAACGTTTAGAAAACACATATTGTCAATTAGATATCTCAAAATACTCGTGGGCGTTTTTGTTAGGTGAACAATAGGCACACAATAGGCTAGCCTAGATTTCAAGGCTGTCATATGTATTTTTCTGTTATGTTTTTTTTTCTGTTACTAAGCACCAAATAGTGTAGGTAGCCACAGTGGTCAATTTAGTTTACATTTATCTCACCAGGATTCCTGTAAACATATAGAGATAGGGGGAGCAGGTGGTGCCATCTATCTACCAAACCTGGTACCACACCACAGTGCTTGGTCAACACATAAGGGAAGGTGAACAGGAGCCTAGTCTAACAATAGGCCTGAAAGGGGTTAGCTACAATAGGTCCTTAGTGCCTGTTCTTTCCCTCCGAGTTGACCAACCAATATGTAGTACTATGGTCCATCCTGCTACAATGTTTAGACAAGCCTGCTGGCATTGCCAAGTGAGAAAAGTATGAAAACATGATTTTAGTATGAATATATAGATTAGTATTAGTATTTGTTATTAATTTTAGAGTTTCCAAACTTCTTGTCATATGCAATCCCGAGAATGTAGGGTTAATTTAGCTTTTTATCTTGCCTTTTTTCCACTTCCCAGAAGATGCAGGGAGGCTATGTTAGTACAAACGTCACAAGGTTGTGGTGAAGATGGGTTATCTTTACAATAAGGAATATCTCTCAGCTTAGTCTATAAGCTATGGAGATTAGTGAACTTCCCCAGGATTGTGTTGGTAATTAGCCTCTTCTATGGTCTGGGTGTCAGAGTGAAGATGATGGATATGGGTGTCTTCTTTAGGTGAGATGTCAGAACAGGAAGAGGGGGTGGGGGAATAATAATAATGATTAATAATTGATATTTGATGTAGCGCCCTTTTTATAAGGGGAAGGGGTGTCCTGTTATTATTGATAGCCAATTATTTTACAGAAATGTATTTGTAGAAATAAAATGTGATGGCAGATTATTATACAGAAATGTTTTATAAATATAGAATCTGATAGAATCTTTAGGTGAGATATTGGAACAGGAAGCAGGGGTGGGGGGAGGGGGGGTCCTGTTATTATTCATAGCAAATTATTCCACAGAAATGTATTTATAGAAATAAGATTTGATAACAGATTTAAATTGTGCATCAAAGGCAGCTCACTGCCGAGCGCATAATTTCATATGCACAAAATTAACATGGTAAACAATAACATCATCTATCACAATCCATATCAGCATCAACACTATGATTTATCCAGTCTTGTGCCCAAAAATCATTAGTAGTATTTTCTCCGGATCTGGGTCTACCTACCCACAGAGACAGCATCATAGCATCAAAGAAAAGTGGTTGAGATGAATGAGCGTGCGAGCTTGTTCTCTCAACAGTCTGCCAAACGAGGATTGATAAAGGAGTGCACCATGACGTTTATTGGCAGGCTACTCAGCGCACCTGAGAGCAGCGCTGATAAGAAGCCTTTCAACTTCTTCCCTGGCCCTAATTAATACTGACCAGCAGATAGGGCCACTAGCAACTGACCAAAGGCCAGATGTCCAGTCCTAATTGATGGTGCAAGCGACCTTCCTGATATGCTAATCACGTTATATGACCCAATTTTTCCATCAGGATATTGACACTTTAAGAAATTGATGGCATTTTTGGAGTCTGTTCACATCTGTTCAAAACAAAGCGTGCTTGCTTGGAATTGAATTGTATGAAACATATATACTGTCTTTCTTGATTCATAATTTCACAAGAAAATAATCAAAATTTCCGTTTGCCTTGTAAAGCTACTGCATAATTTTTTTGTCTGGTATTGATCATGTTTTGATTAAATGCATTGCAGGCAATACTGTGCTTATTTTTTATATTGTACATTAAAGGTTTCTTCTTTTAAAGTTATCCTGGTAATGATGCTGATTTGGGTGACGTTTGGTGCCTGATAAAAGAATTAAAATAAAGACAGCATCAAAATATATTTTGGCAACTTTAAACAAATTTTAGGCTATATTGA